>CM067494.1:13683450-13780950 GCA_034552555.1 Semaprochilodus insignis | reverse complement strand
GAATCCCCTTCACCCTCTTCTACAAAAGTCAGAAGCCTCACAGGACCACCACAGAGCAGGTATTATTCGGGTGGTAGATCATTCTCAGCACTGCAGTGACACTGAGGTGGTGGTGGTGTGTTAGCTGTGCGTTGTTCTGGTTAGTGTGTGTTGTGTATCTCAGACACAGCGGTGCTGCTGGAGTATTTAAACATTGTGTCTACCCACTGTCCACTCTACCTTGTAGCTGTCAGAGGCGTATCTATTGCTGCACGGTTTGTGTTGGTCATCCTCTAGTCCTTCATCAGTGGTCACAGAATGCTGCCCACAGGGTGCTGAAGGCTGGATAGTTTTTGTTGGTGGACTATTCTCAGTCCAGCAGTGACACAGAGGTGTTTAAAAATTCCAGCAGCACTGCTGTGTTTAAAGGAGTCAGAGAGGGTACACAGAGCAACAGATGGACTACAGTCTGTACGTGTAGAACTACAAAGTTACCTATATGGTAAGTGGAGCTGATAAAATGGACAATAAGTAGAGAGGTGTACCTAACAAAGGACTCAGTGAGTATAAATTGCCAAAAAATTGTAATGTGTATAGATATTTGGCATAGCATTTGGCAACATGCTACAATACATAGAAGTTATATATACACTGCTTAAACACTGCGGCGCCCTGAACTTACAGTGGCCTGCACATCAGCCCTTTTTCATCAGTCTGACAGGAAACTGGTCAGTCTGATGGGAAGCTAAATGTTAGCTAGTCAATAGCAGCATGCAGTGCCTGTTCCACACGGTGACTAGTCTTCAGAGCAAGCTGCTAGCGAAGTTCATAGTATCACAAATTACACCAACACACCACACCAACGCAGTCATGAACACAACCTTTTCGTGGTGAGTGTTCAGTCACTGTAGATTGTTTCTCGTTGGTTTTTCGTTGGTTTTGTCTCGTTGGTTTTGGTGTACCATACTTTTTTCAGCTGCCTGCAATTGGCTGGTTTGCAAGCCAGTCACAAGCCTCTATCTGTCAAGTAGGTGTTTGAGTGACAAAACCTACCAGATTATCTGGATTGAAGTCTGCTTTCTCTGAGACACCAAGTGATCCTACTTGCTTAGGCTGTTAAAATACTGTTAGGTAAAGCACTTCTTTTTACACTGGGCTTAAAACCATAACATCATCCATAAAATTATTCCGCCCTAAATGGGTGGATGTATGACTGTGATCAACAGTGGCTATTTAAGCTCCAATACGTTCCACTCTCGCAGGCTGAAAATTGCAAGAAATGGGCTCAGTTGCTCCCCAGTGAGAGAGAGATTGAGAGCGGACGAGCGAGACAAATTTTGAGCACCATCACACCAAAGAGAGACAAACAGCCCATCATTTCCCAAGAATGGAACATTTCCTTATTGTTATTCAGCAGCAGAGACATCAGGCAAAAGCGAATCAAGCAGGCACTTAAAGGATGACAGTTTCTGCACTAAACCCGACCCCTCCTCTGACCCCGTGCCCTCTTAGCATGTACATCACAGTCTATCCAACCTCAAGTATTTCTACAACATTGATACCACCATCCAGCTGGGTTAGTATGAAAGGCAACACTTATGCAAAGAAACAGCTGCCTGGTAGCTCTGCTGTGTTGGTGTACATTTGGAGGCTTTAGCCCATTGATGCACTGTTTGCAATAGCCAAACTCTACTTCCAGTATCTTTCCAGTTTAATTGCCTGTAATCATATAGTTTTCTCTAACACTGCATTTTTCTATTAAAAGTGCAGTGGGTAAGAATTAGAGGGTTCTGTTAGCAGAAGTGAAATACAGTACATAACAACTGGTTTTATTATTGTATAATAATACAGTAGCTATGAATTCTTGTTAGCTTAGAATCAGCCCCTCATATCTACATAGGAGCGGGTCTTCCTACAGCGGCCGTCATGTAGCACCAACATGTTTCTACAGTAGCCCAGAACAGACAAACCAAACACTGACTCCAGAGAGTGCCTTATGCTTTTTTATGTTGAAGCAGTAGCTTGAATTTGGTGGCGCTACAGCACTGGTCTGAAGACATAAA
Source organism: Semaprochilodus insignis (assembly GCA_034552555.1). Classification (NCBI taxonomy): domain Eukaryota; kingdom Metazoa; phylum Chordata; class Actinopteri; order Characiformes; family Prochilodontidae; genus Semaprochilodus; species Semaprochilodus insignis. Next base: position 13,778,908 of record CM067494.1, on the reverse strand, counting down.
GAAAAAGAATCATTGTTAAATTGTCCTACGGTAGTGTACAATTATCGGTAGTTCCATACATAAAATTATATGTAGGTAGGATATTTGGATAGCCAATGCCTTGTTTGAATTTCCTATTCCTCTTTAAATGGTGCAGTGGGTAGACCAGCTTAGTTTCCATTTCCTCCATAAAGTGTACAGCATTTACACTCTGGTGACTGAAATTATAATTACTACACGATTTGAGGTGAAACGAGATGGTGAAAATCACAATGGGATTTTTTCATTCTTAATTTTAACAACCATTTTGTGTTGTGAGACGTCTGAGAACTCAAATACACTGAATACTCACCTTCAAAGAAGCAAAACAAAATTGGAATAGGGAACACTACAAAACCTGATGACTACCATAACTTCTTGGTAAGGAGGGATCAGTTGGTTGTAATCTCCAACCTCACTGCTCGAGGTCACATACTGCTTCTTCAACCACTTTTATACCCTCTGGCTGGCCACACAAGCCTACCAAGCTAGGATGGTGAGAGCTTGCACATGCTTCCTCTGACACCTCCCAGTTTTCAGTCTGCCTTTAATAAAGCATTACTGGACAGCTCAACAGCTAACCAACACCTATGATGGCCAGCATCACACTTGGTGATGGGCTAAGACCATTCTAACTGCTCAGACAGATCAAGGGCAGTTATGCTCTCTTGGTGTACCAGAGATGGCACTGGGATCGCCGAACATAACATTTTGCTGGCAGTGGTCTGTTACGAGTATTTGACATAATAGTTAAACATAGCATATTAAGTTGCTTAAATTGTCAGTTGATTTTACTGCCTTGTACAGTTACTAATTCAAGTCCAAAACTGCCTGTACTATTCAAATATGCATGTCTGTTTCCCGTTACACAACAGTACCCATGGAAAAAGGTGGGGTTCTCTGGAGGTTGTATGAAGGTGATATGGTTTGGCATAAGATGTGACATTAGCAGCCAAAAGCAGCAAGTAGTAAATAGTAGAAAATAGTAAATAATATGTTAATTTGTGATTATGATTGTGATTTGTTTATGTGAAGTGTGGTAGTTGTCTGCTTTTGAACAAACAATGCCTGCAACCACATGAAAGACCCAGTTATTTGTTCTTGTTTTAAATAGTAACTGAACGTTTCTAAAAAATAATAAAAAAATATATTTGTAAAACACATGAAATACTTCAGAATTTCTTTTAAATAAAAAAAATCAAACAGTAAAATGACACAAGGTTTCTCTGAGTAAACTTTGAGTAAACTTTGAGAGAAGTTTGCTTCTTTTGTTTTACGTTGGAGCTGTAAGGGTAAGAAGTAATGGAAGCGAATACTTCAATAATTATCACTGAGTTAACTGCATGCCTAAATCATTACACACTTGCCTCAAAATGTTTTAAGTTGTTAATTGGTGTAAAATAGATTTACCCAAGTCATTTCTGAGGCTGCATGATCTATAAAATTATACAAAAGCACGATGCACCGCTATACACTGCAGTAGGCTCTATCCTAAAGCACAAATTTTGCCGTACAGATAACAGAATGTCATTATGTTAAATGCATATAAAAACAACTTACTGACGTCAGGTTTCTTGGTGTGAACTAGCTTTCTCACCCCTTAAGCTTGTTATAGATGGCTTTAATTCTGTTGTCCCTTATAGCGAGTTAAATATTTATAGCAGATACGACACTTTGAGTGAAGGTCAGTGCTTTAAGTGCTCCAAGTTCCATTCTGGGCCACACGGCCCCACCCAGGACACCATCACACGCATCCGCAATGAGCCAGGGGGTGGGGTGCACAGAGGAGAGAAAGGAAGAGAGAGGAAAGATGCATCATGTCTTGTTAATGCACATACAGGGGCAGAACAAGGATCTTAGGGGCTCCAGTGCAAAGCAAATTAATGCTCCCCACATCTAAAAAATGACACATAATTGTCTTGTTTACTCAAACGGCTATGTCTCAAGCTAGTTGATGCTATAATGTAGGCTGCTGCTTGAATTATTATTGTAGCTACCTGTGAGTCATGGAGGGTAAATTGCATAAGCAGAGATATAAGAAGTCCAATAATGACATTAGGGGACCTGGTCGCCATGGCCTTACTGGCACTACAGGTACCACCTGCATTTATAGTCTTTATGCAGCTGAGCACAAAAAAAAAAAAAACTTTAGCTTTATTAAAAATGTCATGTCGAGTGGGTCCATGCACCTGTATAACTAGCTTCTAAGTTACTTGATAGAGTAATATGCACTTAACAAATTCAAGTACATTACAATAAAATGACTTGAGTAATATCTAATTAACAGGACTGATTATTTATTTTATAAATAAAAATTTAAAAAAATTGTTTTATAAATATTGGATTTACATGTTCCGTGTAGTGTGTGATATTTTCATTTACAGTCCCCAAAGCTCTATGTAGTAACTTGTTGAGTCTGAAAACTAATACTTCATAACTTAAATAATACTTAAATACCTAAAACTGTTAAGTATTAGTAAATAATTTGAGGTAAATTGGTGGTAAATACACAGACAGTCTAATTAAACTACACTGAAATGCTCAACAGGTGTTAGTTATTAAGCTGATAAGGGACATATATCCAAATATCTTCTATTTGGATTGGATTTATTCGGAGTATCAGAGCAGTAAGTACAATCAAAACCACTCCAAATTTCACTGCAATGCTGCAAGTTTGAGTAGGAATGAAATTCAGAAAATTACCAGGTACTTAAGATGACTTGTACTTAAGATGATGTGGGGAAAAAGGGAGTACAAAGCCTGTTCAAGTCATAACGTCAGAAACGAAAGAGGCTGAAAGCAATAACAGTGGCTGTTAAGGGTACAAAAAGGGAAACAACAGGCAGTCCAGCTCCAAAAACGCCAGCAAGCATGACACTCTAAGACACACCAGAGACTTTACAGAGAAGTTGCAAAACATGGTCAGTGGGCTGAATTTAGCCTGTGAGGACTTGATTTTGGTCGCCTTAACCTCACTTGTTCACCTAATGAGAGAACAAATATATAAGCACAGTATATGTGAGACACTAGGTCTTTGGAGTGTGTAGTTAACTCTTAACTGATTAATACCTGAAACTTGCAGAACTGTAAAAGAAAGTGTTACCAGTTCAGTTTGTACATGCTTGTACAGTCATCATGTTATGCAGATTTATCCTCAGTATCAGGTTATATTTACTAATTTACAGTACACCCCTTACTTTGTACACCTGTATATTATTATTGTTATTATTGTTATTTTTAAATGCCAATTCCTGGCAACCTTATAAACAGTGTTTCTTCAGAATATCCTGCCTTGTGTTCATCCTTGCCCTGCTGAGAACAAATTTGTGTCATATATCCTGACTGCCTGATCATTTGTGATCAATAACTGATACAGGCACCATCAATGAAGTTATCAAGTTTTCTTGTTGTCGTAATCTTTATTTTATCTCAACTTATTATAGATTTATTTTATCTGTATATTTATTATACTCTATATATTAGGCTAATTTTCTCACTCTGTTCTTTAACTTTCCTTAAAAGAGGCTTCAGATCCTTCTGATTCCATTATGAGTGAGGTGTCATATACATATCTAAGATTATTTATGCTTATTTATTATCTCTTCTAACTCCTTGTATAACCAGTCTGTTCATCTTGTTGTGTCTTGTTGATCACTGTACAGATTCCTCAGAATATCGTCTCTTTTGCACAGCATTTGTATGGGGTACATAGGGTTGTGTGGGTTGGGCGATATGGCAAAAAAATGATATTCTGATACTTCAGGATATGCATATAACACATGATATGCATCACAATATTTTATATACAAGTTGTAATGGACAAAACAGAAGCTATAGCACCACATACTGCATAAAAGTATAGTTTTAGTAATAATAATAAACCTAAAACTACATACAATTATATTTAATATTTTACAAACTGCATTGCTTTATATCTCACTTTATAATTAAACATGTAGTTAATCTGTGTTCTTTAAGGACTAAGCATATCCACAGTATGTCTGGAAAATCATGTTGTGACATACTTTATCATAAAAAATGTTGTCGTACTGCCCAGTCGTATTTAATTCTGTTGATTCTATGTTTGGATGTTTATCACAAATTTACATGTCTTAAATTTCATTTTATTTTTATTTACTTTCCTGTTCTGTTTAACGTAATTCATTTTAATGTAAAATGTCAGTTTCAGTTTTGCACCAGGGGTCTTAAGTTATCAAAAGCAAAATATTAGAGGAAAAACAGCGAGAGCAGCTGTCCGGCATGTGTTTGACCGTTTCTCTGCCGCACTGCAAAAGGGCTGAGTAACGGTCTTTAACACCCTATGAATCCTTCCCTATTCACTGGAACAGCATGGCCAGCACAAAGGCCCAGGCTTGAACAATAGTGGGTGTCGTTAGGTGTAGACAAAGGGCAGAGGCTGGACAGCTAACAGGCGTTTTCCTTTCAGTGGCCTTTGCTGCTCTCACCTGCCTTTTGGCCAAAAGTCAGTCGGTAAAGTGGAGTGCTGCCAAGCGTAGATAGTGCCAACAGCTCTAGGAGTTCTGCAGCTTTCTCAATGGTGACTTTACACAAATCACTTCTCATACGTTCTTTGTTTATTTTAAACATAATAATAATTTAAGACAGATTTAAGTAACAAACATCCAAACAGAATTTTTACATTTCAATTTTTCATTCTAATTTATAGACTACCCTCTCACAGCTTGTGGGCTCCGGATATTACCATTTTTCTAAAAGTAGAGTAGAAAGCTGCAGTGTCATTGTAAGAAAGGCTGCTTATAACACCTCTGTGATAAATCTCAATATGTGGTGATAAATAGTCAACTATAAGGCAACTTTAGACACAATATTAATTTAGACTTCTAGCTAAAGTACAGATAACCTTACACAGTAACTTATAAGTTAGGATATGTTAGCTTTATTAAAGTAACTATAATCTTAGCAAACATAATGTTAGCATTTTGAGCATTTTGATATACTTTTAGACTGGCTGTCAGTCACTGTAGATATTTGATGATAATTTGATTATAACTAACTGAATGTGTGTCAGCATGTGTCAGCTGATCTTCTGCTAATAAACTTGCCACCCCAGCTGAGAAAAAGCAGCTTAGACCAAAATGAATTTCATGCTGGTCTGTGCTGGTTTATGATTGGTTATGATGGTCAGGCTAACAGTTTACATTGCTGCTGACCAACAGACCACCATGCCAAAACATATGCTGGTTTTGCGGGTGCCCAACTATGCTGATCTGTGCTGTTTTTTAGGAGGAATGCTAGGAGGAATGAATACAGTTCAAGGGCATCCTATTATTAGCAATTTCTACAGATCAGCCTATAAGTATACAGAACATTCTATATTTACAGTGGTATTCAAAAGTTTGAACATCCCAGGTGAAAAAAATCAGGGAACACACTGAAATATGGCATTTGTTTAGAACTTTTAGTGTAAAATTATTTTGTTTTAGAAAAAATCCGAAGCTCTGTCCATCAAGAGCTAAATGGCTCTAAAGTTGCTTAATTTTTTCCTTTTACAGCCTTATTTAATATTAACATTTTAGAAACATTTTATATATTTTTCTGCAACTAGGTACGCACCAATACCACTTACAACTAATACTATCTAACCTAAATATCCTATAATAATCCTAAATATCCTAAGCCCTTCTATTTATACAGTTCAATTTTTATATGGCATTTACTTCTTGGATTATACTGTATATATTAAATGTGAATGGCATTTGCCATCTGAACATCAGCCTCTGTCTAGTAAATCGAGTCTAGTAAATATCACTTTTATTCAAGGTGCAAGCAGCAACTTTCAGTGTTTTTTTGTTTTTTTGGCTTGGTTAAAGCAACTACACAGTAGCACATAAGCGATTACTAAAAGACACCTGACTCATTCAGGCACATTTTTCTATAATATACTGCCGTTACAGATTTTGATATGAGCATACTCTTTGAGCTTTGATATGAGCTTTGATATTTGATATATGAGCTTTGATACAAGCTTTGATATACTGCTGGTAGCTATCCCACACAGCTGACATGTCACAGGTATCTGTATTCCCTTCGCTGATGCTGACACTATCTTTAAGTTCCAGTATTTGCACTGATACCAATACAGCATCAGTGCAAGGTTATCTACAACCATATTATTGAAAACAATTATTTCAAATCTTTTTAACTGTAAATCCTTAAAGTAGTATATACCGACAGAGATCTGCATGAGATTCATTTTTGCAGGAGGAGGAATTTAAAAGGTAATTGTCATTCTTCCCCAGGCAGAGAAGCACGTTTCAACCTTCACAGAACTTCAGCAAGCCTCCAACTGTCAAGCAAAAAACCAGCGTAAAACAAGCAGGTCATCTGGCACAGCTCAGCTGGTCATGTTCCTACAGCCAGAGAATCTCCTCTCATCTGTTACTGTCAGCCAGTTCCTCTGGCACTCACACTAAACACGGCTAATCACATTCACACACTCAGCCTTGCAGAGGGATGACACCAGATCCAGACATCTACGCTGAACTCAAAACATCTGGTGTTAAAAGACCAAGATTTCTGTGATGTTTAGCATGATGCTTCACTGACTGAGAGATGTAGACCTTTCATGAGTTCATAAAAACTGTAGGGTTAGAGTTACGGTTAGGGTTAGAGTTAGGTTTGCTATAATGTAAGTGTTTACTAAGTTTAGGTTTACACAGTCTGCGTCACAAACACTAGACGTTGAGCTTAGTAGTTACTAAATTTTTATACCTCCCACAGCACAGGTGTTGGGAAACCAGTGGGAACCAGAGAGCACAAAGAAGGCCAAAAACATGATTTTTGGTTAACTAAGTTCTAAATACTAAATGCTATATGCTGTGATTTTACTTACAGCTCTAAAAGCCCTGACTGTAATTCCAAACACAAAGTTAACACCCACAGCTCCAGTTCAGAGAGACTCAGCAGCTGCCACCATGTCTAAACTGAGGCTCCTGTTGTGATGGTTGGACAGAAATGATGGTTTAACCTAGTCCAGGTGTACCTAAAACAAGACAAATACGAAGGCAATATTCAATACGATTGCAAATTTCTTTCTCCTAAATTAAGTTGTGGCCAGTTCCCAACTGCTAGCAAGATCTGCCCCATTGCACAAAGCTACCAAGGTGGTGAAGGCTAGCATGAGCAGAGGCAGCACTCGCGACCAGGCAAAACAGACAAGGCCTGGGGCATCTGGCCAGTAGGGGTCTCCCCAGGTTATATTTATATTTTTGAATTGCACATTTTTTAATGTTGTTTATATTTTAAAAATAATACTCATGCAAACATTTGTAAGTTTTCATACATTTTATACCTTTTTATTTGTTTTTATGGCATAATGGTGATGAACGCTGGTTGGAGGGTCCCCCCTGTGAATTTTTGAAATCACTGCTGAGCATGAGTCTTGTGTGGTCATCTTTACTAAAGCAACGCCATTGTACAGCAACATGCTTGGAGCGGAGATGGATCGTGGTCTCATGAGGCCCCCTTGTGCACAAGCATCTTTGGAAGCCCCCCCCACCACCATGCTCTCATAACAATGAAAACAAAAATCAAAATAAGAAAGAAAAAATTATAGTAGACATTAAAAATAACTTCCATAAACAAAACATGATTGTAATGTAAACAAATTGTTATAAGCAACAGGTCTACAATCGGTCATGCACAGTTATATTTTTGCAGCTTTTTAGTATTGGGGAATTTTAATAATTTTGGATGTAGTTGCAGGTTATGATCTGAGGGTGCCCGTTTGGTAACCACTTCTCTACAAGGAACAAACTTAAATATAGCATGTTTTCTGCACTTTTTAGTACTAAGTTTCGTTTTGTTGAGATTCACATACAAGAAAAAACATAACATGTGCCGTAACCTTTGTATAGGACACATTTTGTGTTTTTTTCAGTCTATTAAATTAAGCAAATAAACATTAATTGTGTATAAAAAGCTGCTTTTTTTCGCTGTTGCATATTTTGACTGGGAAGCCCACACTATTGCATACGACTGTAAACAGTGCCATGGTGATAGCATTACTGGTACAGCGATGGTGTTTCTGGCAGGATAATGGTGTGAGCCACTATTTTAGTAAACCCTAAAAGTTCAGAGGTTGATGAATATGAAAGTGTACGACAAGTACGACCATTTGCTGTGTTTCTAAAAAAATAACATCTGGCTAGAGATTGAGGGCAACTTCTCTGAGGTCCTGGGCTAAGCCAACTCCGTCAGCCCACTGTAACACTACTTAATGATATCTTTAACCATGTTAAGGCCTTTCTAAAACAAAAAAAAATGATTTTTTTGGTTTATCTCTTCCATTTTAGCTTGTGTTCAGATCATTCTCAGGTTGTGTTCATATCTACTCAGAGGCTTTTACACCAAATTCTCAAGTCCACGCCAGCTTTAACTGTCATTAAAGCAAAAGAAAGACTTAGCAAACAATGAAAACAAGGCAAAATAGATATTTTTCATCCAACTGTACATAAACTTTACCACTGACCCACATCATGGTTAATTCATGCAAAATAAGCACCAAAAAACTCATTTTCCCCACAGTGTTTTTGAATTACACCTTATAACCTATAAAAGCCATATTAATGTATGTATGTATGAATGTATGTATGTATGTATTATTATTATTACTATTATCCCACCTGATCTTCACCACTTATCATTTTCTTGTTTTGGGTGTGTCAGGAGTTAAGGGAGGGGTGTGGGCTTTTGGGGCCTTATGGGTGGGTGGAGTAATAGCTTCATCACTTTATTACAGTATATACAGTTTATTGTATGGGAACATTTTTGGGAACATTTGCTATAATCTGTCTACCTGCAGCATCACTGCTATGTTTCTTCCTACCCATCTAGAGAGCATGAGCTCTGTCTTGGTCTTCCAGCCAGATACTGTGGAAACATTCTGGATAGAAATTGCAGTCTCTTGAATATAAGTATGTATTTGTATTTGTGTATATGCATTATTTTTCCATTGTTTTTATTTTTGTTTAATTGTATGTTACTGGAAGGTCAGACTTTGCCCTTATTTTCAGTGCCAGACCAAACTAATAAACATGTTCATTTTTAGCAAGGTTGCCAATAATTCCGGAAGGGACAGCAAATCTTGTGTATTATAATTTATGACTATGATTAATGGCTTTTTTCAGTGAAGTGTAACACTGACTCAAAAAAACAAATGTGCTCTGTCTCTAATTATGATAATAAAATAATAATCTGTCCCCTGACATGATTTACAAGAAACCATTCTGGGCTCTTTCTAGTGAACGGCTGCTACTGTTCCGTTGGAAAACTTTTCAAATTGCTGTTGTTTATTTGTTCACGGGCTGGAGCTCTACGAGGAGACTGTAATTAAGAGAGCTCCAAATGTGCGCTTAAAAACACCGTATTGATAAACAGTCAGTATGAGCGGCTGGCTGGGTTAATTGAATATCGACTCATCCAGAGTAAACTAGAATCCATTCTGCCCCCCCCCACCCCAGCCCCAAACAGTTGGGCAATATAAGAGCGATGGGCTGTGTTTTAATAAGGCTTTTATCCGGGAACTGTGAGAAAATCCTTCTGCCAAATTGGCTTCATCGCATGTCAAAGGCAGTGTTTGTTTGTGATGTGTGTGTCTGTATATCCGAGAGTGAGAAGTCAGTGTATGGAGTGATTTGGGCTTGTGCTGGGTCAAGGACTCTTCCCATAAACCCCTTCCGGCATTCCATGCCCTAGTAAAGCAGCCAAAACCACAGGAAGTAAGATGTCATTTTCTGTGCTGGACTTGTTGATGAAAAACAGCCCTGTGTAATCTAACACTTTCACTCTTCTCTGAAAAAATTGCTCTGTATGTGGGAATGAGTAATAATGTTCAATAACCCATTTTAATATTACAGAAATCTGGCAACTCACTTGCACATATTACATCTCAAAGGCCATAGCTGACTTTGTGATCATTTACCAAAGTTAAAAATAAAATAAAAAAATAAATAAACTAATCTTAAACCATCAGTCAAATGGAGTTTTAAAAGCTAGAGAACTTCTTTACCTGATCGGAACTGTGGGGGCATTTCAGACCACACAGCGGTTGACAGTGGCTTAACTAGGGCAATGTAAACAATGGGAGCCCGGGTTTCATTGTTCTTATTAGCTTTTATTTTCTGGCAGACGTCAGGCTTTACATCTGTGTGAGACATCAGATTATGGAGGTGAAGTTATGTTCAACCAGGAGTGACTATGATAACCTGGAGTGTTGGGGTGCCTACACCCTTGACAATGCAAGGATGGAGTGGTGGGCACATACGAATAGTGGCCAGTAACAAAGTAAATGTACTACACTTCAAAGTCAAATATCTTGCAGACCAATCAGGGTCAGAAAAAAATTGTGACAGTCATTTACAAAGCCAAGCAGAGAACAGGCACAAAGGCACAAAAAAGTCATATAGAACAGGAATAGAGTGTCGCTACTAATTGGCCTCTCCTCCTCCTTCTCCGGTTGATGATCCTCCACATCAGAATCCAGCGCAGCAAATGATTTGAACTTTTTCACCCTTGATGGAGATTCTTTTATCTGCATACAGGTACATTTCTAGTCCAACAGAGCTAACGGAGCATCTTAACAGAAATACATTTGTGGGATCCTCTAGTTTGCAGGCACCATTAGCCAGCAGTACACTTCAAACAAAAACGCCATTTAAGGCCAAACCTCACCCTGAACTGTAATTGATCCTAATCACCAAGTTGTGTGCTCTGAGACCCTGACTGGGATCAATCCACAGCAGGGAGCAAGCTTCTAGTGGTACAGAGACATATGCCAAGTCCTATGTATTCTAACAACAGTGTGTTTGCAGGAAGTTTGATTATTTTTTAGTTCTTTCGCTGGTTGAAGTTTGCCGCAAGCTTTAGTGCCCAAGCAATTTGGCCAATCATCTGAAAAATGCTAACTTATTTACAAACTTGGCCCAATAGTTCAGACATGCAGTCAAAGTATAGAACACCTTGCTCTCCAAAATACAGTTTAACTTGTCTCTTAAAGTAATATGCTTTAAAAGATTATCACAGTAAGTCAGTGTCCTCTACTATAGTCCCGCCCGCTCAGATCCAAAAGAGTAAATTAAAAAGATTTTTAAAAAATCTCTCGAAAAAATTAAAATGACAAATATTGATAATTTTTTTACCATCATGTCATGCAGGAGTCTACAGCTAAAAGCATGAACAGCTTAACAAAATAAGTTAACAGCACTTTAATAACAGAACAATAAGCCTGCGATTTTTAAATATGAATCCACTTACACCTCGATGAAACAAGCAGAGAGTTTCTTTGGAAAGCGCAGATTCTAAATGTTCATATTTGTTTTGGCAAACAGAAAGGAAAAGATAATGTTGTGCACATAGTCTTATTTAGCAGACAGAAAAATGATCGTTTACCTTCCTGCCATGTTTTTGTCATTTCTTGATGTGAAAACAAACAGAAAAAACTGTCACCTGTCCAATCAGAATGTAAATTGCATGTAAATGTAATTCATCACGTATCTATGCAAGTAATTATATGTGTAATGTAATTATACAAATCCATTTAAAGAGCACAGCCATAACTGTAGATGTAGACTAGATTATCTGCATGGAATCATTCAACTATTCTATTTGAGTCCCAATACTGCTATACGGATCCTGTTACAAGCAAACCATAACAGACGCTAACAGACTCAAATGATGGATTGGTGTTTCTGCAGCACTCTCTCCAGTTCACACTGGATCATTTGGCTCATTTTGGCAATTTTGCTGAACATAAAATCAACTGCCAACACAGGAGTGCTGCTACTTGTTTGACTGAGATGAGATTAAGATGAATAAGATGCACTCATCTGTCCTGGTAAAGTGCTCAGTATTAAATAGAACAAATTCAATACAGATTAACATATTAAACATATAAGCTTTGAGACGGCCTTGATTTCAAGCCACTAGTGTTGTCTGGATGAGCTGCAAGTTTGTGCTGAAAACAGCTCAGTCTTTTTGGAGCATAAGGATGGGTTGGTACAGCTTTAAAGGAAAAGTAAAGGTAAAAAGAAAAGGTAAAAAGTGTGAAAATGTATTATTCAATTCCATTTCTGAAACTAAAAAAAGCCTTTTTTGAATGAATTGTTTTTGTGATGTCATAAACACCAGCACATTTGCAGACACCAAGTTTATAGACACCTGCCCATTCAGTATTTCTACTAAATTCAAGTTTGTCTGCTGCAATAATAGCTTCTACTCTTCTGGTAAGGCTTTACATGGAACACTGATGTGATTTGATTGTATACAGGGCATTTGTGCAGCCAGGAACTGATCTCGGATGATTAGGTCTGGATTACTAACAGCACTCCACAGTGCCACAGTGCCAATTCTTCACAGCTCAATGCTGGAGGTGGGGTTACATCCATCTACTCAATGCACAGGTTTGGGCATGACTCAGCTGTTTAACAATGAGTGCAGCTTAAAGTGGCTGAATGCACTAAAGGTGTCTGTATACTGTTGGACCTATAGTTTACATTTACAAGTTCAGTTGCAGTAGGCACCCACTTATTCAGTATTAAAAATTAAATTTGAACAAACTCAACAACAAAAACAACCTGTAATACAACCCTAATTCTAAAGGACCGCAGAAAAGTTGAAAATGGTCCTGTAAAAATGAATTATGGCTGATTTAGGTACACAAATACCATACACCGTGGGGTATGAAGAAATGCAATAATGCTGTGCCGCTGTCCTTTGATACAACTGTGCTGTTGGAAACCACTTACCTTTCATTCCTTTATCTCATACTACACCTCTGGCAATGCTATGGATCTCTTTCTATAGTGAATGCAGATCATATTCTACACTTTGCATAATGGATTAAATTGACATATTGGATTGTTTGGCTCTAATAGACTAGAATCTAGTGCAGCACTAAAACACTGTGAGAAAAACACAGACCAGCCTGGTATTCCCTTATGCAGTCCTTTTGAAGCAGCGTATCTGCGGTTACTTCTGAGCGTCTCTGAGGGCAGTCAGCACTGCTGTCTGAGGTGGAGATAACAACAAGTTGTTCTGAAGATGTTTTTTTCGCTTTTCAGCCTATCAAAGGCTGTCTCTAAAGTGCCAAGATTTGCACTGTTAAAAACGGACTTGTTTGTGTCTCAACCGCAAACTGAGGAAAGACCCATTTTTAGATTCCGCAGGAAAAAAATGCTTCATGTATCAAGCAAAACAAAACACAAAGGCTACACACTGTGCAGATTGGCATGGTGCTGTCACTTCAGTAAGTACACGTAATATCACAGCAGAGATGAGAGTGCGTATGTGCGTGTGCATTTATCTCTTTTTTCGTAGGGTCCAAATCCCCCTGGATAATAAAATCATTCTGAAGTTTTAGGGACATTTCGCTGCTTTGGACAGGGAAAAATGGTTTTTTTCTCCCAATCTGCAGCTTTATTAGAAAAAAGTAAAAGATTTACATTTACACAACACATATGGGACATTATCGTTATCTATATACAGCACTGTGCAAAAGCCACAGGCACCTGAGAAAACATATCCAGCATATCTGACCAGTTTTGACAACAAATTACAATAAAGATATCTTCTAATGAGCTTCTAAAAATATCAATTACAGTTCTAAAAATATATTTTTAATATATAATATACACTGTGATTTTACAAGCAAAACACATTAATTGCCTAGATTAAAATTAAAATAATTTAAATTGCTATTCAGTATACTTACATATACGGTACTGTGCAAATCTATATGCAAAGCTACTGATCTGGGCTGTCAGTATCTATTTGTTAAAATCACACAAGAGTCAATACAAATAAACACAATTTAACACATCTGAATAATAAAAATATCAGAATAAATACAAATAAATAATAACAAAAAAAACAACAAACAAAAACCAAACAAAAAAATGCCAAGAATGAGCCCAGAGTCAAACTAACCAAACTAGGACAACAACCAATAGGTGTTTGGAATAACGAGGAGACAAAAGAGTCGGAATGTTGGAGATCGAGCATCCCAGTAAAACAGATTATTTGCATTTTTATTTATTCCCATATTTTTTATGCTATGTCATTAGAATTACACATATTATCTGTTTACACTTCACTGGAGCCTTTGTCCCGCATAATGGAGTGCAAGAATAGCATGGATACAAATATAGTTGCATCATAATACATTTCATTTTGGACCACTGGTGTATCTGGTGCTTTTTATTTAACACCTGTCACAAATCACAAAATTCAGTCTACAAGCGTGACTTGTTCATACAAGCAGTAAACAATATCACTCAGCCCCTGAAGCACAGAACAGAACTCCAGAGCTCAGGCCAGGCAGCTTGAACCGAACAACTGATAAAGGTAAAGCCTTCGTAGAGTCAGATAACAGCAAGAACTTGGATTCAGATAAGAATTTTTTCCCCTTAGAGAGGCTTCCACTGCAATCCGCTCTGTTCTTCACTTCAGCCATGGCCTACACAACCCTCAAACCCGTCTCAGATAGCACTAATATCCTCACACATTGACACAGGCCTCTGCTTACTGATAACGCGCTCAAACAGATGCACACTGGTGCCGGCTGGGATGCTGTAAGCTTTGATGAGGATTATGATATGGTAGAGCACCTGCAGGCTTTTGACACAGGAAAATTGCCTCTGTCCTGGAACCCCTGTGCACTCTAAAGCTCCTTTGTCATCACTTGTTAGAACAAACATACAAATTGGTTAGCTTATTAACCCGGAACCGTCTCTCTTGGTGAAAACTGACTACATTCACTGTGATTCCAAAAGGCAGCAGTGTGCTCTTTAGAGCAAATTTCCAAGAACTACTATGCAACACTGGGACTGTACATAAACTACTCAATCAAGCTTGAAGATTACTATGTTAACAAACAACAGAATATACAAACAATAACGTATAGCTAGCAAGATAGATAAAAAATAACGGGAAAACTAAATAGACTGGAAGTTGCTGTACCCCAGTCAACAAAACTAGAGCCACTGTAACAATGTTTCCTACTGTTTAATAGGCTCTCAACATTCCCCAGTTTCTGTTTCTATTTCCCAAGTCTAGTAGCCTGCATTCCCTGTGCTCTATGCGATTTTTTAAACTAAAGCAATTATGTCCTAATAACACTAATAAACAAACACACATTAATCTCCTCATTATTCACGGCCATTGCTGCATATCCAGTCAAGACACTGCAGGCTTACACCATGCCTTTTTAAATGTTCCTTCTGTCCCCAGCTTTTGATCAGATGATTTGATCAGCATTTCCATAGGCAACGTTTCAATCAGGCTTGTGACGCGCCATAGCAGAATAGCATGGCCCTTTCCAGGCTCTGGTGTGTTTCAAGTTTTATGTACCATTTTGCAGTTGCAATGCAGATCTTTCTAGGCTTTAAAGTTACAATGAAAGAAAAGACGGTGAGATTTGTACTTTTTGTTTAGCGGCCACAACTGAAGGACAGTCGAAAGAGAAATATGCTGTTAAATGACTGGCAGCTGTAAGGGGAAAGTTGTTAAATGTGTTTTACAAGAAGCAAAAGACTTTTTTGTCAGCTTTCGCTTCAGTTTGTGACCCTATGTTTGAATGCATGTTCAGACACATTAACATGATCTGTTTAACTAGAAATGTAAGAAAGAAATTGAGTGTACACACACAGAACCAATCACAGGGTGGACTTGATATCAGGGCAGCTAGAGTCACACACAACCATGATTTGACCTTTCTTTTACATGCGTGTACTGATAGGGTTGGGTAGCAATGGAATGTATGTTACAACTAGGTTATATGATCACTCACTCACTCACTCACTCACTCACTCACTCACTCAGTCACCCACTCATCTTCAAAACTGCTTAATCCTCCCGGGTCGCAGGGGATTGCTGGCGCCAATCACAGCATTCAATATTCAGAAGGCAGGAAACACCCTAGACAGGTTGCCTGTCCATCACAGGGCGGACACACAGCCATACACATTCACACACACTCACACCTAGCAGGGCAATTTAGCATCTCCAATTCACCTGCCAGCATGTCTTTGGACTGTGGGAGGAAACCCACGCAGGCACAGGGAGTACATGCAAACTCCACACAGAAAGGACCCTGACTGGGAATTGAACCCAGGCCCTTCTTGCTTTGGGGCAACAGGTTATATCATTGTGTAATCTGCTACAGTTACAGAATAAAAGGCAGCAATCAGATAACATAATGGTAATATAGTGGTAATTACATTAGCACTTACACTCACTATTTATTTATCCTCTGTTTATACTCACAGCAGATCACTACCACTACATTCAAAATGCAATATCAGATGAAACAACTACTTTATGGCTTCAAAGACAATTAATTTGCCAACCAGACAAGAACAAGGTTGATGTCCACTGGAAAATACATTACAGAACACTAGCATTTATCAGAATCTCAAATGGGAGTGGAACATCACTGCAATTACTAAGAAGGATCCTTCATTTCTGTTTCCACTCTGCACCTTCATGCCTCAAACACAAGCTCCAGTATATGCAGCAAGGTGCAAAGCCTTCCCAACTAGACAAATCAGCATACACCAGCATTGCTGGTGTTTTGCATGTTGGCATGCTGGTCAGCAGCAACGGAAGATGATATGCTGATCACCACTAAAACCAGCATGTGTTGCATTTTGCCACTGGTATGCTGGTCAACCAGCACAAGCATGCTGGGGTGACAAGCTAAAGCAGCACCAGATTATCTTAAACCAGCAAAGACAAGCTTAGACCAGCATGAAATACTGGCTTATGTTGTTGTTTTTTTCAGCAGTGTTCTCATAATAGAGATGGACACAAAATACACACTACTCACATCTATAACTGTCTTACTGCACACATCTTCAGTAATAACAGGGTACATCAGCTATAAAAGAGGTCTGACAATCAGCACTACCTTATGTGAGATTTCAAAGAATTATGAGGCAAAAGGGGCCAAACAGTGGGTGCCCAAATCGCAGGCGCATCAGTCACAAAAACATAAAAATGATTTAAAGTCTTAATAACTTTCAAAAAGACTCTTAACAGTCATAGGGACGTACATCAAACGTGACAAACGCCATCACTAGAGAGGAGCAGCGGCCAGGTGAAAGCTTAATGACAGGTATAGACAGGCACACGTTTACAGGATAGTTACTGTGCCAAAAGCAGTCACATAAATGACACAGGGCTCGATATTAAACTTTTTCAGGAACTAAATTCACATTTTACTTTAAATGTGCTACAAAATCACTTGTCAATCACTTTAAACGTATTTCACAACCATTTTGTCACTAAGTAAGTATTATTATCTCTCTCTTTCTCGTTCTTTTACTCACTCACTCACACACATAGGCACACTTCCTCTCTCACTGGTCAGTCATTCACAAGTTCAGACTATTTATGAAGTAAATCGACCAGGCTTTAGTGACCAGCTGTAGCGCTGGTCATTCAGTTAAAGTCTAGTTAGCTAGCGTTAACTGAGTCCAATTTCTTAGCAATAAAGCAGCATAATGTTATCAAAAAAGCACACTTACCATGTCATCCGAACAAGAGTTTGATGGTTCCTTTGGCAGCTAACAGTACTAACTTCTAGGCCAAGCTGCCAATAGGCATGCACAGTAGGTATCACAAAATTCCCCTAGTTCTTTGCTGTTCTCTGCATGTTGACTCTCTTTTAAAGCATCACATGGCACTTGGCCAGACCGTGAAGGTTTCAGAAACATTCTGACTGAACAGCTTAGCTGCTGCCGATAAAGCAAAGCCCTCAGGTCTGAATTTGACTTATAGGACGAGAAGGAATGCCTTCAACCTACGTCTGCTGCCAACTCATAAATGCAGTAGGGAATCCTTAATGGGGTGGCAAGTCATCTCCATCTCATAGAAATCATTAAAGTCTGCTTAAAGAAAATTCTGAGATTTGTCTCTTAAAACATTATACATGTCATAAAATAACGGCTGGAAACATGGAAAAGTGTACTACACGTAAACTATGTAATACTCAATTGTGGACTTAGACTGTCTGTGTTTAGGATATTTAAAGCAGGCCTTAAAATATAGAGACATACTTAGAATGAGCCTTCTCCTAACACTGTAACCTTATTAAAAACTAGAACGCATTAGCATCATCCAAGTCAGTGCCCAGCAGCCTCAGCTATGTGGTACTTTAAGCATGTTAACATGTAGTCAATGGATTTTCATACAATTTTCTTACAGATTCTTCATATGCTCATACAAAGATTCAAATGTGAAGCGTCCAAAACATCCCATTTCTTCACATGTGAATCTCAATTGACTTTTTTTTTTGTAAGGGAACAAAATAAGCTTCATCAGAATTGTGTTTCTGCTTTCAACAATTTTATAACACCATTTTCATCTTGTGAACACAGGATCCACATGAATCTGAACATGGACATGATGTGAACACAGCTTCTTCACCACCATCTAAGTGTGCATACATCATATAGTATTTCATCAACACAGTGAAAGACTTCAGCTCCTCTGTGATTGCAGCCCTCTCACTCTCCCTCTCATTCATACTGCTCATGAATTTGTTACTGTTAAGGATCTCAAAAGAAACTTTTGCTTTTGTTAGCTTGCTGTTCATTGATCTATCCATAGTTCTCAAGCAACCTCTGTCCAGCGAATTCTGCAGTAGGTAAGGCTTTAAAATCACTGAATGCTGTATTTGAAATAGCAGCTGGCCTTCGGTCTACACTACAGATGTTTCAAAGGGTCAAAATAGGAATATGTGTTAACACTCTTTTCAGAAATAAGTCATATTCCTTGAGCGTCTTGTACTTAACAAAAAAAAATCTGATTACAATTCTCTGCCATTTATAGCCACACAGCTATAAAATCATCGCATGTTGAATCCACATGGCACACTAAGCATTTCTGCTTGAAAAGAGCTGATAATTGCTCAACCTGTACCGGTCGTTAACGTACAAAGCAAATGTAGGGATATCATTCTCAAGGCTCTCTGCATTATGCCTCTTTCCAAAGCCAATTGGTAAAACAAGCATAGTGGCATATGAATAGCCAAGAGTAATTGTCCAGGAGCACTAAGGCAGCAGCCAGGCGGCTGGCTCCTGTGTGATATGAGATGTAGATGACAGGTAGGGTATAATGGGATGGGTGCTGGTTAAGGGGGTCTGAAGAGTGCGAATGCTGCAGTATTATCATCTTTCTGTCAGGTCCACATGGTAACACGCAGCTATTACTGCTGCTGACAGGCGTAATTGGCCTCTTGTGATAGAGAGGCTGGACACAGCACTTTAGTCTGTCTGATTAGGTTTGGGTCCAGAGCACTACAAAAGTTTCAGAGAAAATAGGAGAGAATAGACAGAGGAAGGCGAGAAAAGAGAAGACACGTTTTATCAGCCTGGGCGTAATGAAACACATTCAAACAAATCTTCTTAATGATTTAACGTGACGGTTCTGCAAGAAAAAATTATACATTTGGGCTCTTACCCCAAATGTACTGTAGTTTATCAGCTAAGGGCTTCTGATACAGATACCAAACACATCTTGGCCAATCAAATACTTTTCAGGTAAGAGGGAAAATGTAAATCATATTTTTCAGTGTAATTATCATTTTAAATAATGGGGAGAAATGCATTACTGCAGTGAAGCGCTGACCTGATGTTATGTGGTGATAATGTCTGGAGATACTGGATCTGTATCAAAGAGAAGGCACTAATGTCCTGATCATTGCCCCATGATGATCTCGTTTGATGCTTTTCCAATAAGCCCTCCAGGATAAATAGTTCCATTAGTAGGCCACTCACTAGCCTAACAGTAAACCATGTGTGGTAGAAAAAAAATCAATGAGCTGAACAAGGCTGAGACCATGACATGACATATGCTGCCGTGAAGAGAGTGTGAAGGTACACTGGGTGCTACATAAGAATTTGCATACATTCATTCTACATGAATGAGTAAATGTTTGCTGTTTGCATTTGGTCATACAGTATAAGGTTCAATAATGTGACAATCATTTCTTGTTGCCATTTATAAACTTTAAAAAATATACAAAATAAATAAATAAATAAATAAATAAATAAATATCTGACAGTGGGAGAAGGACATCCATGTGAGAGTGAGGAATAACAAAGACAACCATGAGATGCACAAGGACGGCACCTGAGTCCCGATAACACACTTAACTTTCAAGGCAAAATTCATCTTAAGACACAAAGCCCCCAACATGCTGTACTTAAATTTTTTCTCTGTAAACAGAACTCACCACTGTTAAATCTGTAATTCACAAGAATCTTTGTGGACATAAATATATGGGAATTCTTTTAGGTACATGTGTTTTACACAAATCAGTATGTGTACTATAACACGCATTTAGGGTGCTGAAGCCTATCCCAGCACTTATTGGGCAGAAGGCAAGAAACACCTGGACAGACGATGGACAGATGCACAGACATACACATTCACACACCCAGACACACCTAAGGGCAGTTTAGGATCTCCAGTTCACCTGATAGCATGCTTTTAACATTTATTAAGAAACACACAGGGCTGTGCAAAGTACGTTAAGTTATTTATCTGGGCTGTAAGCTTTAATTTGTCCAACAAAAGCAGAATTAATGCAAATAAACGATACCGTCTGATTAGATGTTTGCTAACACTCTCCTCAAAGAAGTCATTGTTTATGACCCCTTCAGCTAATCAGTACATTCAATCAAATCAGGTTTACTGCTTATTGAACTTAACAAATCTATGACATGACTGGAGCATACTGAGAAGTGATGAACCAAATCTGTGTTATTGACTGTATTCCTCTGCATGAAGGTAATAACATCACTGAACACAAAAAGCTCTTATTACTTTCTGTGTTTAATTGTGTTTTTATGTTCTAAACACTTACTGCTGAAACAGTTTTCAGCCTTGTCTAAGATTTGTGCTGTATGAAACTAACAAGAATGCAAAGTTTACACTGAAGCCAACCTAGCAGTTTGAAAAATGCAAATAAAAAATGCAGTGTTTCTTACGTTTATTTAGGCTTTAATTTTACTGCAGACAGTCTGAACCCTAGATATTTCATGTTTTATCTGGTCAATCTCATTTCATTCATTAACATACATCTATTCCTGCATTTCAGGCCTGCAACACATTCCAAAAATGTTGAGATGGTAAAGGATTAACCACTTTGCAAGGTTGCCATTACCTCTCACAACATTTAAAGACACTTTGTTGCTGAGGGTAAGTGGCGACCAAGTCTTTCAAGTGTTATTTTGTCCTATTGTTCCTGCAAACACATCTTGGGGTATGGGGTACAGCATTTTTGTTTTCAAAATTCTCCACAGTTTCTCTATTGGGGGCAGGCCAATCCAGTTCCCGTGCCCTCTTCTTCTGCAGCCATGCCTTTGTATTGTGTGCAGCATGTTTTGCATGGTCTTGTTGAACAATGCATGAACATCTCTGGAAAAGATGTATTTTTAAAGTATATGTTGCTCTATGATATCAATATAATTCTCTGCATTAATGCAGAATTATCTTCCCACCGATGCAACCCCTTACCATGACACAGCCTGGTTTTTGGACTTGTTGCTTATAACAGTCTGGATGGTCTTTTTTGCCTCTCTGGACCACACGGCATCCAATTCTTCCAAAAAAGATCTGGAATACTACTTAGTCTGACCACAATATACATTTTAACTGTGTGATGGTCCATCCCAGATGCCTCCAAGCCCAGAGAAGTCGATGCCACAACCATGCCACTGGACATGTTTAACATAAGGCTTCTGTTGTGCGCAGTAAAGTTTTAAGTGGCATTTGTGAATGTAACTCTGTATTGTAGTACTTTATAGAGGCTTGTATGGTAAACAGTAATTTTCTGGCAGCAGGGGTGAAGGAAAATGTCTGTAAAAAACTAAAAAGTGCTGTTTTTTTTAAACATAGATAAACTGTAGAAACACAGTAATTATCTTTGCCATAAAGATACAATAGGAAAGTACAACTTGTCTTTCCCATTGGCTCATGGTATTATCTGTTTGCATATTGTTTTACTCACTCTCTTCGAGTTGTCTTTCCCCTAGCCTACCTTTCATTGTGTGTGTCATCCTAAGGTAAACAGCTGAGCCACATTGCTGTTGGCTGTAAGTGCAAGATACCCTTACAAAAGTGAACTTTGGGAGTAATTGGATTGTATAAATCCACCTGCTCGCAGTTAAATCAATTATCAGCCCTAGTCTGCTTGAGCTGGCATAACTCAACATGAAGACTTACTACATATAGAATTCACTTTTTTTTCCTGCTGAAGGGCTTGTTATTTGAACCTATTTCAGGTTTTAAAGACTGCAGCTAATAACAAAAGTAAAACTCACAAGGTCTCACATGCCAGAGACTCCAGACTCGACTCTCCTAGTGAAGGAGAGCACTTACATTCTGACACTGACGCACCAATAATGTACCTGCTGCATCACTTAAAGTGGACTGTAAAAGTTGAATAAGATGCTGTCAAATACGAAGCCAACTTCAGACTCTTAAAAATAGGAGGATTACATTTAACTTTTTGTTTCAAAGAATTGAAAATTAATTTGAAATTGTTCCTTTTTAAAGAATTCTGATGATTTTCTCAGTGAACATTTCATTTTGTCCATCAGTTTGTGAAACAGTTTGAATTTTAATCTAGCTACTCAAAAGTGGATAAACTAAATTTAGGATGGTTTATTCTCAGCTGTATCCCTTTATCCTCAGCTTTGGGGCTGTCTTGGTTAAAATAAAGTGTCGAGGAGTCGATTCCATCGATTCCATCGATTTCAGCAGCAGGAGTCGAGGGTCTGAGTCAATTCCAGAAAACCTGGAGGTGTGCATCACTAGTCAACTCCCACCCGCAGGCCAGAGAAGCATGTTTATTTTGACATTTGCTGAAAATTTTAAATAGAATAGCCAATGAATTTTTTAGAAACCTGATTTACCATTGCTTTCTGTTCCCCCATGTATGTATTACTCAGTTCCTTAACAAGATAGCACAACAAAGTTAGCAAGTAACACTAAAATCAGTAATCATCACAAAATCTAAACATGGATGAGCTTATTAACTAGCACATGAACAAAACTTATATGACACTGGATAGGAGTCATGAACACTGGATATTATGCTGAAGAAGACAACAGAGAATGATAAACCAAACCTTTTCCTAATGAAAGTGTCTGACATATGAATCACGCTTTTTCCATTTAGCACAGCAAAAACAAGCCTGTATCAAAATAAACGTGAATAAACGAAGCAGAAGTTAACAAGTATTTGAGTGAGATACTGGAATGGACATGAAAATCAGATTTAAGATTCAAGCATATGGCCTCTTAAAATGCTTTGGAAACAATTGGAAAGAAAGACTGACACTTGTGTTTATGAAGAAATATATTTAGTGAGTGGAGCTAAGACCTTGGCTGTTAAGCTACAAACAGAAAAAAAAACATTCTACAAAAGAAAGAAAAATGTACTAAACTGAGAAACACTGGCTGAGCTGTTAAATAGTAAAGTGAGCATGAAGGATAGTGGTGCATACTGAAAGTTAGCTTGTCTTAAATTCTAACAAGAAAAAGGGTGTAATATAATGAAATAAAAAGCAACAATAAAGACATGGTGCAGTTGGATATGTTATGGATACATTGCAGACAGTTAAGATGACAGGTTAGGTACATGTTTAATAAATGAGAATAAGTGTGTAATAGTCACTGGCTTCACATTGAGCACATGAATAGTTAAGGAACAGTGATGAAATTTTAATGCATCAGTACGACCACTACGCTTATACAGTTTCAGAATCTGATATGATTCTTCTAAGTTTGACTCCCCCTTGAAATTCAGCTCAACTCTTTTAGCCCAGTGGTCCTAATTCAGATAATAGGAATACAATAATAATATAGATCAACCAATGTAAGTGAATTTGGACTAGAAATAGTCCACTGATAAATAGATGAGTGGATTAAAACCATTTCAATGATTACACCCATTTCCATAATGACACGAAATCCATTTCCATGAATGCATTACTCTAATTTCCATTTTGGTTATGACACGTCCATTTTAATAGCATGGATATACTACATGCATTTCAGTCTTTGCATTTATTTATTTTTTGCATCCTCTCCAATTTCTTCAGCTTTTGTTTTGTCACACTTTCAGGTGATCAAACTACTTTTATTATTAGACAAAGGACCCAAGTAAACACAAAATGCTAAGCAATGATTTCATATATACTGTTCAGTCCTACCTGGTTCTATGTGAAAAAGTAATTAGCCCCCTTAGCTACTAAACCAACCAGTTAAGCAAATTTAATTTGACTATTGGGTTTCACCAGACACACCCAGGCAAGACTTCCTCAGTCACTGAAATCTACCAGGGTTACAAAGCCATTGCTAAGGCTCTGGGACTTCAGTAAACCACAATGAGAGCCATTATCCACAAATTGAGAAACAGTGGCGAGGCTACCCAAGAGTGGCTGGACTACCAAAATTTCACCAAGAGCACATGGACGACTCATCCAGGAGATCACAAATGAACCCAGACGATGTGTCCCGTTACATCTGGCGTAAAGCTAATACCGCATTCTACTATTAGAACATCATACCAACAGTGAAACATAGTGGTGGTAGTTCTAGGGCTACTTTGCTTTGCAGGACCTGGACGAACCCTGAAGGAGAATGTCCACTCGTAAGTTTGTGACCTATGAGTGTCAGTTATGGAGAATGATCAAAGGCACACAAGCATGCCAGGCAGTTCTTGCTGGAAAACCTTCCAAAGTAGCCAAATTAAAGCAATTCTGCAAAGAAGAGTGGGACAGAATTCCTCCACAGCAATGTAAAAAAACTCATCACGAGTTATCGCAAACCAAGGGTGGCACAAGCAGTTATTAGGTTTACAGGGAGAATTACTTTTTTCACATGGGTGATGTGGGTTTTGAATAAATCTTTATCTTTAATAAATAGAATAACAATTTAAAAGGTGTATTTTATGTTTTCACACATTGTCTAGTTGGATGACCAGAAATATTTAAATGTGACAAATTACCAAATATGAAGGAAATCGGGTGAGGGGCAAATACTGTTTCACAGCACTGTACATTAGACTCATATCTGTGGTTATGCTATATTAATTTCCACATACACAACACCCATTTTAATTCTTATGCTACACCTGTCTCTATGATATCCATTGTCATGATATTGCCGCATCTTTTTTCATAATATTACCTTTATAAGACTTGTATCTGAACAAAGAGACAAAGAAAGATGACCATTATAAGAAATTTTTCAGACAATACTGACATCTAAATATCTTGTTGACATAGAGAAAAGCAAGAAAAGAAATGAGTCCACTAACTTCAATAGTATTACAGTACAGTCCAACGTAACCGTGCCCCCAACCCTTCATATCAAAATCCAAAAGTACACCCTTGGTCACAAATCTTTTGGACTGCCAGGAGGTAAATATTTTCTTCCTGTCAGTATGGAGGCCAAGGTTTAATTTATGTGTATCTGGGAAAAGGCTGCAATGCAGCTCACCTGGATGCGGATGGAGAAGCAGCAGTGGTGCAACCTGCTTCTGCTTTATTTTCTCTCACTCCCTCTCTTTCTCACTCTCTCTCATTTCCCCTCCCCACCTTGTTCTTTTTTATCTTTCCCTTTGCTCTCAGTATTGCCCCTTACTGGTTGTCTAGTGTAATATTCTGACTCCGCCATACCTCTGCAGGAGAACAGGAGAATATCTTATTATTGCATTATATATCTCCTATTATAGATTTTTCAAAGAATTCCCCCTTTGCCTTGATGTAGCTTTGCACAGTCTTACTGTTCTTGCAAGCAGCTTCACATGGAGCCACCTGGGATGCTTTGCTAAAGAAGCCAAAGCTGAAGCCTAGCCACAATGGAGAGGTTTCATGTAACTTTTTTTCTTGGTATTAAAGCCCCTGGCAACATGGTTTCAAATGTTTAAATATTTTTTAAAAAATGTTGTAAAGATATGTATATAGCCATGCAAAATGTTTGCCAGTGTTATATTTACAATATGTATGCATAAATGAATACTACATTTATTAGTGTATAAATGCTCCAAAAATCCAGAGCTACTGCCTGCTGAAAGCTGTGTGGATGTGTCAGAACGCAATCTCTCCAGGGGCAATGTTGGTCACCACCCTAATATTAATGTTATATCAGTACCCAAGGTACAGCATAAAGGTGTACCTGGGGGGTCTGTGATCCTCATAAGTAGCCTCTTTCGAGAGTCACAAAATCAAAATTCTGGGGTCTCCAAAAATAAACTCATTACCACATCATGCTGTTGGTGGAAAGAGGGAGCATCTGTCTTTGGTATTCTTTTGGTGGAAAGATTGAATTGTCACTCAAAGCAAAATGGAAGAGTAGATGTGTAAGATCTTAGTTAATGTGTGAAAGAGCATGTTGCCAAACTAGAAAAGAGAATTCACAGAAGAAGAATTCTTAAACCAACCAGCCGACCAGCACTGGATTATTAACTCCCCAAATACCAGGGAGTATTTTACACACCCATACCCCATACCCTATAACTTGCTATCCAGCTGCTGGGCTATGCACCTGAAAAGGATATCCAACAAGCTCCCATTATGAGTTAGCAAGGTCGTATTTATGAACACTGTGGAGAAAACTGGCATGTGCCTTATTGTGCAATATGCCAGTAAGGTACAATTATGAGGAAACACTCTGAGCCTTGATTTTTGGGGGAAGGTGTTGTCAAGGAAATAACTTCATTGCTGGAAGCTTGCTGGGAACAGTCATTTAATGTGACAAAGAGAACACGAGCAGCCGACTCACTTCCACCAAATTTAGTTCCACATAACTCAGATGGAGTAGTTGAATGTTGAATGATCATGTTGAATGTTCAGTGATTATATCTGAAAATACACTACAAACATAACAAACTTAATATGTACATGTGTTCCATATAATTCTCAAGTTCTGTTAAAATGGACTCAGGGCTCTACTGTACAGTGCATGCCATGTGTTTTCACTGCTCTTTGTCACGACACCCTTTGACAGGACCGTGGACCGGCATTGTTTATCAGTGTAATAAGTGGTGGGGTAGTGTGGACGTGATGCTGTTGACACAGACAGAACTCCACTCAGTGCTGGCTGTGATGTTTAATTGATTTTCTCACCCTCTCTTTGTTCAGGCCTCTTTGAGTGGTGGCAATTACGGCTCTCGTTCAAAGAGACACACACAAGTAGGACTTTAACTCCCTGGTGGCTAAAGCTTGGCTTAAGGCATTACAGAACGCCCAGAAAGGAGCAACAGCAGCCACAATTAACACTCATGATATCAAAGCTGTAATAAGACAAAAACAAAAACATAAGGAACCTATCATAGCGCTTGCTTAAGGGCATGCCCTTCTTACTCCTTTTATCCAACTGGAGCTACTACACAGAACAAGCTGATTCAAATATGTGTGGCTTTTACTTTATTTTAAACCAGCCACAAAACACACAACACAGAGACGATAGAAACACAAACAAAATGGAGAATTTAAAGTACAGATAAATTGCGCCATGATTGTGTGTCCTCTCTTGGCATGATGTGACTTCAAAATCTGTGAAATAAACCTGCACATCCTTTGGCAGGTGTTCAAGCCCCCCCCCCTTGATAGAGGTGCACTGATACCACATTTTGGTTTCTGATACCAGTACCTTATCTGTAAATATAGATCTATACTATGTACATATGCAAATTCAAAGGCCATAGTGTGAAGGAAGTAGCTGAATTTGCATGTTTATGGAAGTGTACAGTCATACGGATCTATCAGCAGTGGTGAAAATCCCAGTCTACAGGACATTCTCTTCAGAATTGTGCCAGGGAACCATCCATGAAATCTGGCCAAACTGTGCAATTTTTGATGCAAGAGTGGCTGAACATTGATGTGGCCTACATCCAGAAATCTGTCCAGTCAAACCGTTTTGCAGCTGTTATTCGTGCTCATGGAGATATTAGGTTTGTTGCAGTTACAGGTGACTCATTTTTTGTCCAGTGAGCTTATATTATATATGAGATGCATAAGATTGGTAAAGTTTTGTAATGCTAAACAAAACACCTTTTGGAACATTTCATAACTGATTTGGTTAATTGGCAACTAACTCATGAGTTCCACTGTTACTGTCTTTTCAGAAAAGAGGAAGTGGGCAGTTAACCAATCCAACAGTTTACATAAAAACAGCTAAATAATCCCTAAGAAAGTAATAAATACATTCTAAATAGCAGAACACATATACATACATAATATGCATATACATTCTTTTATACATTCTCTGTAAAATTATGTTACTGCTGTATACACACCTGTAGAGTTTGTAGGTGCATGGTCAAGAGCGCTTGGGGTCGAAGGTGCCACAATTGCATAATTTTTGGCTTGCACACCCTCGCGCCAATTTGTCAAGTATAAACCACAGTTACACAGGTCAGAATATGACGAGAAGAAAATATTTTCTTTGTGAATAGAAAATATTGAGTTATGGATGTCACTGACCAAAACTGTTATGTTGTGGGTGGGAGTGGGACTAATGTTGGCAACTTAGCAATTTTAGCAGATGTGGGTATATTGTTGCACATGCTAGGAGAAACTCATCCTGTGTGAATACAGGAGGATCATGTACAATAGGTCTTCGTGTGTGCCAGTGTATTTCTCCATTCAGTTGTTGAGTCCTTGTAGTGCTCATAGAAGTTGTACTCCAATATTCATAGTCAGTTATTCATAGCTATTCCTGAGCTGTTTTACATATGTGGCATATGCAATATCAAACAATTCCCCACTGCCCACTCTTTGTAGTTAAGCAAGCTGTTTATGCTAATTGTAGTCCATCAGGTGATACAAACACTGCAGAACAAATCAACAAAGGGCCTTGTTGTGTACAAAATACGCAACGTTTTAGTTTGGGGGTGGGTTTAAGCTATTTCCCTTCATGTTTATAAATGACTCCAATCATGCTACTTCAGCGCTCACAGCGCCCTCTTGAGGAAAATCGGAGAATAAATTCTTTGTACATTTCACAAAATGGCCAAACGTTTACATGTTGCTTATGTTTTTTTCACAGTAAAAATGACAGTTGTTGTGCTTATTAAGATTTAGACTTTTTAGAAGGTTTTTTATGTAGTTTTAATCACTAAAAAAAGTGCTACAACAAATTCATGCAACTTCTATAGCACCATCACTACATGCTTAATTTTTTTTACGTACAGCCCTAACATCCTAACTTATTGTGACTTTACAAGGTGATTAACTATACCTTGATTGTGAATATGAGCAATTCAGCACGAATGCAGGAAGTGCTATAAACTCCATGAGCCATTTGCCGAAGGAACTATTCATTTATTCAGCACTAGCCATTCATCTTTTTCTTCATGTTTAAAAGCAGGAACAGTTACTGTTCTTTTAAATTGTATGTTTACTGTGATCAGCTATTTATTTCTAACTATATTACTAAAAAGCCTTTTTTTTGACTGTGACGGTGTGTAAGGGTTTTACAGGGTAACTTAGAAGTAAGCAACAACTGATGAAACTTTTTTCCAGGAAGCTGTGTAATCCTATTAGAGTTTGTAATTTCTAACAGTAATACATTGCATACATTATCCCTGTAGCTACAGCACTAAACTAAAGAAGTGAAATCTGCACACCATTCATGTCTTGGCCAGCTGAACAACTGAATACTATCTGGGGCAAGTGAAATCTCATGTAAATTAGATTTCTCATCAAACTATTTCTTTAGGAAAAAGAAGGACTTGGTAAAGATGCATGTGAAATGTTATATGCAGCATTTTTAGTGAACTCAAACATTCAGACTCCCTCATCCCCCATCATAATATGCGGTGCAGAGGGATTTAACACAATGTGTCTAGTAGCAGGCTAGTCATATGTAGTCCATTTTTTTCTCTTTGAGTAATTATACAGGGATTGGCAAAACTGATTACAAATAAAACTGGCAGCCTGTACTATCACAGAGGGAGCCCATATGTCTGGCTGTTACCTCAAACTGCCATTCTGTGTAACAGCACAATAGGAGGCTTCCTCCAGGGAAAGACACCGTACATCTCATTTATCAGGGGTTGTCCATGTGTGGTGTTTAGACGTAAAGATCGTTTACTACAGCCGCCAGGGCTCCATGGAAAAGATGAATGTCAATTATACTGTGTTGTATCTACAAGGAAATTAGCACTACTCCCCCTCCTCATTGTTCATGGAAAGTGACTCATTGAGACTAGCCTTCATGTAACTACAAGAGATCCCTGTAAAGGCCACAGCAAGAAAGTTTTCCTACTTAATTTACAAGAAGGATTTTCTTATGTATTGGCTAATCAAAGCCTCACGGCACCCTCAGTGGACAGAGGCCAATGTGAAATAACACCAGAAATGACTTTGCCACATTACGATGATTCCAGATGGTCTGAAATCTGTTATTATGCTTCATCCAAAGATTTCTATTGCTGTAAATAACTACATAAATTTCAAGAGATAATTTAAGTCTACACTAAGATTTGGGTAGTAACTGAGTACATGTAATGACATTACATAAGCTTGATAAAAAAAGGGTAACTGTATTTTGTTACAATTACAGGGAACATTATAAAAATTGGGTCGGATGATGTAGCGTCATCTGTACGATGAGACTTGAGCAGCAAATATATCTCTGCTAATGCATCTCTGTGCCATGATCATTGCACTGTGTGCTCAAGTGCACAGCTACACTCCAGACGTATCTATTTTAGGGTTTTTTACTTCAGGGCACACAGAAACTCTAATTCTTCAAACAACAACATTACAACATGACACTTTTTTCAGTCCCGGCAAGTGACACTCTGATGACTATTTTTCTCACGAGTGACGTCTTTTGTTTTGTCATAAATCAAGCCTACGCTCCCAACCCATGACTTTCTACATTAGTAAGTAAGTGTAATAAAACAGAAAGTGAGAAGCAAATCGTCTTCTTGTTGTAAAATAAATAACAAAATTCATGAACAAAAAAAGGTTTTGTGTAGTGACCTTAGTTATCTAAGAGACATTTCTATTATGACTTTATTATCATTTTTATTATCTGGAGTTTGTAAGTCTCTGAGGACAGATATGCTGCTCATGCTGCTCGAGTTATAGCTTGATAGCAGCCTTTTTGAAAAGACTGAAGATGAAGAAAAGGTCATCAGACCATAATGAAAAGATCATGACTCCTGCAAAAATCAGGGAAAGAGGTCATTTGCTCAAGTTATGCAGGAAATGTAAATATCAAAGGGTATTCATACTAAAACAAATCCATGACATTTGACCATCATCCTTTTGGTGATATACAATATATATGTTGATATTCAAGCTTTGTTACAGAAAAGGCTTAAAGGCGCATGACAGATGTTTGATCTTTAAACAAGGCTGAAACCAACTTCCTGTTTGCCAGCTTCTTAATCAAATGTTGCCTTCCAGCTTAAATGCTACAGCTTATACAGCACCAGAATGTAACTGTGGCACCAGTTAAGGTTTAATGGACAAATCAAAACAACATGTTGAAAAGGAAGCCCACATCTTTAACACAACAGACAGCTTTAATTCAAAGTTCATTAGCTCTGCACATTTCACTCCACACAGTACTAGCATAACTAGCATAGCCAGCTAAATAGTATGACAACCTAGTTTATTTACACAAAGGTTCATTTTATTTAGATTTTATTTATTTCCATTTTATTTTGACATGTTACTTCTGTTTGGTCATTGTGGTGTTTTAATCAAATGGCTCATGAGCTCACCCGAAAAGGGACAACAGCTTGTTTGATTCAAGGGCCAAATCATTGGGTTTGTAAAACTCCATCTGGGCATCTTTCATCAAGTTACATAACTTATGTAGACATGAGAATATATTTAAAATGCTGAATAAATGCATGATATGACACCTTTAACAGGATGATTTGACAGTGTAAAAAAACACATTTTGGACTAAAGAGTTTATTAAATGTAATGAGATTTGCAATTTTCCTGTAACAGTCTTTGAGGTGGTGAAAGAGTATGTACAGCATTTATTAAATATTACTCCTTCCTCATCTATGTTGTCTACGTTTTTAGCAGACAGTGATATACAGCAGTGTTCTTCCACGTACGGAGTGTTATCTACTGTGCTATCCAACTGTTTTATATACTGCGTATTGCTTGAGCATACTTGCGAGACACTTGGGTTGCCACAGTTGCCAAAAAACTCAACAGCCTGCAAAAGGCATGTCCACTATGTTGTTATGGTAGTCTCTGACAGGCCAAATCAAAGGTTCTCACGGGCTAACTTCAGACAGCCTTGCTACAGAATAAGCCTGTTTGCGCTCATTGCAATATGTAGCTCTCTACAGCCATTTAATCCACTACCAGTACATTACTAATGCTTTAAACCACATAAACAGCATCTTTAACTGGAATGAACATTTGATATCAACAACCTAAAACCATGTAACGCTAAAGACTTTTTGTGTTATTGTGCACGGGTCTCCCCTGTGCCATAATTTCCCTTTTTCAGAAACCACATAAACACAGTCTATCAGAGATCTTTTAACACTGGGATGCAATTTGAAGCACACGTATAATAATACTACAAATGTTGTTTGTATATTGCTATTTGGTGGACTACGAGCTTGATCAGCTACATTTGGGAAATGCAGGCAAATTGACTTTATTATTAGCATATTCTTTTTTTTGGGCTACACTATCACTTTAAGGGCATCTGAGGCAGAGAGCCACTCAGTAAACAAGATCTGCTGCCTGTGAGCTTTTATTCTTACTGCAGTCACAACCCCTGCTGCTCTGAACTCTCTTTCCATTAAGGATAAACCTTTTTCAAATCCAAATGCCATTTCACTAGGAACTTAATGCAGCACGGCAAGCTTAGCAGATTTCTCAGAAAAGTGGAAGTTCGCTAAATAAGAAAACCAAGATAGTAAGCTGTCGAGAACACATTCCAGACATCTCCAGTGGAAGCCTGGATGGCCATATAAAAGTGAGCCTCACACTTTATGCACAACAAAAGTTTGGATTTGTAAATTTTGCTAGCATACAGAAATTATTGGTGAATCCTTTGTAGCTTCAACACTCCACCTTACCTTCATCCAAGTGTCTTCCTTAGCATGGACAATTTGTTCAAATAATGATTTTCTAGTTTTCTTTTCAAAACAATTTTTAGAATCTGATTTTGAAACTCTTGTGGCAGAAACATGGTTTAAAGACCTGAAAGGACTGAGTACTGGTAAATTCATTCAGAGTCCATTTTGGACAAAACTGATGCTGAAAGTTTCAAATAAAATAATAAAATTCCCAAGCAAAATCTAAGTATCTAAGTCTCCAAAATATGTTGCAAATACAAAATCAAGTTAAATCAAACGTATATTATAACTTATTTTTACTCATTTTGTAAAATGTGTGTATTCCTCGTTTAGTGAGTCTTTGCTTTCATTTTATTTTCAATTAGCTGATTTTGCTGATATATTTTTTTGCTTTTGGAGTTGCTTTTTTTGCTTCTTATTTTTGGCACTTGGTGGCGCTTTCCTCTGCATTCACCTATTGGTCAACTAGTTTGAAGTAACAGGCCTTTTGAACATGTAGCTGTTCACCATGAACTCCACCAACATGACAAAACATATCGTCCTGCCATGGGTGTAGCATTGTCTCTGATATTATGAGCAATGTATGCCATATTTCTTTAAAATGATTCATGTTACACATGTTTGGGCTCCTGTGTCATATGATATAACTGTTATTATGAACACTGAAGAGCATAAACATAAATAATGTGGTACCACCTTCGAGCTCTAGAGCTAGCCTATCAGGGTTTTCTAGGGCCACACTGGCAACAGAACTAAACAGCTTAACTGTCTAACTTTAGTTACTGCATTAATGTGAAGACAATGATTTGGAGCAACAGCATTCTGTAAACTAGCTGAGATAGAAAGGCTCCAGTCACTGTGTCTAACATGTAGCAAATGCTGCCTACTCATATTGTACTTGGAGACAGCAAGGCACACTGTAATGTCCGAATGTTTGAATAAATAGCTGCCTGCTGTTCCTCCTCCATTCAGACGTTTTTTGAACACAGTGCAGACGTATCCTTTGCTGCCTTACATATCCAATAATCCATACTGATGCACAGAATAACAGAAAACACCAGCACAGAGGCTGTGGCATGGATGGACTAACTTAACAGACCACGAGAACATACTGGCTACCATGGCATGCCGACTTTATTCCCTTTGTAGTGATTAAACATTACTGTCTACCATCCATCTCACTGCAGCACTAAATCACAGCTGTCACTCACTCCTCACCTTGTATATGCCAGTGCAAAATGATTTCCCTCGACCAGCATTACCGCATTCAGCGATTTCCACATGATTCAGCTCATGAATGGCTCAGTATGCATGATGATCAGGTCTTTTAAGTCAAGGATGAGTTGAAAGCGTGCAGAGCTGTAGGTCACCCAAAGCAGGTTAATGAACACTGGTTTAAACAGCTGCAAAGCTCAGCTTGTTAGCTCTTCAGTGAACACTGCTAGGCTACTTAGCGCTAGTAGCTACACACACAAACGGTGGAACAGATTCGTTCAGCTTTGCCTGAAATATTTAAAACTCCAAAACATATGTTTTACACTGTATATAATTCAGAATTACCACTAAACACATATTTTCTGCAATTTAACTTTTTGCGATTTAATGGAAAATATTAGGATTTTATGTGTGTACAACTGTGTTCGCTAATTATGATATGGCTTTAGCTAAATTAGCTAAAATTGCCACTGCTGAAATAGACATTTGGTCATTTGGTAAGTTTTTGTAGAGCTATAATTGACAGTCACAAAATGGAATGTTCAACCATTTACTTTTATTAAAATAAACATAATTATTAACATAGTTATTCATCTAGGTAGTTGCTTAGTGTTGCTCTCAGGTTATAGTGGCATTCCAGTTTGTTGTTAGGCTGTTTCTACAGCATCCCAAGTGGTTTTGCAAAGGTAGCCAAGGTGTTACTAAGGTGTTGCTCAGCTATTGCTGTGGTATCCCATAGAATACTAATAAGAAGAAAACACAGAAAAGTAAACTGGCTTTTTATGCCCCCAAAAATAAAATAAAATAAAGTAAAATAAAATAAAATAAAATAAAATATGCTATATATAACCACATCTAAACATTTCATGCCTAAAGCAGATGGGATTAAAAGAACAAATGTCCAACAGCATATTCAATTCTCAGAATATGCAGCGAAGTCTAAAAGCATTAACTTCAGCTGTTTTACAACTCTCTTTGAATTCCTGTAGTGAGTGTCTGTCAGTTTGAACTCAAGCTTTTATGCTTATCTCAAGGCGGAGTCAAGGTAAGCCTGGAATTGATTTCATTTCCTCAGACACATTAGATTATACTGGGCAAAAGGTCAACTACAGTGAGATTGTATAAACCGGTCAGAAAATCAATAGGCTCCAAAACATTCAAGACGAATTCATTTAAAGTAATAACATGCTTGTGTTATAAGTGACTTTGGCATTTCAGTTTTTTCTCCAGCATCCAGTCTCTGTGGACTTGAGCAGGTTAATTGGATTTAGGCAGATGTGGTTATGATCATATTTTCATTTAATGAGCAGACTTCAAGTCTCGTCATAAAGCAAATCCTGTATGAATGCACAGTAACCTGCATGAGCTCAGGTTATTCACTGCTTATTTACTTTGCTTTACTAATAGCATTTTTTCACCTTCACAAGAATAGCTATGAAAAATGTTGATTAGGTTTAAACAGCGGTGCAATTTACAGCCATGCAGCTGCCTTGTTTTAGTACACCATCTGCATTGTGCATAGACAGATCAAATTATTTGACCAAATGGGACAATACACAAGGGACACTACAACACAATAGCATAACGATAAAAAGATAATGAATAACGCATATAGGAAAATGATCCTCAAGCTGTCCTAACAGAAATATGTCAGTTATTGTCCTCATTGTTGCTATTGGGAAAAAGCATGTAACTTCCATTTTTCAGTCATGTTAGAGATTTGTATACAGTACAACAAATCAGTGCAGAAATAACAGAATATGCAGTAGATTTCCAGAAATTATTTTTAACAAATATTATAAATAAAAACTATATATACAGTGGGCATAACCTTTCCTCCTATTACTTTGCACAACACCTAGCTAGCACAGGCATCTCTTGGTTGACACAGCAGAACTGAGAGTTAGTGTTCTCTGCTAGGTGTACTGTGCTTTAGTAGCAGTCTGAAAACATCATATGTCTGTGCGGATGTGTGCTAGTTTTTACCCTTCCAGTGTGGTGGCCTTGTGTCATAGGTGGGGAAAAGTGACAAGTCACTAAACTAGGGACAAACTTGGATACATAAAAATGTTATAGAGTACAGAAAGTATTTATTTATATATATATGTAAGCATATGCAAGTGTATGTAATCAGTTACTGTAACTAATGTCACACAGTATCACAGGA
The DNA here is from genome assembly GCA_034552555.1 of Semaprochilodus insignis. NCBI lineage: Eukaryota > Metazoa > Chordata > Actinopteri > Characiformes > Prochilodontidae > Semaprochilodus > Semaprochilodus insignis. The sequence continues at coordinate 13,742,378 of CM067494.1, read as the reverse complement.
GGTACCTCACATCATAAAGGGCCTGGGTTTGATTCCCCAGTCGGGCAACCAGGGTCTTTTCTGTGTGGAGTTTGCATAGAGAATTGCATGGGTTTCCTCCCACAGTGTAAAGACATACAGTCAGGTGGAGTTAGAGCTGCTAAATTGCCCCTTGATGTGAGTGTATGTGTATGTCTGTGTGTGTGTGCCCTGTGATGGACTTGCAACCTGTCCAGGCTGTTTCCATGGCTTCCTCCCCAAGAGTGCTGGAATAGGCTCTAGCACCCCTGCGATAACACAGGAGGATAAATGGTTCAGATTATGAATGAATAAACTAATGTCTGGGCCCCAACATAAGTGTGTTAAAACTATGTAAGGTTTAGGGATTTGGGGGACCTTACTGATGGAAACATGCAACTGCATTTAACATACAGAAGAACATTTGGCACATTTGCTTTGGACCCCTTCTCCAAGGGGATAAATCTGATGATTGTGAGGGTGTTGGAAGAGTTTCCAAAGAGAATTCAGGTGAAGAATATTATGAAGAAGTAAGTGAATGATATACTTTCATCATCATATAATAATAATAATAAGAAGAAGAATAAGAAGAAGAAGAAGAAGAAGAAGAAGAAGAAGAAGAAGAAGAGGAAGAAGAACAAGAAGAACAAGAAGAATGTTTATTTATAGAGCACCTTTCATACCGTTGGCAGCTCAAAGTGCTTTACAGACAGTTGACATCAGTAATGGGAAGGAATACTACTACTACTACTACTACTACTACTACTACATACACATATATACGTATACATATATGTATATATACACATAAACATATAAATACACATAAACACACATACAGATAATATACATACATACAAACACAGACACACATACACACACTTATATACCATTTTAATGTAGTTTTAACTAAATGCTGAGTTAAATAGATACGTTTTTAAATGTTTCTTTAACGCAAAAAAACACTGAGCTCGACTGTCTACTGTATTTTACAGAAAGCATTTGCAGAGGGCCAACACCTGTAGATCTAAGATCACAAGCTGGAACATAAACAGAGAGACATTCTGTGATGTAAGCAGGTGCTAGATTATTCAGAGCTGTATAGACCAGTAGCAGAACTTTAAAGTCTGTTCTAATAGATACAGGTAGCCAGTGCAGCTCTGTCAGAACAGGAGTAATACAAGCTCTCTTTTTAGTTTTTGCTAGGATCCGTGCTGCTGAGTTCTGTACGAGTTGCAGGGGATAGACGGTTCTCTTAGGAACCCCAGGAAGAAAAGCATTACAGTAATCAATTCTGCTTGTAACAAATGCATGAACAAGTTTCTCTGCATCACTCTGAGACAAAAAAGGCTGAACTTTAGCAATATTCCTAAATGATAAAAAGCTATTTTAGTGACTGAGTTGACATGGGGGTGAGCTCAGAGTCTAAGATTACGACCAGGTTTCGTACTTCAGGTTTTATATTAGTAGCTAAAGAACCGAGTTTGTCATAAAGTATGGTTCTCTGAGTTTTAGTACCGAGAATCAATATTTCAGTTTTTTCTTCATTTCGTTGCAGAACATTCTGTGACATCCACTGAGAAATATGTGACACACAGCTTCATAAGTACAATGCTGATTTTGTATTTGAGATATAAATATCAGGTTTGATCTTTTTGAACCTATGTTAATACATAAGATGTATTATGTGGTCTGAAAAACACCAATCCAACCTGACACCTCTGACTTGAGGGTTTACAGGGTGAGTTGGAGCAGAGCACCTATGGAAGCTTATGTACTCCAAATAGCCTTGTGTAGACTGCAAGCCTAAAGCATTACACACCATGTTAAGTTCTAACTTAATCTTAAGTAGACTTGCTTATGTTGTATGTGGCACAGTATGGCGTTCTGCTATTTTATAATAATAACTTTAACACAGCTGTTGTGCTTGATTTTCCACTGCAGAGATATACTGAGGCCTTTCCTGCTGGCATTCCACACATCCATTCCTAATGACTTGCCCTACTGTGCCTCTGATTGGCTAGTGCTCATTGCTTTCATGGGTTAGGAGTAAGATGGTTAGGGTGAGAATATCAGGGGCAGGTCTTTGCAGCATGCGGGTAGTTAAAAATGCATTAGCATTGCTAAACAAACCTATTTTAATCTCAAACAGCAACTACATTAGCCTTGTAGCTCCAGTGCAAAGCTTAGGAACTTCCGACACCAAACATGTTTTTGCTGATCGTACACATTTGGTGTAAAGGGGTAAGTTGTGACCCAGTGTGTAATGTAGAAACCTAATGTCCAATTCCTCTCTGAGGGAAAGCCATTGCTTTAAACCCAAACCTTAACACTAACACTGTCCGGATCCGAGCAGTGTTAAGTGCTATATGAATTTGTTGGATCAGTCCAAATATAAAAGGTGAATGTTCAGGCCAAAAGGGCAAATAATTGATCAGACTACAGAAACCAAGCTCATCGGTTCCTCTGCAGACATGAGGTCTTTTTAATAAGTCTCTCTGTGGCTCAGACCTTTTTAAATAATACTCCTCATCCTTCCTGCAGCTTTTGTCTCACCACTGCAGCGGCCCCTCCTGGCACTCATTTGCATGACCAGGTCTCTAGAGACTAGCGCCATGCGAGAGCGGAAATGTGTGAGGGTGAAGGAGAGAAAATATGTGAGAAACATTTGGCACCCATGGAGATGGAGGAATAAAAATTGTCTGGAACAGCAAACTCTCATTTCACATGGTCAAAAATACAGCAGCTCAAAAATACAATTAACAAACACAGGGAGAGAGAGAGAGAGTGGGAAAGAAAGAAAGAGATAGAGAGAGAGAAAAAAGAAAGAAAGAGCAAGAGAGAGAGGGAGAGAAAAGTAGAGAAGGAGAGAAAATAGAGAGAAGGAGAGATAGAAGAAGTAAGAGAAAGAGAGAGAGAGAGAGAGAGAGAGAGAGAGAGACAGACAGATATAAAGAGTGAGAGGTAGTTTGAGAGTGGTTAAGAAAATGAGATGGAACAAAAATGAAAGAGGGAGAAGAAAAGAGAGGTGGAGTGGTAAGAAAAATGAGAGAAGTAGAGAGAATAGAAAGTGATAAGATGGTATATGGTATAAGATGTTCTAATGCTTATGACAATGACAATACTGTACCTTATATAGCCATGCCAATAAAGCTGTACTGATATTGATATATTGTATATTGTATAGAGACAAGAATGGCAGAGAAAGAGATGAGATGAGAATATGAGGGGTAAAGCTAGGGGTATAGAGTAGTATAGAGATAGGTATAGAAAAATATAGAATGGGCAGAGGGAGGGAGAATCAGTATATCTACTAGCGGAGTTCTACAGTGTTTTTCTACCTGCTGTGTAAAGGTGGGGTATCATCGATTACCAGAGAGCATAATTTCGACATATCTCACTGTACTTTCTAGTTATGGCCCTTCAAATAATGAAAACAAAGTAAAATCAGTCACCATCACTTGCACTGACTCAAAATGTGGAAGATGTAGTGACATGTGAACTGTGTTACAGTACAACTCCTCCTGTAACAATGCTAATTTACAGAACAGCAAAGTGGAAACATTTACATTTCAGTTAATTCTGTAATATACTGTATAGTTATTATATTATTTCACATTGGCTCAGTATCATCTGCTCTCTTTTATTCGTTATTCTATTTATTCTATTTTTAACTTTGTACACAGACTGTGTACTGTGTACTGTGTAATTTAACACAGCAATTTAAGACCAGAAACATTCTGAAATGTTCTGAAAGCCTTTTCAGAACAGGTGGCATAATCCTGCTGGGGTATTACAATGAGCTTCCTGGAAAGGCCTAGTCCTTTATAAGCAAGTAGGGGTCATTGCTTGCCACCTTACCAAAAAATGCACCAGCAAATAGTCCAGCTGTTTGATGTCCCTCAATGAGCATTTGCAAGAATTCAAGAAATCCGAAACATCTCTGAACATAAACAGTAAAGCCAAAAACCACAACTGAATGCTTCTGACCTTCGGCCCTTCAAATGGCCCTGTTTTAAAAAAGGTTACGTTTCTGTGATGGATATCACTGAATGAGCTCAGGAATACCATTGTTGATAAACAGTGTTGCAAGTTAAAAATGTACTTTGCACAGTCATAAATCAACAACATTCAGAAACACAGCTGACTGCTCCGAGCTTGAGCTCATCTGAAATGAGGTAAAACAAGACATGCCAACGTTATGATGTGTGAAACATGACAACAAAGACCCGGTTTGGCTGTGCAGCCAAGGACTTATACTTCTGAGGAATGGAAATAAAATTCTGCTTTGCCCATGTGCTGTTAAAAAGAGGGAAAGGTGATGTAACACAGTAGTAAACATGGTCCTGTTCCACTATTTGTAGTAAACATAAGTTAAAAAAGTAAACTTCCAGTGAAACTTCCAGTAAAACTTCCAGTAAAACCTTAAAATGTTTTTGTACTGTTTTTAATGCATTACAAGTAAAACAGAATTTACTGCTTTCTGTCTTATTTTCAGATTTTCCACCATTTTAACAAATTCTCAACATTCTTTTAGAACTGTGCTGTCTTTCCTCATGCTTACATGCTACTTCACTGATCCTGGTGAGTTAAAGAGGAACCAAATCTCTGTATGAACTCATCATTAAGATGCTAATAAAGTAATTCAGAGTGATTGACATCAGATGCTCTGTTGTAGAGAACCATTCCAAGCCAGGACCGTTCACAAAGGGTTAATAGGAACCAGACATCCAAAGAATTGAATGCCAATACAGCAACCTCACAGAAAGTTACTACATGAAATGTTTAAGAGGTTTTGTGATAAGATTTTGGCTAGAACCATAAGTCTTGTATGGATTCATGGCAAAGAGGTGCTTTATGACAACCATCTTTACCCATATCAACATTATGTATTGAAATTTGTTGATGTTAGTTATATTATATTATATTATATTATATTATATTATATTATTTTATATTATATTATATTATATTATATTGGTTATTTCCAAGCTGTGGGCATGACCTCTGATTCCTATCACTGCATTCACTGTATTCAATTATGTCTAATATCTTATGACTCAATTATGCAAAAATGTTGATAATTGTGCAATTCCACTTAAGTGCTAATGTTAGCTGCCATAGCTATAACTATCCTTGTAGGTTGTAACTAAACAATAACAGGGAATTATAAACCAAAACTAACACAAAGAAAAAATATTTGACAAAAAGTGTATGTGAAATTACATCATGAGCATGAGCATGAACATTAATGGGTTATGTAGCTAAATGTTTTAGAAATGGAGCTATGTGCTAGCTAGTGTAGTCTTGCCAACTATAACTGGGTCATCTAGTCACAGTTTAGTCACTATTTCAGCCAAACTGTACAACGAAACTGCACCCGCACCTCTTGTCCAGAGAGAAAATGCCCAGCTGCTAAATCTCTAAATCCCTTTGTGACAGAGCCAATACCTACCATAGTGTGAGGATCAATTTAAAGATGTCCGCAGCATGGGCCCTTCTTGCTGGCAGCCACTGATTCTACAGTCCATTGATTCTACAGAAGGTGTATTAAGAGTGCCTGATTCATAACACCTCTGCACTGTATGCAAGGTAAAACTGCACTCTAGCTTCACTTAGCCAGCCACGATTTTTGCTGTTCAGTCAAATTGATCTTATCTTTATCAATCAGTTTACAGTCTCCTTTCTGTTTACTGCGTTAATTTAATTAATTAAATTGATTTTCCATATAACAGAATTACTTTTTGTACTAATTGCCTTTATATTTACTGTGTTTTGTATTTTTCACTGTATATACATATAATGGTATAGAAAAAAAGATTATTAATATTATTGAGAGTGTAAAAAATGGTGATCTTGGAACCGTAGATGATAAATCAACCAATGCCACTGATAAAAAACATTAGTTTCATTATAATTAAAATGAAAATAATATTAATTGAACTTATACTTTATTATAATCAAAATGGAAATAATATTGAATAAAATATGCATTCATTTTCAAGCTAGAATGAAATCCTTTAGTTTTCACATTAAAATAAAAAGAAAGCTTGGACTATTGTTTCTATTGTTGATATTCCAATACTGTGTACATGCTGTAGTTTTCCCTTCACCAAAAATAGTCCTAAATTGTACAAAGATAATCAAATGTAACAGAAGTGAATCATAGCAAAATTTGTAAGTTAATAATGCACTGCACCAGTTACTAAAAATCATAATCAAATTATTTTTTTTATAAGAGATTAACATAGTATCTACTATACAGTGTTAAAATCTCTAAACTTACTGACTCTCCAGTTCACACAGGCCATATATTCAAAAACTTTGTTTTGAATTAATAATTTCTGTGATGTCAAGAAAAAACAAAACAGTTACATATACAGTATATTCATAGCACACAAAGTTAAGGAGCATTTCAGTCTGGACTGCTTTTGAATGGAACACAACACAGGGCAGACAATCATAGCCAAGCTCACTATATCTGAAAAGCAAAGTATCAAAAACAGCCTATTTCTAATAAACTAAATTACGACTATTTCTGGTACAGAAAACCACAGACATGTGGGTCCCAGGAGAAAAATAAAACAAGAAAAACGTAGCAGAAGGATTTTATTATTTCAACTTTTCTCTCCCGCCCCCAATTTTGAGTGAAAAACCGGAATGCCTGATCGTAACATCCATCAGCACGGCCCACCTGCCTCACCCAGCGTGTGGGTGGTGGAGGCTGAGGAACACCTCCACTCTCAGCAGTTATCAGCTGGAGGTCTTCAGCTCCCTGCAGCATCGCTTCCAGACAGAAAGCGTCCTGCTGCAGATTCAGAACGCCTGGATGGTTTCCTGGAACAGATTGAGCCTAGCGGGAATCAAACGGAGGGGAATATCACTCTGCCACCGCCGCTCTACACCAGCTATCTTACAACACTGTGCAGTTTATTTTGTGCCAAAAGGTTTAATTAAACCAATAAAATCCATTAGAAACAAATCTTAATGCAAATATACAAAACAAGAGTGTTATCAACACTTCAAAGATCTCCAGTCTCTTCGCTACTCTTTTTCCAGCAGCAATTTGACACATTTCAATGTTTTTTTCTTGCTTTATTTTGAGCCTGCAATCATTTTGAATTTTAACACATTTCGGGGTCTTAGAAAAAGGTACTGATCTTAAACATCGATTGGGCAACTGATTTTGCAGCAGCAGGTCCTCTGAGCATCCCCCAACATGGCAGAATGTGCCATATTTTGAACCTGATATTTTAAAAAGTTTCTTGTTTAGATCATTTCTTGTTAAATGTATTAATATAATATATACAGTAATATAATTCTATGACCTCATGTGTAAAAATATTAGCTGACCTTATATGAAGCTATTTAAATTTTGCAGGTACTAGCGGTATCTAGTGCGCTAACAATATTCACCAAAGCGCTAATTAGCTACGTAGTTTGCTATTTGAATTCTTTCAGCATTATCCTACTACATTTTTTTCTTGCTTGTGTTCTTTCTCCACTTTTAGCATGTGTGGTGTTAGGTGTATGTACCACAAGCCTTAATAAGATAATAATAAGATATGCATTTAATAGGTATTTTATAAAAGTTATTTGTAATGAAGTTAACAATGTTGTGAAGATGTTGTGAAGAATGAATCAAGATGCTTCTCACAGGTTGTATAGCATAATGTGCCTTGTCATTATGTCATTACTCTAAATGATTAACTGTTTCCCAAAAGTTACTTATGTATAATCTTATGTATAATCCATTATCAAAATTTCCTTTAAAACAATTCAAAATGCTTTGAACGCAGCCAACATATGTCAAAAGTCCTTAATTTCCCTCCCCACTGCTTTTGAGTTAAGTTCTTCTGGCCGTTATGCGGCCCTTCTTGCTAAGCTGTCAGTGTTGCTTTTGCTAAGCTGCCAGTATTTAATTTTTCGCCAGGTGCTCTTAAGTAGGGGAAATCCTATTTGGAAGCTAGGATCTGGAGAGATAGGATGAATAGAGAACTGTCAGCAGCAATTAGCTGAAAGTTGATGTACCTCAGGGATCAATTTTGGGGTCTCTTATATTCACTCTCTATAGAAAAGATTTCCCTGGTAAAAATCTGATGTGGACAACATGATGTTTTCTAAAATCTTTCCACATGTTTAGTTGTACAAATAACAAATCACAATTACTGTTAAAGGAGAACAGAGGAGAAAAGAACATGTTTGAGCAGATTTCAGATTGGTAGTTTACTTAAAACTTCTTCCTGCATCAAATTCCATGTGAATCTCTGCAGCATATGGAAAAGGTACATTCAGATTATAATCCAAATAAATGAAGACTGATTTACCAGGTTGAGGTTCTAATTATGGGGTGGTACAGTGGGTAGCACTGTCACCTCACAGCAAGAAGGGCCTGGGTTTGATTCCCAGCCAGTGTGTCCTTCCTGTGTGGAATTTTGGACTGGACTGGTCAGGTGAACTGAAGAGGCTAAATTGGCCCTAGGTGTGAGTGTGTGAGTGAATGTGTTTGTCTGTGTGTGTCTGCCCTGCAATGGATAATCGGCCTGTCCGGGGTGTTTCCTGCCTTCTGTCCATTAAATGCTGAGCTCAGTTAATTGCTCATTGTGACTGGATCTTGCCTATAATACAGGTTAAATTAATGTTAATTACTGCCACGGTGACTTTATGAATAGCTGTTATTTACTATGACGCACATTTTGTGTGACAGTGTCCTGTTACTGCTGAGTTTTGGCTGAACTGGCACATTTACAGAACTGTTTATAGATATGTGGAGTAGCGCTAGCAGCATGAAACGCTATGCTATTGCTAAAGCTAAGACAAAGGGGCAAAGTCCTTTTGGGAAAGTTTGTTCACTTGTCAGACATCTTTGCAACACTGTCAGGCAGTTTGTTTCAGTCATACAAGACTAGACTTCTCTCTCTTTGAATTATGGGCTTACTTAAAATTAAAGGTGAAATTAGTTTCAAAAACACGTTTTCGCAGATCTCTACAACTAGGGGGACATTCCCCACTGACGCCACAGGATTGCTGACCTCTCCTCACCAAGCCATTTGGCTCCTTTTCCTAAAGGATGGAATTTTCTCTGCAAACAGACAGTCACCTCATTTATAAAGTATCTCTCAGGTATGGCTAATTTACTGACTTAAGATTTACAATTTTAAGATGAACATACATTATTAAAAAGATAAAAAGTATAGGATGTAAGTGAAAAATAGCTCAAAATATACAGTAATGCGCATAATATCATATGTATTGTTGTGAAATTGAATTAATGTAATGTTGACTGCAGAACCTTCAGCACTTCGTATTCTGTGTGTGAAACAGAAGACGAGAGAAAAAAAGACTTAAGGAGAAGCAGAGGAGAAAAGAAGCTTCTGACAAAAAAAATGACAGACCAGGACAACAGAGATAAAGGCAAATGGGGAAAATAAATCCAAAGGTAGCAGAAATTTCTGAGGCAAGCACACAAAAGAAGCCAGAAAAAAGACAGGCCTCATAAATTATTAACATTAAAATCTTTGCCACAGGAAAGCACCACGTTACAAACAAATGCAAAACATCCCATCCAGCCAGAAACTGCTGAAGGTGAAGTCTGTTATCTAAAGCTTACTAAAAAGCAATTACCATAGAGAGAGGGAACTGCATGCACAATGCATCCATAGCTTCATAAACCGCAATGCTTTTTATTCATGCTTTGCTTTTTATGTAAACACACTGCAACAAACCATTTAAGCTTCGATCTCAATTTTCTTCTAGAGATGACTGGTCAGCGCAGCAGACAGAGATATGCCTCTCAAAATTTCTGCACTTCACAAAATTGAAGTGAACGTCACAGTGAAGGCGTGTGTGTATATTACAGATCAGATAAGGCCAGTGCTCTCTGCCTCTGTGGAAATCTCCTCAAATCTGACACCACCTGAAGTGAATCTCCAGCCCATTTCACCCGCATACGCTCAGTTATGATTTTATCCGACAGCTTTCATTGTTTTTTTATCTGAAAAAAAAAAACATGCCTGACACAGATAACTCCAGTGCAATCACTACTTCACTAATAAACCAGGCACACATGGCATTAGCACTTTTTAGCACTCTTTCTGCATTTGTGCATGACAAGATAACGACGTGTCAGGAGGTAACGTATAATTGCACCTTATTTTAAAGCTGTATTTTGGCGTAAATATAGAATTGCACAATTTTAGATCAGGCAAGACACATTTGGTGCCTGAAGTTTGCTTCTTTACGTGTATACGGTCAGCTTTTTTTAGTGATGGGGAGTCGATTCCAAAAGAATTCATTCTCCAATGCATCTGGGAATCGGGGTCGATCCTTGGTCAATGATTTGTTGAGAGTCGAATGTCCTGAAATCAACTCTTCGACTTGTAATCATAGAACCGTTTGATAGAGGCGTGTGTAGCACAGGAAAGAGTCTGTGTTTGGGTTTTGTCTTTTCTTTCCATTTCTGACCTGAAGAAAGTCATTCATGCTTTTCTTTCTTCTAGAATTGACTAAGGTAACTCTTTGTTTGTTGGGATTAACCAGTCTTAACCAGTCGCAGTGTTTACAGTTAGTCCAGAAGGGTGCAGCTAGGTTATTTACAGGCACCAAGAAAAAAGACCACATTACACCAATCCTTGTTCTCCTAAACCAGTTTAATACAGGATGCAGTTTAAATTGTTTTTTTGTTTTGTTTTGTTTTTAAAGCTCTGAACGGCTTAGAAGCTTATAGCCACCTATATTGACATTTCACTCACATGCCATCCAACCACACACCGAACTTCTGGTTTATGTTCTGAGACTGTGGAACCGTCTTCCACCTGCTATTCACCAAGCCCCTTCAATCTTGGTTTTTAGGTCAGGACTAAAAACATACCTACATACCTACAAACACATACTTAAGTTGTGTTTGAACAGTGAGAGACTGGCAATATTAGGTTTTTTAGTGTCTGTGTTTTACTTCCTTTGGCTCATCTTATCATCTCTTTAATCTCTTTGTCGTGTATTAATTGTGCGGTCTCATGTGTATTTATTGTACTGCTTCTATGTACAGCACTTTGGTGAACATAGGTTGTTTTCAAAGTGCTTTATAAATAAATCCTACTTCATTACCAGGTTTTACACAATGCCAATGTCTTTCACCAGACACTGCAATCATAAAACACTTTTGATGCGTCCTGCACCACTCCACGCTAACACTTCATTGTAATGTCTTCATGATTAGAGTCGCAGTAAACATGATTAGGGTTGCAGTAAACATGATTAGGGTTGCAGTAAAGATGAGTAGGGTTGCAGTAAACATGATTAGGGTTGCAGTAAACATGAGTAGGGTTGCAGTAAACATGAGTAGGATTGCAGTTGCTTTAAAACATGCAACGAAAACAAAAACCAAATACAACCAACATTTTTCACAAAAGAGTGTGGAAAAGAGGATGAAGCTGAAGTTCGTCTTCATATTTGTCTGTGGCGCTGTCTTGGTGAATAACAACATTAGCAGTGCAACTCCAGTGCAAACTTCAGACACCAAGCATGTCTTGGCTGATCACCTATGTTTGGATATTTTTTTTTTTTTTTTTGTGAAACTATCATTTAAGTACATCTGGAAATTAATATAGCAGTAGCAACATTCACGCCTACCCCCACATTTATCCCAATTTTTAATTAAAGTACCACCAGGCCTTGGAGAGATTAGCCAAATCTGTGTCAAAGCTAATAATGAACATTCATTACATTTCATTTATGTGTAAATGATTTAAATAATGAACAATTATGCAGCATACTTCAAAAATGTAACCCCTCTTAAGTAGGTCAGAAACCATGAGCTGTTGTTTCTGTTTTTTTAAGACAGGCCTGCATTAATTTTGACCATTGAAACTGCAGGTACTTCTTGGATGTTTTATATAACTGTATTCCATTTTACTATGCAAGTTCCATTGTGCGTCATGTAATTATTGTGCTGTGCAATTCATTACTGTGGCTGGTGTTATTTTGTTCTTACAGTTTCATTACTTTTAAAGGATATTAGAAAAATAAATCATAGTTTTAAAGTCAGAACCATGAAAACGTTTACATATGATCACTTATTAAGCCTACAGCAGTCTGAGACCATTCATGGTATGCTGTTCATTAGCACTGAAACAAAATGCATAGTGTACACCTGTGCATTTAAAACTGCATGGCCTGTTTATACTGCAGTCTGTGTTAAAGTGAAGGAGATGAAACTCAAACCCCTGTGGATCAATAGTTCAGCCTCAGAACCTTTTTAATCACACTGCTTGGCTCGCGCTCACCCTGCTCAATCTTGATTGGTCAATAATTAATTAACAAAGCGATTCTGCCAAAACTCTGTAATTGAATGGAATAAATTAGCACTCCCCCATTCTTAACTTTGCGTCTATGAAACCATATTTCCCGGCAGTGAAAGTATATTGTACTTTACAACAGCCATAATTTCTCATGTCCACTCGCCCAGAAAATGTGATGTCTAGTGTTTCATCACATTAAGAGTTCGCTCTCTCTCTGTGCCCTAGTGGCTCTACACAGGCCAAGCATCAAAGAGAGACATGGATGGGGGCTGAGAAGACCCCAAGTCATCACCCGGACATCCAACTAGGCCTGTCCAAGAGGTGGAAGAAGACAGCCAACTGCTTAAAGGTGCATTTGGTGATGAGTTTCCTTTTCTCACCTGCACAAATACTGGAAAATGAGAACAACAAAACAAAAAGTGTTCTAGCGATGGCCTGTTAGCTGAGAAACAAGGTTTGGAAAGCTGCAGAACAAAGTGGAGCCCTTGTCTGTGTTTACATTGACCTGCTGTCGTTTTACAAGATACCTTGCAATACTACATTATTCTGTCCCCATCTCCATCTGTTAGGCTGAGAAAACACAATGTTGCATAATTCATCAAACAGATCAACCTATCAATCAGAGAGCCAGGAAATGCTTCGGATGAACCAAGCTAATGATGCTAACTAGCTAACATAGGTAGTTACAGTTTGCTGAAAAACTGGACAGTGAAGGCACTCCACTATCTTCGCTGGTGGATTATTCTTAAAGAAGTGTTAATAGTTTTGGAACATTACTGTCATTTAATTTAAAATTTAAATTTCCTAGTTGGCAAAAGGAGACAATGGAGACGCAGGAGTTTGATGCACACTCCAGCCAAATCTGCTGCTATACAAAGAAGAGAGAGTGGATAGTATTTGGTGAGTGGATAGTATAATTACATGATTTGCCAAATAGAATAAATCAACACTTTGCCACAGGGCTATATATATATATGTGTGTGTGTGTATTCTTGCCAGGTGCATGTTCACTACTGTGTCTATTACTTCACAAAACAATTTGAAAGGTCCATATTTCCACGTTGAACTCATATGAGCTTTATTCCAGGGAAGTCAGCAGCATTTCTGAATATTGATAATATATTGCTTCAATTTTCTGTAGTACAGTCTTTACTTACATTACAGTACACCTCAACTTACTGACAAAGATTTGCCAAGGTATTTCAGAGCCCATGTGGTCATATCCATTTCAAAGCATGCCTGTTTTTAATGCAGTGCTGTCTTAAGGACTGAGGGTCATAAACTTGTAGTATTGGTGTTTGGCCTTGACTTTTAGGAAAATAGATTTATTCAGATTATCTGGAAATTGTGATGATATTTTGCACTGTACAAGGTAAAATACCTAAAATCCTTTCAAATGCTGTTCTTAAACCATTAATATACTGTATGTTTTGTGGCACATTGGTAAGCCTGGCAATTTTACACTAGTCTTAAATTGTCCTTGCAACAACTTTTCTTTTGTGACTGTGCTACAGGTATCAGTTTTGGAATTACTCTTTTTTCTTTGCATGTTACCAGCTGCCCCAAACTAAATAGACCAGAATATTGTGACTGTAATAATAAGGTGAAGGTATCCATATCTGTAAGCTAAGGCTGCACAATATTGATATAAATTGCAAGCAAAACTGCAGCACATTCTTTGTGTACTGAAAGGCTGAGAAACAGTCAGCGTTATCCCAACAGGCTTTTCCATAAAGGCTACAAAAAATATATACATATAATTATTTGTATATATATAGTAGAACATGTACAAACTTTGGTTTCATTTATTTTTGCTTAGTTATTTAGTTCAGTTTTAAAATGTATCATATTCAGTTCTAAAAAGAGTTTAATGATTGATCAAGATTCATTTATTTTATTAGAAATTAGAAAGTTTATTAGAGAGGAGTCTTAGTCTGGGGGTTAGTATTGACTGGGTAATGTTGTTGTAGGTTCATGGAGTAAGTTGTAAACAAAGTACAAAGAGCTGGTTGTGAGAACAATCCTCAGGTTTGGTGTGTTTCTATAGGCTAGTAGTTTAGTGTGTATGTGTGTCTCCTGCGTGGGATAGCTGGTTTCAATTCCAGCACAGAGATTATTAGCCTTCATTAGCCTTTTAATGGTTTGTACTGGTAATGTAATGGTATCTCTCTGGTGCTGGTGTGTGTAATTTGATCTATTCTGTTTTCCTACAAAGGCACAGAATAATGCAGTGGATTTTGGATTAAGGTTTATGAACAAGCAAATATCTAAGTTTGTAGACATTTAGCTGTTGAAATTGCTTTGAATACAAATGAGCACACTTTTTGTTGTTGATTTGCAAATAATTAAATATCTAATTCAATAGAAAGCTGTTTAAATTTTACCATTTAAAAACAATTGCATAAACAAAAAACAAAAATGAATTAATGAAGTCAATATGCTTTCACAGGGATTTGACTCCATTATTATTATTGTTGTTGTTGTTGTTGTCATTAATAGAATAATAATAATAATAATAACAATAATATTTATACAGCACTTCTCATTTGAGGTACCAAATCTAAAAGTACTTTACAACAAGCAAAACACTGGAAGGATGAACCATTACAGTTCAATTTAATAAAAAAAAAAACATTTTCAAACTATAGAAGAGACCCGGTGCATTAGGAATTATAATCAGAATGAGCTGATGTTCCTCATTTGCAAGCTGATTTAAACTTTTAACTGTGTGGTAACTAAGAAAATATTTAAGGGTTAGAGGGTTCATGCAAATGAGGCAGAACCAATAAGCCCAGCCGCTCTGTATTGATCATGTTAAACCACACACACCCCGACAAGCCACAGCGCCGCTTCCGGACACACAAACTCACATAAATACTGACACACTCTCACCTCTTACACAAAAAGCATTAATCTCCCCCCCAGAAGGCAACACATCCATAATTCATCTGCCTAAATGACAAATGAAACAATCAATTTGTGGCACACGTTCAAAGGTAGAAACATTAACATTTCTATCCAAATTTAATTTTGACATCTTCTGCATCAACAGCACCAATATGTTAGAGGTCTACTCATGGGTTTTTGCAACAGTGCAGCATGTTACCATGCTGTGAGGCCCACACTGAATATATTAACCAAAAAAAGACATATGAATAAAAAGCCGAAAGGAGCATGTCTGAGAAGGAACTCATTTACAAATTCATAACTTCTACAGCTGGAGAAACCTCTGGGTCTAAGCCACTATCCCCTCCTGTAGTAAACAAACTATTCCCAACTTCATAGGTTTTGTTCTAAGTGAACTGACGTCATAAGACTGGCAACCTCACCAAAATACAGCACAAAATCCAACAAGCTTCGCCAAGTCTGGTGGTTAAGTGGCTTTAGCAGGAGTAGTCTGATTACTTTGCATTACTTTTGTATTACTTCAATTAAATTCATAGTTAAAGAAAGACAAGAAGAAAAAGAAAATCAAAATTAATTAAAAACACAAGGCAAACAGGAGACATGCACTGTTTAATTAAACCATATTATTATGTGACTAATGTCCATTTTCAAATTGGGTATTTAAATAAGATGTAATGTAGAATGACTGTGCCATAAACAGCATCCCGGGGGAAGAACAGGACCCCCTAATTAAACCCTTGGGCCATCTGAATATTTGGAAAACAGTTTGCTCATCTCTTTTTATACTTTTGGTTAGAAGGCCATTCCTTTTTATATTCTTCTGCACTCTGATGCCAAATGATTCTAAGATTTACTTTGAATGAAATCTACAAAAACGTTTATTTTCTTTCATGCACTGCAGCATCGTGCATCGTATATCACAGTCTGTAAGCTGCAAAAGCAGCAGTAGCTCAGATCAAGCATTCCTTTTTCTTTCTGCGTGTGCAAAGCCAATTTTGTGTGAAATATCCTAAAGCCTAATGTCATTTCCACCTTCTGCTACAAACAACATTCGCCCCCTCCTACGAGTCTGTCAGCAGCGTCAGTAAGTGCAATTAATGAACAAAAGCTCAGAACACAGAAGCACTTTGCCTCCACATTTGTTCTTTGTAATTGACCAAAAAAGTCTGAATGATCGGCTGCAAATCACATTTGGCCCTAAAAGATCAACATGCAACGTCACATGCTGCTTTAAAGGGGCCATATCACAGAAAAATGAATTGTCCTTACTGGTATACTATGCAAATATCAATATGTAATATTTAATATTAATATGTAAAATACGTGTACATATTGTTATTAATATTATCTACTATTACCACACAATATTCACTCAGCTGTCCATACAGTCCATACATGAAAGCTGTAAAAAGAGCTCATTATGAATTCATCTAGGTTGTAATGTGACAACAATAGACACATCTACATATTATGGGTCATTCAGCCTACAGCAACTTAGTCCTGCCCATCTGAGGAAATGGGAGGTTGTTCCTGTAGCTCCGGGGTCACAATTGAGGACTTAGACTTCAAGTCTGGTTGTTTGGTAAATCAAGAAACTGCACTGGACACCATCCCTCCAGGACCGAAGGGGCTGTTGAGAAGCAACTAGATCTTTGCAGTTTGAAGTTTATTTTGGACTTCATTTATTTCAGAATGTAGCAGTTTGTTCCTCATTTCAGCCCAGAATCCTTTTTGAAGAAGGCACAATCCGCCTCAAGGCACAAGGCAGTCAATCAGAACAGATTAAGAGAGTAACGGATTAAATAGATGTTTATAAAGATTAGGCTATTGTCTATGTAAACCCAGGGCATTAATTGAAATAGGAATAAGCTAAAAAAAATATACAAGGTCTTCACTTACCAGGACCTTTCTATTGGTGGGCAGCCATCCCAAAACCATAAGCTTTTTGTATTAATATTTAATGTTTTAAGTGAATTTGAATATTTAGATTTATCATTAGTTTATTTTTTAAATATAAAAATTATGTTCCACATTTTCACATCACTACCAAAACACAGAGTTTCTTTGCGTTTACTGGCATTTTTGAGTTCTGCTCAAAACGATCTAAAAACACAACTACTGAAACAGTCAAGACCCAAGCATTATTTAAGAGTCCAAGAAGCATTGTGATTGTCTTGGTAGTGCCAAAATGGAATGTTCAATTATTTATTCCAACAAAAGTATTTTGTTAAAATGGCTTGTGAACTCTGACTTTCATTCTGCAGCACAATCCATCTGTAAAACCACACAAGAATCAAACTGAACAGCATGTACAATGCAGAATATGTGCCCTTTAAACAATGAGCGCATTCCTATATCTGGTTGGAAAAGGCTGCTGCTTTCAGAAGTAACAACTAGTCCAAGTGTATGAAGATAGACTAGAGCTGACAGGTGCACAGGCTGTGGGTTAAGAAAGGTGATGCTTAAATTGAGTGAAAGTGGAGGGTAAAGCAGGGGCTTATAGGTACGATAAGATTGCACATTCTTCTTTTCGAAAAAGTTCCAGAATGATAAACTGATACCTGCATTAGCTCTGATAGGTAATACAGGGGCAGTGCACTTCAGTATGAACAGTAGTCTGGCACTGCGGGAAGAAGTAGCCATTTGTGACTGCTATGAATGGCCACATTGCATAGAGTAAGGATAGCAGGAGCTGGAAAAGCCATTTAAGGAAAGTAAAACTTATACATTGGCAGTCCAGTGCAACAAGGAAAAATGAGGCAGTGTGTTATTACAAGCCAAAGGTTTAGCCAGGCCTGATGGGAAACTTCCCTGGACTGAAAAACACCTGTCTTGACTCCATCCCACTGCTAGTTCATCCTATACACAAACTACACAATGCTGATAATAAGGCTGTGAATTTTATTGTTATATAGTTATGTTTGTTACATGCATAACAAATGCTTAATAAAAAGTTCAAGATGAACAGATCATCTATCACAAACTGGCTTGTCATCCATAAAGAGTTAGTGTTAGACAGGCATGTAGCAGAATGCCATCGCAGCAGCATTATTTTACTGTATCTTTTTGATTTAGTTATAATTTTAGTAATTTAGTCTGCTGTCAGTTGATTCATGTTTAGACTGTTTAACCAAATTATTCCAATTTAGTCCACAAAATTGTGCACGCCCAGTGCAGGCCACTAAAATTAGCTTACCTGCTTACTCCCCCTGTTTTACAGATAAGCCTGTATGGCACTTGACTTTGGAAAAGTATTATACAATATCGAATAGGGTACTGACATCAGGTTCATTGCTTCACCCCTGTGAAACTGCAGCTTATGAAGTATGCTAGTTACTTGAATGGCTGTACTTCCTTCAGATGGCTGTGTTTAAGTTGAACATACCACAAGTAGCATTAAACCCAATGCAGGAATGTATTAATTCAATGCTGCTAACTAGTTGTTAACATAACATCAAAAATTGCATTATCATAGGTTTATCATAAAAATATTGTTATGGAAAATCTAGTATCTTTGAGGAAACAAAAAACCCTAGTCAGTGAGCAATTTCGTTAAAGAGATTAACCCTGATTTTTATCCATCAGTTGAAGAAAAAGAAAGAAAAAGTACATTTAGCATGAGACAAAGACTTAGCTTAACCAAAATACACCTGAACTCACTTGAAAACAGTAAAATCTGGAATTTGTGTAGAAGGGGCTCTGACAATTCTGATAATATAAAGAATAAAATAATAATGTTATTTTGACAGTAAATATCTGCTCTGCTCCACCCAATATTTAAAGTATAAGGCACATATGACTTTAGTTATACCTGTACAAGCAAATTTGTTTCAGTTCTGTCAACTGAAACAAATTTCATCCATGTAGATGTAGGAAGATGTGCTTGTGTGTTAGTTGATATGTTGTACACTGTTTCTTATTGCTCAGTGGTCAGTCATGTTGCTAAGGTTTGATCATAGCCTGCAAATGTAATTTCAGAAGAAACGTGCTCCTAAATGTGTGTATGTGTGTACATTTAGGGCTGTGTTAAACTGGTTAAAGCCTTTGGGAATCTAAATCTGTAAATTTACAGAGTACATTTTATTAATATATTTCTAAACACAATTAAATGTCTGCTTTGTTTCATCAGTATTCCTCTCTTTCTGATGTGAAATAGGTGGTCCTGATAGTGGGTTATACTTCCGCAACAATCTATTAACCAATTACGAGTGCTAACTTTTACACCACTTGAACCAATGCGTCACACATTTCATCCTTGTTTCAGTTTGCCAACTACAGCTCAGGAAGGGCTTGTTAATAATCCATGAGATGAGAAACACTGCAGCAGGAAAAGACCACAAATATCAAATAAATACACGTAAAGTGTGTTTACTAAGTATGTTTGAAAACTGTATTATTGGATTTTAGAATTTGAAATTAATTTTGAAATTAAATGATAAATTTTACGTGTGTAAGATATAGGACAATACATGCCCATGTATTAATATACGGGAAGACACTCATTATCCAGCTGAAATCAATTATTTTAGAAGTTTTTTTCTTTTCTTTTTTTTTTTAAAGCAGTGTTTTCATTCCTTTATTATTTTATGATTTGTATACATGACAGCAGATATTTTTTGTAATGTGTATGACACATCTGTGATCAATGCTGAAGTTTTGTTGATGTGTAGATCCTCAGATTAAAACTTCCACATTTTACAGGTTTAACTAAAAAATCTGGGTTTAAAAAAAACTTGAGCCCTTGAGTTTTACATACCCGGCCAACCCCACATATCTAGTCTAACTGTACTGTACCATTCAAACACACTGTACAACACAAAATTATACATTATAATGTAATGACTGCACAAATATATGTTTGTACCTATATAACAGAGCAATTCTGGGCATATCTTAAAGCCGAAGTGTAATCAGACGCTGGTCTGAAAGCACTTGCTATCTGCTGCTACTGAGTTCAGTATTGGTATGGAAGGCAACAGTAGATCAGCATTGCTAGACAGTGAACTTAGCTATGCTAGCTACCTAACTAAACACATTACACAGCTTTTGACTTAAGAGTCCCATGAATCCACTGCTCTGTTTCTCCAAGCCTAATTCCATCAGAAACCACATATGAGGACATACATGGTGGCTGTATAAGTTTAAATAATATAATGAGTATTAGAGGATGTCTAAGCTCACACTATTTGTATACAAGACATAGGCAATGAAAACTGCAGCATTTTAAATCAGGTATAGCATCTGATATAAGCCTAATCCACAAAGCCTGCAGGATCACACACAATGTATTGTGCAGGCACTGATTTTCCCTCCACACCATGACTTATGATGGCTTTTGCAAGTATTGCTAATAAGTCAGAATGGTGCCTTCTATCAGACAGAAACAGTCCCAGATGATGTGCTGGGTGGGTGAAGGAGAGAAATAAAAACCCATCAGTATTACTTATTTCAACAGTTAACTCAGAATAAACCAAATTACCGTCAGAAGAAACTACTGGATAGCTGCAGGTTCAAGTTCACTCTTTGGAGCCAATTGGAACTTCCCCATAGGTACATGTGTGTGATTGCATGTTCTATTCCCACCGGCTCGCGCAGGCAGATGGACATAATTCATTGGGGGTTTTCTTTCAGCCTGGGAATCAGCTCAACGCATTTAAAAGTGAATGTTCAGTTAATTACTACTGTAGCAAGTCACATACACAGTGTGTAGAACCTGAGAATAAAGACAGAATTTGAGACAGAGTGGCAAATATAGTCAACAGGCATAGGCAAATTCTGGCAGTTGAAGTCAGTGCAAATGTGTTGGTAAGTACTATTGTAATAGCCAATTCTTTTAGAATAGTCTTTCGCACATCTTTATCTAGCCTCCATTTTTTGACCTGCCGTTGTTAAAGGAAGTCTCCCAACGTCACGCCTTTGCGTCACTACCACTAATTCATGCTTACTTTAAAATGAGCCACACCCCCAACAAGTTCTGCCCATGTTCTGCAACATTCATCCATGTTTTGCATGATCCTCCCTCAAATCCAGAGAGTCATATGACATATGCAAAACATTTTATTTATTTTAAGAAAGGAAATACAAATTTTTTTCTATAAAAAATTAAAGTTGGTTACCTGTAGAAATGTGCTGATGTATTTTCACTTTGGAAAAAACGTGTCATTTGTCTAATGTATATGTTTGAGGCAGAGAAATGCATCTAGTGTTTTACCATGCCCATGACACAGACAGAATGTGTCTGAAATGGCAGCAAAAGGCTTAGTACATCTGTCCCTCAGTGCTGACACACATTTCTAGACACTTAACAAAACATTTCTGGGAATAACATACTGATAGAGACATGCTAGATTAAAATATGAAGCTGCGCCTTGCTCTTGGGTCATATCTGGTTATATGGTCATCACCACCTGCTGGGATCTCAGTATGACCTTTACTGCAAAACATTCTGGGTCATTTTTGTCATTATAATAAAATATTTTAATAACACATTCTTAGATTACAGCAAATGTGAACACAATAAACTGCTTACATGTATGCACAGTGATTTGACATAGAAGAATAAGGACAAAAACTGCAGTTGATGCCAAATGGACACAAACTATCTCAGCTTGTTTCATCTCCAATGACACAGTGTAGTCTCTCCTTTCATTAAATACTGACCCAAATCAACAATATGCAAAATTTCACTATAAATAGCAGTTCAGAGTTCTACAGGTTTCTGCAGCCACAGTCCAAAAGCTAAACATATTCATATCAGCTATATAGCCTAGCATCTGTAATACAAGCTGGCATGCTGCAGTCCTTAACAAAAGGAGCATAAATCATGAATTCAATAGCTATCTTATCTATAGGAGCCAAGAGATTCATCTTGGACCTGCCGTAGCCAATCAGCGAGGCAATGGCATAGACTTGGGCAGCCGTGCACATTTTCACTAAGAATGTTTTCAAAGCTCATCTGAAGAATTTGAGAACATTCTCTGGGCCGAAACCCTGGTATATATTCATAAATTCACGCTCATCCATCATATACATGAGCTGTTCCTGCGCTGAAAGGGAGACTGACTGGAGGCTAACAATCTTGCGGTGCAGCTTGTGCACGGTCTCGCACAGTTGAAGGCGATGGCCTTTCACTGAATTACTTTCCCTTTAATCAATGACACAGAGAGTCAGAAAAATATCTCCCGGAAAATGGGGACGAGACACGTTATCAGTCATGTGAGTGTGTGATGTGACTAATTGATTACCCCGATACATCACCGGGCTTTGTCACTGAGAATATTCATCATACCAGAAAAAAAGTTAATAGAGGGCAGGGATGGGACAGTGTGAACATTTCTTATCATGATGTTATTACTGTAGTTGTTGGTAAAATATGCTGAACTACACATAATGTCATCGCAGGTATTATGTTGTTATATTTTTGGTTAACACTAAACAAATTAGATATGATTTAAATAAATAAACCCACTACTTTTAAAGTACTTCTACAGCAGGTGGCAAGGAAACTGAACTAAAAAGTTAGGTGGAAAGTGAAACTAAAGTTCGTGATAATCCCTGATATACAAACCCAAATTCCCCCCAAAATTGGACATTTTGTAAAACGCAATAAAAAATTATTTTATTTTATTTTAAATTTATATTTTTTATTTTTAAAGCTTTATTTAACTGATAGTACAATGTAATGACTTTGTGTTTTGGCCGACCAGTTTGATTGCATTTTGGAAATATAAAATTAGAATTTGATGTCTGCAACACACAAGTTGGGACAGGTTCGAAATAGGAGTGAGAAGTTTAAAGAATATTCAAGTTCCACAACAAGCAGGTAAACTGGTAACAAATGAGGGAGTCATGTCTGGGTTTAAAGATTATCCACCAAAAGCCCACTCTTTCCAAGCAAAGATGGGTTATGACTCACAACTTAGTCCCAAACTTTGTGAGGAAATTGTTTAATAGTTCAAACAGTCTGAATATTTGTTAAAGAATTTCACATCTGCCTTATAAAATACTGTAAAAAGGGAATTTGGAAAAATCTCTGTCCATTTAGGGCAAGGCCAGGAACCTGTGGAATGTGTCTGACCTTCAACCTCTCAGACGGCATTACATGAGAAACCGCCATGCTATTGTGTTAAATATAGACACATGGTCTTTGGAGTATATCAGAAAACTGGGGTCTCTTAACACAGTCCACCCCTGGATCAAGAAATGCAACTTGAAATGCTAGTAAGTTATATTGGAGTCGACATTTCAGCTTGGTTTTGGTAAAAAGCCAACACTGAGTTCTCTTTGCCAAAGAAGGAAGGCACCATTCTGGTCTATTAGCAGGTGAGTTGCATATGTGTGAAGGACCACTGACATTTAGGCGTGCACTGAGATTTTAAGGAGTCATATTCTGCCATCAAGACACATTTTCCTCACGTTTCCTACTGAAAATGTAGGACATCATGAACAGAAGAACCACACAACAATGATAACAAACTGTTGAGCAGTTGAAGTATTGTAATGGGCTAATGGGCAAAAATTCCACTTGCAAAACTGCAAAAATTACTGCAAAAAATCTTGAGTTCCCAAACTATTATAAAGTGTAATTAATAGAAAAGGTGATTTACACTGTTAAACATGACTCTGTCCCAAAAAAAAATATTTATAATTACAATTAAATTGGTTACTGAAAATGTTTTGTGATTTTTTTTGCAGTTTTAATGCATTTTACAAAATGTATCTACTTTTCCAGAAATAGGGTTTGTAAAAGGCCACATGGATTAAAAGTGTGTTCAGATATCAGTGTATTTCATGCAAAATTGCACTATATCCTAAGGCAGTATGCGGAGGTCGCCAAAGGTCGCATTTTGTCTGCCTAAATTTGCTTTGCTCATGCTGATCAAGTCGAAAAATTTGAGAGGATAAACTCTGGTTCTGGTTCTCACTAGATCACAGATCAAAAAGAAGATGGGTAAAACCGAACCTGGAGAAAGGAGACGGCAGTAAGATGATTTGAAAAATATTCAGCTGGAAGATGAATATTAATCCACTAATATATGTGCAATCTTCCACAATGAAACTTCAGAAATAAATGTTGAGTACCTCTCACCACTGTAGCTTGGTGAGGGTTTCATTCAGTTGTGTACTCTGGAGTGACCATCCAGTGACCATCCAGTATATCTAAGACTGGATTGCAATGGCATTTGTGATCTAGAACTTTTCATCCATCATCAGCAAATGTTCCAACATCTTGTGTAAAGCCTGCCCCGAAGAGTAGAGACTGTTCCTGCAGCAAAGGAGATTATTTTTTTTTTTAACTTTATTTAAAGTGCTGCTTGAGCAGGTGTCTACAAACTGTTGCATATACACTATGTATATACATGCTATCTTGGTGTGTGCTTTGCAGGGAGACTGTAGCAGTAAGTTAAAAGATGGTAATCGCAGAAGGTTATTGGAATTATGAGCATTTTAAATGTATGGTTGTCACTGGGTTTGATACCACAGCGTATCATTAAAACCAGTAACCATCCTGTCTGTAGTAGTGGGTGTAGACAGAAGTACATAATATAAAATCTGCCACTCAAACATGAATGTAAGCATGGCACACACTAGAGACCTTCACAAGCTTTTTTGCCACAGTAGTGTTCTTATTCCGTATATAAACAGCCCCTTTAGATCAAGTGGGGAGATTTGCCATGTTCAGGAAAAGAGCCTTTTAAAAGCCAGCAACTGCTATTGTGCAGTGAACAAGCGTTTCCTTCACATGCATCCTGGGGGTGGAGAGAGGAAACAATTCAGTGAATCAGCACGAAGCAACCGGCTTCCCTCCATAACAACAGCAAAAAGGGTAATGGATACTTTTTTATGCAATATCCTGCTGGCATACTCATTGTTTTTTTCCATGGCAGCAATGCTAAAGAAACTTTGATTATTATAGGCATGAGATAAGGCTAGGCCAGCTGCACAGGGGCCACTTAAATGCTGTTTCTGTTATTAAAGCAAATTGCTGTACATCATATACTTGTTTCTAAAGACATTGTTACACCATTTGTACATAAACAGTTTCATAACAGCAGAACATTTGTATGAAAGCAGCCATAGCCTTATATGCCAGACATCCCTCGGGCACCAGTGAGAGCCGCTAGAAGCAGCGGTGCCCGAACCATACGTGCTGACAACAGCCGCCAGAAACAGCGAGAGAGAGCCATCAACCGTCAACAAAGTGGAGGCAAGATGGACAAGCAGCAAATTCTCTCCTGCCTCAAGCATCCTTCCTCTTCTCGGAGGGGCACAGGCTGCGCTACACATACAGCTTTTTTATTGTTTTTGTGACATTATGTAGGTTTAAATACCAAACTCTCTTTATTACTGTTATTATTTACTGTTATTATTTACTGTTTATTTAGTCAGAATTGACGTTGAGAAACTAACAGAAGGCCTTGAGGCTTCTATGTAGTTTTTTGTGTTTTTTCCCGGTGCTGAAAACTGTATTATTTATATTTAACTGTCATTTTAACTGAAAGGGTGAGCTCTGACTTTTGTGCAGTACTGTGTATATGATCCTTGTTCTGAGTGGCTACTCTGTATTGTGTCTCCTTGAGAAGCAATCAGGGCTGGAACATGCCTAATAACTTCAGTGTAAATGGGCGGGGCTTAACTACTAAATTGCTGGATTTATGCAAATATGCTGACAAGAAAAAAAAACTGAAAACAAAATGGGTAGCTGTTGCAGCTTAAATTCCATGTACAGGCAATATTGATTAGCTGAATGTTTGCATACTCTATTCACCTACATTTAAAATAAGAAGGGAAAAGAAAACTTGAATTTGTAGGAAGCAACAGGCTCCATAACAACAGTAAGGAATAGTAATGAATGTATTCTTTATGTAATTTACTGCTGTTGTATTCTTTATTTGGTCCCTAGCAACAACGCTGAAGGAACTGATTACTCCAGCCATGAAATAAGACAAAGCCAAATGCATGGTGGCCACTTTAGCGTTGTTGCTGCCTTCAAGACAAAGTACTGTTCTAATGGTTTTTGAATGGTTCATTTGAATTGTGAACTTCAAGAGGCCAAGCACTGTTACATCACTCACACCTCTCTTTCAAATAAAGTGACATTCAGTTATTCAAATGATGACATTTAGAGAGACTTTCACTCCTGTCAACATCTCTACCCACCTCCTGACCCCGAAAAATTTCGCCCAGCTTCAGCATTAAGAAGTCTAAGGCAGTTAACAAAACATTTACAGGGTTTATTTCGGATAGAGAATACAGAGGCAGACAAAACTCTGACGGGCGTCTTTGCAGAAAGCTTTATTTTCTAAGAAGTGTTGCACTCCGTGGATTTCTGTCATTTGTAACTACAATTGTGGAGTTACGCTCAGTGCTGGCATCATAATCAGCACAATGCATGGGGAAAGGTGCTGCCAAAACTGCCAAAGACTGTGCTGGAATTTTCCTCCATACAGAGCATCTGTTTTTACTGCAGCAAGTTAGTTTAATATTCAACATTAGTGCAAGATTCAGAATTCTGTTCTTCCTCACCAGTTAGGAAAATGTAGATTAATCGGTGCAATTGCAGTTTCATGGTAAAATGAAAGAAGACTCTATGCAGCTGCTTATCACTGCTTTGCTCATGCGTCCAGTTGCTGGCTGTCTTAGGGGCCATCTTATTACCATTCTGTAGTCACTGACCCTAGAATTACACATTAAACACACACATGAAACATTCATGTGCCTTACTTTACTAATTTTAGCCATTTAAAATAATTTAATTCCATAGTGTTTATCATACGCTCACCAGACAAAAAATAAACCACCTGTGACCGACACGTACCTAATAGCATGTAATACCTCCACAAGCATGAATAACAGCTGTGATTGGTTTTAGTATGGACTGGACAAGTTTCTGGATGTAGGTGGCATCAATGTTCAGCCACTCTTGCATCACAGAATTGCGCAGCTGGGCCATATTTGGTGGAAGCTGTCCCTGGCACAATTCTGAGGAGAATTTCTGGTATACTGCGATTTTTGCCACTGCTGGTAGACCCGTATGACCATACGCTTCAATACACCTCCAGGTAGTTCCTTCACACTATGGCCTTTGGCACACCCAAATGCAATCACTCCTTTTTGCCAATCATTAACATCTGCTTTGCGACTCATTTTTATGACTTTATTTTATATCTGATTAGATTTTACAGAACTTTGTAGTTTGTTAACTGTTTAAATTAACAATCAGGCTTTTGTATGTATTTAATAGAAACTCCTTATTCAGTAGAACTTCTGAAATAAGTTGCTTGTAAAAAGTGTTTGCTTGAGCCAGTTGAAGGCACAGTACATGTGCAAGCGTGTGCACATGATCATGATAGTACCACCTCTGCCTCATTTTTAACCCAAGAAAAAAAAACTTGATTAAGAGGCATATTTAAAGTAATAATCGATGAAGATATGTTTGCTGTCTGAAGGTTTCTTATTTAGGTTTGCCCAAGAGGTTAGATAAGGCCAATGTAGCTAACAAACAAAGAAAGCTACATGACACCAATTATCTTCTGCACACATAAATCATCAAATAATTGCCCCAAACTGAATTGATTTGTTAAAGAAAACCCCAATTGCTAAGACTTGAATGCTTTGAAACAGATTACATGTCCAATACCACTGTATATAGAACCATATACAACACATTTTCCATCAATCTGATGAACGATTTCATCAGGAAAAGAACGATTTAAGCAGCCAAATGATTCTTAGAGTTTTTTGTTTTATACAGAGCCACTGTTTTTAATTGAGAACCAATGAAGGACCATCTGTTTTAAAAGTGTACATTGTCGGAAACCATGTAGGAAAGTATATTTGTAATTACTCTGCGACTCAACATGGTTTTAGGCAAGTGTGTAATGATTTAGGCATATGGGTTACACAATGCAATTTGGTGGCTATTGGCACACATTACTTGTTATCTACATTAGCCTCATAGCTAAAGTGCAAAGTACAGACACAATGAAAAAATGGAAAAGATGGAGCAGTGTTTAATTTACATATATGCCATATGTATATACTACAGAATTATTTAATATTACTGTTCTGAGCATGTTGAAATCTTGCTAAATGATCATGTCATGTTAGGAGCAATGAAAGTAGTAATGGAATTACACACATGCCATTGTTTCCCTTATTTTGGAAGACTTACCATGAATTTGGAGATTTCTACACTGTGAAGGTAATCAAAACCTATTAAATGCCAGTCCGAGGTAGAAGTAGTCTGTTTACATGCAATGTTTTAGCAAGTTCAGGTTTTCATTTATTGAGGAAAACAAAGTCAACCTTAATGTTGATGTTAACAATTATTCACCATCTATGCTAATGTTAGCAGTCCTTATCCTGCAGGCACCAGATTTAGCCCTTTTTCAAGGATCCACTGAAGAGACTCAAGCGGTATTAGAGAAGTACATTTCCTTAAAAGAGTGATTGTGCAGCTGATGCTTGTTGTTTGCCAGTTGCTAAGGTGTTGCTAAAATGAATGAGAGTGCATAGGAGGAATGAGGGATAAATAAACAACACACAGAGGAGTGCAAGTCAGTATGTCTATGGTGTTTGGGGATCTGCCCTGAGTTAGTACATGGAGTTTGGGTTATGTAGGTTAAAGGAAACGAAGGGTTTGAATGGGGAGTTAAAATAATTAGACCTTTTTGGGAGAAATGAATGATGGGAAAAAGGGACAAATGGGTGGGTAGGGGTCAGACCAACATTGACTTTGTGCTTGGCGGTCTTCTGTCTGTCGGCTGTATAGAAGTACAGTAGATGGCCGAAAAAAGTGTACCAAGAAAAAGAAGAAGAGGAAGATAACAATAGTGTTGCTCATGGGGCATTACGAATAACGAATATATTATTTAGACTAAACATGATATTAATAAACAACACACAGAGGAGTGCAAGTATATATATTTATATAATATATATAATATTTTTTTTATAATATTTTAATATAATATTTAAATCCAGCAGCCTTTTTTTCAATAGACGAAACCCGTCTTGGCTGACTGAGTACGTTCAGGGTAAAGGGGATAGTGTGTCGATTAGATTTTGGGATGACCTATCACTTTAAGTCTCAGAGCCTCTTGTCAAGCCCTTCTGGGCTGTTCTAACAGCGTCATTAAGGGATCAGATGGGGTAGATATGTGTGTAATTTATAGGCTGGTGCGAAACGGCGCGGTGGCTGCACTCAGTGCCGTGCCACTGGAGTTGAAATTCTGATTAATGCGCTGAAATCTGCTGATGATCTACCCACAGCAGATAATTAAGAATGAGTCATCAAATTCTCCGCTGTCCATGTTTCCTCTGAGCCCTGCCTGCTCATGAATAACAATCAACTGTGCCATTCCCTGGAATGCAGCAGTACTGCCTGCCTCTTTTTCACACAGACACAGCTTTGTTTTTTATACCTTATCTGGACATGGTATATAATATAGACATGTTATTTATATTTTTAGTACCTATATGTGATAATAATAAGTCACTAATGAATTTTACTACCATACAGTATATAAAATAATATGTTCCATATACAGCAGGGTCCAAATATTCAAAATGCTTCTAGAAAAATGGTCCTAACTCAATAGAAAGAGTTTCATTAGAAATTAAATTACATGCATAACAATTTGAATTAAATCAAACATGAATTTCAGAATTTCTTCGTAGTTGATATGTTCTTCTATTGGCTCCACATTTTGTGCAAAAGCCTCTGATTAATAGATCTGATGAAAAAACGTGTACCCTCAATACGGACGGTCTCACCTATTTGGTTACATTTCAGTTATAGAATCTTCAATATTTCTTCTTCATTTAACTGGTCATAAATGTAATTTCATTTAATGTTTTTTTCTAAAACAATAAAAAAATCCCAGATTTAAATGGGGTTTCAGACCTTTGAACTGTACTTGAGTATTTCCAATACTGTGCAGACTGTGAAATTTATTATTTATTATTTATTTGATTTTCAGTCAAAACAAATTTCTGGGACCTAATATGATTTTTCCGTTTTTTTCCCTTTTCTTTAGTGTGTTTTTAGCTTGTTGTGTATGTAAACTGTCAAGTTACTCCAGAAACGACTTTTCTCTGTAACATGGTGACATCATCTTTTAACATTCACAGCTTACCAGCAAGCTTTGCCTGGCCTCACAAAACACAAAGCAACTACTGGAGGCAGGGAAGAGTTTGTTGAGTTTTGTTGTGTCAAGAAGACTCTGTGTTTTGTGTTGTGAGAGGAAACAGTATGCTCTGCCAAAGGCTGAAGCCAGTGGTTGAAATTAGTTTTTACCACTGTTCCCTCCATTGTTCCCAACATTTACTTTGTGCCTAACACTTCATAGAGGACTGCTTCAAAAAATGCATGCAATCTGCAAAGTTTCTAATGCTCCAGGTATGTTGTGTATTATGTTGAGTTCTGTGTATTATGTTGAGTTCCGCCCACCTAGAGAACCATTTTGGG
Source organism: Semaprochilodus insignis (assembly GCA_034552555.1). Taxonomy (NCBI): domain Eukaryota; kingdom Metazoa; phylum Chordata; class Actinopteri; order Characiformes; family Prochilodontidae; genus Semaprochilodus; species Semaprochilodus insignis. Next base: position 13,711,703 of record CM067494.1, on the reverse strand, counting down.
ACCACAAAAAGCCACAAAAATAACGGGATGGGATTCAAACTGATACGGCAGAACTGACATCATTGTAAGAGCAGTCACAGCAGTTGACAAATCAATACAGAGTGGGTGAGCTGACCAGCCAGACCACACTAGACTCATTGGGAGACACAGGAGCTCTAACAGACAGAGGGTGAATAGAGACGTACAGTATGAAAAAAATATGCGTTTAGAGAAAATTGATGCATGTAAGTCTGATCTAGTAGACTCTAAACATAAAATTGTGAACAGTGAAAATGAGCGTAATAGGTCCTGTGTAAGTACATGTTTTTGAGCATCACAAAAAAGCAGAAAATAGACAGCACCAACATACAGTAATTAACAAAAAACTATACAGAATCCTCAACAACTAGAAATATCAGAATTGGCCCTCGCTATTTTTTGTTGCTATTACTTTGCCTTTATTACAGATTCCAGTCTTTTTTTGGGTTTGTTTTCAGTTTTTGGTTGCATTTTCTGCTTCTCACAACCCATAATCTAAAGCACATGTCTCATATGTATTATATAGGAAAAAAACAGGCCACCAACTTTAAGAGCACTTAGTAGGTCGAGTAAGCTAGCCCTGTTTTTTCCTACAGTCAGGACATGTTCTAAATACAGACTACTCAGACATTTCTTCTTTTACTCTTACTAATAGACTATCATCGCAGTCTTCTAGCAGCAGCTGATGTTCATGATTTTTACTGTGATAAACTACTCACAGTGGTCACTGGTTTCACCGGTAACAGTCATTCAGAACCTCAGGTCTGTTTCTCATTGTTACTTTCACACTCACCCTTATCGGATATTCTATTCAATATTGCATATAATTGTAATTCCTTATCCTTTTTTTTGCTAGTGCTTGTCTTGCTATGCGGTGTTGACCTGAGGAGGATGGGTCTCTAGGTTTCTTCCTCTTGCTCTGAGGGAGTTTTTCCTTGCCACTGTCACCCCTGGCTTGCTTATTGGGGGCTTATACCCGGATTCTCTGTAAAGCTGCTTTGTGACAACATCTGTTGTAAAAGGCGCTATATAAATAAATTCGACTTGACCTGACCTGACCTAACTTGACTTAAATATGCACACACACCCACACATGCACACGCACACATACAGCTTCAAGACAAGAATCTGACAGCACTTTGATTAAGCGCTCTACTCACAGCACGCGACTGTGAAATGATTCTACGATCGAATCGAGAATGAAAGTATGAATAACATACATATACTTTATATGTAACATATATTTTCTGCAATAAATTATACTTTTTTGCATTTAAAAAAAATGATTATGATTTTATGTGTGTACAGTTGTTCAAAGCTGTGTTTGCTAGTCATATACTGGCTAGCATTTTTGAGTTCTAAGCTAAAATTAGTCAAAATTATCACAACTGAAACAGTCACTACTTATTTCCTAATTCTCCTTTAACATATTCTCTGCAGAGAACAAACTTTAATGTGTTCTCTGTAAAATATCAGAATGCTATGCTAAGACTAGCCACAATACAAGGATACCCTACAATACAGTATAACATGTATTTTGTTACTCCTCTAACAAATTAAATAGCTTTTTTTTCCAACTCTTTATGTTTGCTAATATTCATAAAGCATAAAATGGACGCATTTGTGAGCAGAAGCGGAGCGGAATTGCTTGGTCAATTAATTATGGAGTTCTGTAATTCTTTTGAATTAGTAAAGCAAACTGACAATCCTAACTTCTGAGGTTTAAAAGTATCCGTGTAGGGGTGTGTTTACCTGTGCATCCATCAGCAGGTGTCTCATTAGAGCCATGCTCTGTCTCAGAGTGTCCTTCTCAGTGGGCAAAAACGCATCATCGTCATGACTCAGAGCGTTCGGCCTGTTCACCATGAAGTGGGCGATTTGGTCATTCAGACTGTTCAGGGACTGCACGGCTGTAGAGAGGCAGAAAACAATGCAGCATTACACAATTTGAGCTACTTTTTGTACTAATTGGCACACCAGGCGCTGAAGGTACGGTCTGTAGGCTCTCTCTTTGTCTCTCCCTCTCTCATACTAACCAAAACATGCACACAGCTACAGGTGGAAAGTAACAAACCACCCAGAGACAAAAGAACAGAACAGAACAGGGATCTTCTTATGATCTATGTAGTTTCACCTACACAACAATGAGATGTAAAAACAGAGGTGCTTTATAACTCCCCATGGCTTTTCCATAACATGCATTTTTAATGCTAGACATTTAACATAGTAATTGCCGATACCTATATACTAGCATCATAACATAACATTGACTAATCCTAACCATATGATATTGCTTTCCTGACATTTTAAGCAATATAAATTTGACAGAAACTGTTCTGCACTTTATTTATGTTATGCAAGCTTTGATAGGTGTCATTTGCTTAAAACCATAAAGATAATTATCTTCACAAATGTTAAACTTTAATATCATCTGAACGTGTGATACTGTGATGTTTTAAAATAGTATGATATTGATTAGTACCAGTAATCAGTGAGGTTGCAGTTTAGAAGGAATGACTGTGAGTGAAGTTGAAATTGTGGATATCTATTGGCTTACCACTCAGAGGAAGGATGTGTCATTCTGCTCACTACATTAATGTTCAATCAATTTGGAGCCTGTGTACTTACTTTGAGTGCTCCATCATCCAATAGTCTTATGTGCAAACATGTCCATCGGCATTTGTACAGAGTGGCTTTGTGTCTCGTCAAAACACGCAATACATTGTTCCCCATTTCATTACATTTAGCTCCTTACGATACGAAATCCAATGTGTTTACAATAACTAAGGCATGTTTACTATGATTAGCTAACTGAACTTCTGTTTAAGAGGGATTAGTTTTATATGGTGAGGGGAGGTCATGTATTTATTAGGCTACCAATATTTCTCTGTGATTGTAGTGCTGTCCAAATGTGCAATGTCCGTAACTTCTGACATAAATTTCTACAGTATGTAGGAGAGGGATGTAGTGAGAATAAGTTGTTTGTGTATCCAGAGTACAGTAATTGCATTAAGAGTGCCTCAGCTTGCAACTTGTTACCCCTTAGCTAGCTGACATTCATGTTAGTTAATATTAGCAATAATAGTCTTGTGGAGTTTTGTGCAGTATTCACTGTTTCAAATGTAACAAGATGACAAATGGGAAAAGGCCTAGGTTCCAGGATTTTACAAGATAGTCATGACATTACAAATTTAAGAGCCCAGTAATCTCACATATCTCCTGCTGAGTTTTGGTAAGGTGCCCTGTACTTAGACCCGACTGTAAAAAGTATGTTAGCACATATGCAATTTTCCCTTTCACTTTTGCTTTCTTGTTTTCCTGTTATGATACAAGTTGAAGCGGCTTGGACGCTTTCATCCATCTAAAGAGCATGATGGCTTTTGACTTTTTGCTTTGCCAAACATGGCCGTCACTACATGTTAAGCACCCACTTCCCACTAAATGTAGTTCCTTGTTTAAATCATCTGTAGTTTATTCTCATTCACACTGTACTGTGATAGCAGGGTGCGACCTGGGGGAGGCGCTGCTGCTGCTCTAACCCAGCGCTGCCTCTGACACAACGTGAAAAATAGAAACCCTGGATCGCCAAATCATTTAAGACCTTGTAAGCCAATCATATCAGATGCGGGAGAAGGTCTACGGTTTTGGCAACTGCTGCAGTTGTGACAGGATTTTGGCTAAAAGTGAGCTACTCTTGCTTACTGTTTTTGAGCTATAACGTGTCAATCTGACTTAATTATTTGTGAGTTTCTTGTTCAGATTCTTCCACCCACTATGTAATGTAACGTATGCGCCAGAATGCGGCACCATTTAAGGTGGAATGGGAACAGGAATTTTGAAAGAGAGCTTCAGCTTTGTTTGGAATTGGACTGCCTTCTAAGTGACCATTTTCAGTAAAGGTCTGAATGAAGGTCTGAAACTGATTGTAATAATTTGGTTCTTGGTTTAAGCTGGTAAACTCATACGCGCAGTACATGAGTTGCTATAATGGGTTTTCCATCCACCAAAGTTTGGTGAATTTTGTCTGCCCAAAAAATCCTGAATGTCAAATTCTGAAATTCAATAAAACACCCAAACATCACTACAGTGTTTGGGTGTTTTATTGAATGGACGAGTTAAAATATCGCTGAAGCTGAATAGATGTGACGGAAAGGAGTTTTTCGTATAATAATGACGTTTCAAGCCGTAAAGTCACATGATTCAGTTTGCCTGATCTTATTGCTTGGTGTAGGCTACAGCGTATAGACAGCTGCTGTTACGGTTACGCTCAATGCTTTGCCCATGACCATACACTCCGCCCAAATAGCCAACTTATGTAACGCAGTGGTGACCATGGGTGGCAGAATGTAATTGTTATTACTGTATTAGCCAGACTGTTTTATATCCCTCAGTTCCTCAGTGTGTATGGAAATGATGAGCTGAGGCCAGTAAAATTCTTAGAACAATATACTTAAACTATATAAATATGAATATTGATCTTTTATTATGTCTTTGAGCTCTTGTAAATCTGAGTTTAATAATATAATGCATCGCTAAACACATGGGGAAAGGAAGAGAAAGAAGCTGCAAGAGAATGACAGGACTGAAGGAGCAGATCCAATGTAGGTTAGTGATGTAGAAAAAAGTAAGGGAGAGAAACAAGCTAAAGGAGCAGACCTGATGGCGGTTGGTGATGGAGAAGGAGGAGAAGAAAAGAAAGAACCTGATGGAGACTGGCAGGACTGATCTGATACAGGTTAGTAGTCAAGAAAAAGTGAGGGAGAGACACAAGCTGAAAAGAAAGTGGAGTTTGCATGTTCTTCCCATGTGTTTCCCTCGGGGTGCCACGGTTTCTTCCCACAGTCCAAAGGCAAACAATCAGGCTGATTAGAGACACTAAATTGCCCCTAGGTGTGAGTGTGTGTGTGTGAATGTTTAGTCTTTGTGTCTGCCCTGTGATGGACTGGCGACCTATCCTGGGTGTTTCCTGCCTTCCGTCCGATGAGTGCTGGGGTAGGCTCCAGTACTCTCTATTCCCAGATGATTAAAGCGGTTTAGAAAATGAGTTTTGTTGTCAGTGGTTGGCAGGTGCCAGAGGAAAACACAATGTTAAAGGCGGTGTAGGTCCATCTTTGACCACCTCCGAATGTGGACTGAGTGATCTGATCACAGAGTGTGCCCTAGGAGTGTTTACAAATAAACATATTTCATATTTGTGGATACAATACTAGATAATTCCCAATTATCATAGCACTAAATAACATACTAAGTGTAGTTCCTTCTAGTCGGTTTATACTAGGCCTGAGTTATAAGACGATGTGATCAGATCGTCCCTGACTAACAAGTAACCTGTGTACAAGTAGTGTAAGAAGCATGCACCTGTAGTCTGTTTTTTCTGTTTATGAGAGTGAGATAAGTTAAACACTGTTAAACACTAGCTTTACCTAATTCAGGCGTGCTTTGGAACTTACACTTTTTTCAGTGTATAGTGTGATTCACTGCAGTAAAACAGTCAAGCAGATATGGAAGGATTGAGAGGCTATTTATCGGTATCTGCCGATTTTCAGCAATTTTATATACAATCAAGTATTGGCTGACATAACGCTAAGTTAGCTTATCATGAGAAGTGGTTAGCCATGTAAAACATATGAGCTATATTTTGCAAGTTAAGGAAGCCTCTTCATCGCATTAGCCTGCAGTTCCTCAATGAAACGCTAGATGGAAATACAAATATTTTCACTACAGTATTAAATCACACTAAATCACAGGCATTCACTCTAGTCACAAAAAAACACACTTCACACATATATTAATGCCATATTCTGAAACTGAAAGACATTTTGAATCGGTATATACTATCAGTTAGGTCTGCATTATGTTATAAAAAAACTGACACTGCCATAATTTTTGATTAGGCTTACCTTGATTTATATTGCTATATAAAATATATATTCAGGAATTTTCACCAGATGACTTGAACATCAATATTTAGAAAACATTAGAAATTACTTTTTAACATCCTTGTGAATGTGAAGCAGCTTTTCTTAAACTTCAATGCTCGAGTATCAGTTTCAGTGCACCAAACACAAAAGCATGTGAGAGCTGTGAGTGTTCTTCTCTGTTGTGTATCCAAGAAGCCTTAAATCAGAGTCCAGGAACCGTGCAAGTTTTTCTTTTGTATCAAGCAGCAAAAGAGTTGTAGCATGACACATTTCATTTCATTTGTCTTACTTAACTTTGCACATCCTGCGATAAGAGTATTGTGCATGCGTACATTGCAGTGATGATGCTTAAACGATATATTGTGCTGCCCTACTATCAGCCATTTATGCTAAAATGTGATCAGTATCAACCTCAAAAACACTGATTGATCCATCTCTACAAACATGTTGTCACGCTTCCGGGTTTTCCCCGCTCCTCCGGACTCAACTTACCAGAGGGCATCGCTCGATGATGTCACACCCACATGTCCCCAGTCGTCCAATCAGCTCCGCTCTAGGTCTCCTGAGTTTTAGCCCAGCTCTTTCCAATTTATCACCAGCATTTAAGCTTCACCCAAACACTTCCTCATAGTGAAGTTTTGCCAAACTTTGTTTGCAACTCTGAGCGTTTCTTCTGTTTATCCTTACTCTGACTTTTGACTCCCTTTGTTTTTGACTACCGCTTTCTGCTTTATCCCTGTCGGCCTTCTCGTTTGATCTACTCTCTGGCTTTCGACCTCCTTTTCGTTCCTCTGACCATTCTCTTTGCGTATTCTTTCTACTTTGGTTACCTCGCTGCCTGACTACCCTGGTTCTGACCTTAGCCTGTCCCTTGACTCCGATCTTGCCTTCTCCCTCCATGTCTGTTCGCGTTTTGTTGCTGTGTTCAATTACCCAATTGTTTAATAAAGCCCATCTGACTTTTAGCTCTGCGCGCATCGATCCTGGTTCTTATGTTTCTGACACATGCTAAAGTGACAGGGTGTTTCTTTAGAACAGCTGGCTTCAGGCCTGGAAATTTTAGAAGTAAAGAAAGCTCCTCTGATCAGCATCTATGGCCAGGAAACAGGATCAGAAAAAAAGTAACAAATAATATTAAACAAAGTTTTATTCACTTTACCCGTTATTATGGGGACTTACAATGCCGTCAAGCAACTGTGGAGCAATCTCCCCGCTGTCTCTGTGGTGAGTTTCTCAGAGTGTGATTTATCACCTAAGAAAAATTTGCAGCATATTCAGCACAGCTAAAGTGTCCCGGTGGTGCACATAATGTTTTATCATGAAAGTTATGAATATCTAACACTTCATGGTCTTCCACAGACTTCTTCAGCTGACTTTCTGACAAAATGACTACACTGTAACATGGAAAACACCTGTTTTATCATGTAAAGAATGTGAGCATGGAAGTCACTCATTTAGAATGTTGCAGTCTAAACTTTATTCAATCAGACGTCGTACCAGCGCGCCATGAACGAACAGAAAGAGCTCATGAATGCTCACTTTTGCACTAATATCTATTAAAAGCACATTTTCAAGCATGCAGTTTTCAAAAGGCATTTTTTGTTAATTAAATATTTTTCTTAAAATAGTTAATGTTCAAAATAAGCATATAAACTAAACATAGAACAGAAACTGGGCATAAGCTGAAATGTGATTTGGTTAGTGGGTGGGTAGGGCAGGCAATACAATTAAATTTTCTTTGGTAAAAATAAATATGTATTTCTAAATTCTAAAGTTCCGACCTGAGTAAGCAAATAATCGGATGGCTGGAATAATGAGCATAGCTCCTCTAAATCTAAAGCTATTGTGGTTCCATTTAGCTAGCTAATTTAGCTAATGTAAGCTGACGTTCAAGGTCAGCTAATGGCTTAGCTTAGGTGGCCAGCAATTGGAGTGAGATGGAGAGAAAAGGAGGGAAGGACTGAGAGAAAAATAGAGACAGACAGAAGCAATAAGAAGCAATAAGACAGAGAGAAAGAACAGGAGGGAGAAAATGTAAAAGCTTGAAAGTTTTTTTCTGCGTCTTGGATGTATATTTTTGGATGGTGGACCAATCTCAACCTAGCTGCAACCCTAAATGCAACCCTAAGTGTAAACACCCAAGCAGCACTGTTGCACCAGAATACTACCACTTGTCTCTGACATATTGAGAATGGTCCACTGCCTAAGTGATAAGGTGGATGGGCAGTGCATAGCATGTAATCACCACAAAGTACGGCCTGGTTAGCCTCAACACCTTTGAAATGAATCCAAAATGACATGGTCTATATGTAGCTTGCACTGGCAAAGAGAACAGCTTATTAGCCAGACTGTTTAACACATTCACTTTGAGACACTGTGTGTTTCTAATGTGTTCTAATGAGTAGCTGCTCAGAGGCAGTAGTCCAGCGATAATGATGTAATAATTTGTCTCAAATCTATAAAGGATGAACCGAGGAGGCTTGTATTTGGGCAGATATCCAAAGCTATCATTCTGGGGTTAAAAATGAAGCTCAGCTGGAGAAATTACCCAGATTAGCTAATGACCAGCACTAGCGGATCGTTGCTAACCACTTTACAAGAATGATGGGTAGAATGGCTATTGGAAAACAAAGAAGACATTGTTGCTAACTGCAGTGACTTTCTATACAGTCCTAACTGTATTGTGTGAAAGCGGTCAATAGGCTGTCCGTCTCATTACTGCAAGGTTGTGCTGGTGTGTGTGCAGCCTCAGCTGGTGTGTTTCTGGCTTGGTTAGCTCATCGAGTGCCATGCTGCCTTCCCTCCAGATGATTTTGTTCATTGGCATGCAGCTGGCCCCGCTCTAATCCGGCCCCCACAGCCCCCTGCACGCTTTCATTTATCATTAATCCCCCTCACTTAGCTCAGTCTGCCATGATTATTGTAAGTCCATTACTGGCCACCGTAGAAATATCGCATTCATACCCGTTTGAATGTGTTTATTCACAAAGTCCCAGCCAATCTTGGATAACCCTTAGTTTGTTTCGATCAATCGACGTATCAGCATGTCCAGTCATGAAATAGTAGAGTTTCTCTCTGTCTGCAATCAGGCTGGAGTGGACGCTTCACTGCCTCAGAGCAATGGAGTGGAAAACGAATGCAGATATGTACGCTCAATAATTATGTGTGGAGTGCAAGAAAGAAGAGAGAACAAAAAAGAGGGTAGGAAGGTAGGAAGAGAAGATGGAATGAAGCAAAGGAGTAAGATGTAATGGGAAAAGTAGAGGACATGGTAGAAAAGAAGTGAGAAAAAGAGTGAGGGAAATGAAGAACCAGAAAGAGATAGAAACAGATAGGCAGAGAAGAGAAGAGAAACTAGGAAGAAAGTGTGAAAGTATGACAGAGCAATAGGAAATGAGTGATGATGAGAGGGAAGGAAGGAGAAGGTGAGAGAGCAATACAGACGAACAGAAGAAGGTAAACATGGAAGACGAAAAGAGGGGCAGGAGAGAGATAGAAAAGGGAGGGAAAGGGGATGAAAAGAAAAGAATGGGAGGAAGAAGCTATGACAGAATGAGAGGTAGGAAATGACGCAGCAAGCACGAGAGAGAAGGAAAGAATGATGAAACAGAAGAGAGAGTGAGAGCAAGAGACAGAGAGAAGGATAGGAGTAGGGAAAGAGAGGGATACGAAGTAAGAGAGAATAAAAGATGGTGAGAGATGGAAAAACTGGGTGAAAGGGTAAAAAAAGGAATGAGAATTGTAGCAAAAGAGAGACATAAAGAATGCTTTGCTAGAAATAGAGCAATAAGTGAGCTTAGGAAAGAAGTGCAAAAGAAAGGGGAGTGGGAGTGGTGGAGAGACAGAAAATAAAATAAGAAAGAAAAAGAGAGAAAGTGAAAGGTGGAGAGTGAGGAGGAAAGGAGGGGTAATGGACAGAGGAAGCAAGAGATAGAGAGAGAGGAAGAGATGGAATGGAAAGGTCTTTTCAGTCAGGTCAGTTTGGCATCCTCCAGCAGGCTGAGTGGAGGTCCAGTTAATGAGCTTCACTTCCACACAGTTGCCAATCAGGGAGGCGCTGAGGGGCTCAGTGCATCATGGGAAATGCGGTCTTTGGGGAAAAGCTTTTATGGAGCTGTCAGCCATTCTGCTGCACCTCTGCAGTGTGTGAGATTAATGCACAAACACACGCTCGCTGCAGTCTGGCTTACCTTCAGCATCTGTCAGAGGAGCATAACTCAGGGCATGAAGTAAAACGGCCACACTGAACACAGCGCTGCTTTAATGAAAAGTTAATTAACTCTGGCAGATGTGGCTTGGCAGCCTGTGAGATTCGTAACAGGAAAACAGAAGCAGCGAGGCATGAAAAAGCTTCGCTCATCCGGCACCCCTACTGAGGTATCGGCCCAAAATCTGTTTACAGCATTGCAGGGGTCATTTAAGACCCTGAAACGCAACCGCCAAAAAAGATACCGCCAGAGTTTCTTCTTACTGGGATTGTTTTTTATTTCCTAAGCAGAGCTTTTTCCTGACATATGATAGGAGATACCAGAGACACTCTCCAGGAAATCGCACAATGCTGACTGAGGCATAAAACAATGCTGGAACATGGTCGCATCATTTCCTTATTATCCTCAGTGCGGAAAGAAAGTTCTGGTTGTTTTCTTTATTGTGAATCCTGTTTCCATCCACAAAGCTGGCCCACCTAAAGCTATTCCGAGACCTTTAGAATGAAGAAGTCTTCTTCATTTTGTTTAGTCTAAATGGATTTTATGTTTCATATTTTGATACCACATATCAAAACTATACCAGTGCAATGGTAAATAGTGTTCTACAACTTTGAAGCCTGATGCCATACTGAGAGACACTACTCCTCTATGTGTAGCTCAGTAAATATTGCCCATATCAGTCTAAATTAATCATCATTTATTGTTCCTGGTAAACTTTATCTTCCTTCCCAATAGCATTGCAATCCCATACTTCCTTCTGGGTGCAACAATTTGTTTGATGATGTGTGAGAATAAACCACAGAAAGTTGATTTTCTTTTCTTTTTGGTTTCTTTTTTGGTTCTTTTACATAAATTAGCCAACAAAAACAATGAACATACAAATGTAAACATTTTAAAATTTTTATTTTAGTTGACAACAATTTTAATATTTGTTTTCCAATTTATAATAATTGTGAAATTGTCTGTTGTATGCTCGGATTAGGAAGTGCCATAGAATGGAAAGCAGTTTTTACATTGGCATAGTTGACACTGCTGTCTCCTTTTCTACTAAGCTTCACTTAGTGTTTGATACTGGAGAGACTGAAGAGAGAAGCAGTTCCACGTTTATTAGCATCACAAGCCCAACAGCAAAGATTTGAGGTCTCCTGAAAAGAATGGAAGATGTAGTAAAGACTGAACACATAAAGGGAAAGAGTGGACGCACTAAATACTAAAATTCAATCTTGTATTAAGTTGTTGAGGCTTCTGTGTGTTTCTGTCAAATATATGTTCTGCTTTTTTGCTGATGAATGAATAATTTGTACGTGATGGCAGTTTTCACTGGAAATGAAATAAACTAAGAGTGGTCTCTGACTTTTGGACAGTGTTGTTTGTTTACTCAGATTTAGATGAGCTTATTAAGGGCTTTTAAGGGCCCCTATCAACTGCAATCATATCCTCAGGAAGGCCACTCTAACATGATTTTTATGATTGGCATTATATGCTAAACTGCAGGAAACTATAATTTAAGTAGTTAGGGCTCTATAGAACTGCTGCCTTTACTAAAGAACTAAAGAGCTCATTTTTTAAGAGTGCAGGCGTGTTACCATCTGTAAACGATTCAACACATCCTAAATGTGAGATCACGTCTCAGGATGCCGCGCAGGAGGGAATCATTTCCTTAAGAGTGCAATTAACACACCACCAATCTGCATACAATCAAATTAATGGCAAGGACCAATTTAGTTACAACAGCACTCCACACCCTAGGCTTACCATGATGTTTACTTCAACAGTAACACTTAACCCTTAGAAACTGCAGTTATCACCAGCAGCTTGTTTCATATTTTCAATAAACTATTTCTCACTTGTAGCTCATTGAAACAAACTATGGAGAGTGAGAATTCTAAATGTTGAATTCTGTAACATTTGTGTTTGTAAGTAAACAAGGAGATACGCTATTTTATTATATACTCAGAATAGTTGCACCCAGAAGGAAGTGTGGGATTGCAATGCTATTCGGAAGGAAGATAAAAGGAACCAGGAACAAGAAATGTTAAAAAATTTAATATTTATTGAGCTACACATACAGAAGTAGTGCCAACGCAAAATGCCAGTCGTCTTGGTATGGAATTGTAGAGGTTCCGAATGGTGTCCTGTGATAATCCATCCCATGCAACTTGAATATTCTCATACAGTTCCTACAGATTTTGTGGTAGGGGTGGAGGTGGAGTGACACCAGGCTTTCTGGACATGTGACACGTGACAACAAACCATTCATCTTGGCGCTGACCACTGTGCCTCCCCACACGGATTTGTCTCCACCAAGACAAAAGTGGGACTAGTCACTGAAGATGACCCACTGTCATCCGGAGTCTCTCTATGACAGTCTGGCAAGACACCATTACAGTCTTTGGCGATGCTGATGTAGTATTAATGGCAGTTGTCGTAATGGTCTGCGTGCATGTAGTCCTGTGTCGTGCAGCCGTCTGCCAATGAAGCTGGCACAAACAGGATAACTCATTGAGGGCATCACTGCGCACTGAATGCCTGCAACCATGGCTGTTGGGTCAATCAGGTACAGCGATAAGGCCTGTCCTTACTTACCTCACATGCACAGCCGAGTGTGAAACTTAAATTATTTGCATGTCTAACAATGTAAAACCTACTCACCAAGTTTCATTCCTGTTGGTTGATTCCTTATGGGTGCAACTATTTGTGCAACTGTTTGTTTGACAATGAGTGTAATTTGAATTTAAGAAAATTAGTCTTGTTCCACAATGTTTTGTGAAATTTTTTAAGTTACTAATTTGCTTAACGCTGACATCTTGACTGGAGTGTCAGCTTGCTGAAGTAGATGCCAATTCTAGGATTGAATAAAGAGAGTAAGCCAGAAAACAAGATTAAGGCTTATAGAATTTTTTGGTAAACCAAAATTATAACATTGACATCAGATTAATTAATTTAACATGCACACATTTGAACAAGTCCTATCATAATGCTTTTCAGTTTCCTAACTGACCCTGATAAAAAAGAATGCATACCTCTGAATTATAAATATCTTTTAATAACTTATTAAAATCCCATGTGCTCTGTATAAATCTCCAGAGTCCCAATCGTTGCATCTTGAATTATACATTTGTATAATTGATTTTAAAGAGCATAGCAATATGCCAATAATAACTCAGAGTTAAATAGCAACACTTAAGCTGGAGCACAGTGTGTGTATAAACAGGAAATATGACCTCCACCACACATCCCAGCAGTGTTTGGGCGCTGAGGGCAAAAACAGCTTCTATATGGAGTCACCCAGGGGTCATCAGGGAAGTTACAAGGTCACAGGTTGTGTGGACCAGCCTGCTGACCACCAAGGTCATTGCAAATAAATAGTGGTGTGCTGTTATATGAGAATGCCACCCAGGCCTGCGGTCAATGACAGATTTACAGCTGCACCACCCCCCAAGGCACCGCACCCCATCTCAGGAGCAAAGCTGCCTCTAAATGAAATGTTTATGCCGCTAGTTTGATTAATGGGTTCTGATTTTGCAGTCGGCGTTTACAAGGTATAGTACTGGAGGGGATACTACAGGGCTAGGGCTGGCTATAAGCATCTGAGCAGTACAGGAAGTGAAACACTTGCACCCATAATTTTATTGAGGAGGAGGTATGTCCTTAATGATCACTGTATAAGATAACATAAATTTAATGTACAAGATTTTATTACAGCTAATTTTGGACCATTTCAATAGGGTCCATTTATCAGGCCAGCTAGCATTTTTAAATGACGTGAAGAAAATATTATTTGATACTGCAATTTTTTTATGGAGTTGCAAGAACAGTTACAGTGAACCTACTTGTAGCTTCTGAGTTTGTATATATATAATGTTTTATAGTGATAAATCTGGATAGAAAATGGGTTTCATACAATATGCTTACTAAATACTTCGGCTCAAGTAAGCCTGTGCATTAGTTTACTCTTACTGAATGGTTCCTCATGTTATCTGGGTCAAAATACTCATACAGATACCTTGACAATTATTGATCTGTGCTTGAACATAGCTTTTTTTAAATACAAAAATCAGATTTTGAACACTGTGTGGGTGGTCGCAAAGGCTGAGAGGACTAGTGGTCTTACAATCAAACACTGTGCAGCTTTCTTACATCTCCAGTCGATCCAGTCACAGTCAAACACTTCAATACTTTTTGCATATGTGGCAACAAACATTAGCAGCTCCAGAAGCCATACTTCATCTTTTGCAACATTTGCCACATGACACACAGTATCATCAGTGTAGTGTTTTTTGTATGTTTATAGCCATATTCAGATGGGATTAGATTCCATGGGGAGATGGGATACTGGCGGTTTAAGACTGGATGTCTGCAATGTTTACGACCAATTTGCACGGGATAAGAAATCTCAGTATTTATGACACAGATGGGAGTAGCTACTCGATTTACACGCTGCCTTTACTCCAGAAGAGTGCAGAAAACATTTCATTTAGCCATTATTTTGTTTGCTCAAACCATCTGTCTTGCTGTCTTAAGTGAACACACTTCACTGGCATTAGCATCTTTATTAGCCTGGGAATCCACAGCAATCAGTCAATCTCACAGCATAAAATCAAACGTTTTTCTGTCATTTTTAAATACACGTGAGCTAGGACAGTAGCATTACATGCCAGCTTGATTTAAGCAACAGAAAACACAATAAATGCATCTTAGAGCCTTCAAAGTTTAAAAGATCCTTTTCCTCAGAATATGATGACGTGTTGATTAACATATGAATAATTTAACCTGAGGTTGTTTCTATGGTGTGTTTTATAGAATTATCAGATGCCTTAATCTTTACTGGTGCAGGAGCTTGCATTCGGTAAAAATGACTGACGTGCATACAGATGTGACTAAAATCACTAAGATATGCAGAAAAAATTACCCCACCTTCCCATGTCACTAATGTCATCCGAAAAGGACTGTGTGTGTGTAATTTATACAGCCTATTATAAGCAAGACCATATTCATACTACACTGCTCAAAAAAAATTAAGGAACACTTTGAAAACACATCAGATCTCAATGGGAAAAAAAATCATGCAGAATATTTTTTTTATTCTGAATATTGGGTAATGTGTTAGGAATGAAAGGATGCCACATCATTTGATGGAAATGAAAATAATCACCCTACAGAGGGTTGAATTCAAAGACACCCTGAAAATCAAAGTGAAACAATGAAGCAGCAGGTTAGTCCATTTAACCAAAATTCCATTGCAGCAACTCAAAATGGTACTCAGTAGTTTGTATGGCCTCCACGTGCTTGTATGCATGCCTGACAACGTCGGGGCATGCTCCTAATGAGACGACGGGTGGTGTCCTGGGGGATCTCCTCCCAGATCTGGACCAGGACATCACTGAGCTCCTGGACAGTCTGAAGTGCAACCTGGCGGTGTCGGATGGACCGAAACATAATATCCCAGAGGTGTTCTATTGGATTTAGGTCAGGCGAGCGAGGGGGCCAGTCAATGGTATCAATTCCTTCATCCTCTAAGAACTGCCTGCATACTCTCGCCACATGAGGCCGGGCATTGTCGTGCACCAGGAGGAACCCAGGACCCACTGCACCAGCATAGGGTCTGACAATGGGTCCAAGGATTTCATCCCGATGCCTAATAACAGTCAGGGTGCTGTTGTCTAGCCTGTAGAGGTCTGTGCGTCCTTCCAGTGATATGCCTCCCCAGACCATCACTGACCCACCACCAAACCGGTCATGCTGAATGATGTTGCAGGCGGCATAACGTTCTCCACAGCGTCTCCAGACCCTGTCACGTCTGTCACATGTGCTCAGGTGAAACCTGTTCTCATCTGTGAAAAGCACAGGGCGCCAGTAGCGGATCTGCCAATTCCAGTGTTCTATGGCAAATGCCAGTCGAGCTCTACGGTGCTGGGCAGTGAGCACAGGGCCCACTACAGGACGTTGGGCCCTCAGGCCACCCTCATGAAACCTGTTTCTGATTGTTTGGTCAGACACATTCACAGCAGTGGCCTGCTGGAGTTCATTTTGTAGGGTTCTGGGAATGCTCATCCTGTTCCTCCTTGCACAAAGGAGCAGATACCGGTCCTGCTGAACAGTTAAGGACCTTCTACGGCCTTGTCCAGCTCTCCTAGAGTAACTGCCTGTCTCCTGGAATCTCCACCATACTCTTAAGACTGTGCTGGGAGACACAGCAAACCTTCTGGCAATGGCATGTATTGCTGTGCCATCCTTCAGGAGTTGGACTACCTGTGCAACCTCTGTAGGGACCAGGTACCGCACCATGGTACTAGTAGTGATGCTGACCCAAGCCAACTGCAAAACTAGTAAAAAATCAGTCGGAAAAGATGAGGAGGAACAAAATGTCAATGACCTCCACCTTTTAAACCATTCCTGTTTTGGGGGGCGTCTCATTGTTGCTCCTCTAGTGCACCTGTTGTTAATTTCATTAACACCAAAGCAGCTGAAACTGATTAACAACCCCCCTACTACTTAACTAACCAGATCAATATCCCAGAAGTTGAACAGAGGAAGTTGATGCCATAATCTGATTAAAAAGTGTTCCTTAAATTTTTTTGAGCAGTGTATATTCATAGGAAATATTCTATTCTATTCTATTCTATTCTATTCTATTCTATTCTATTCTATTCATTAAAAGGTGAGAGATATTAATGAAGACAAATAGAGGCAGAAATCTTTAGCTCTCATTGTAACAGCCACACAAGTCTTTATAATGTTTCATCATAATCCATTACGCTATATTCAGCTTGATTACACAACAAAAATGCTACTCTCAGTTTGACATAATACACTCCAAAGTTAGGTATTTTGACATTTTGAGTTGTGTGCTACACTTTATTTGATTGAACAGGACGTTTGCGAACGTGCATTTGAAGAAGAGGATTAATAGGTCATGGATAGGCCCTTTTTTGACTCCATAAAAGTACAGAACTTTAATACCCAGCTGTGCCAGGGCAGGACAGAGAGAGTGACAGAGAAATAGACGGACACTTTTCAATTTTCATCGTCACAGCCGCCTGCCAAGATCAGGCCACTCTATCTAAGAGTGATTCAATAAAAGTCCAGTCACAGTATTCCTGCGTAATGAAATGAACCTACGGACACGTTCGGCAGCACTGCACTGGAGAAAATAGCCTGGCGTTCGTGTTTCATGACGGCCATTCAGTCAGTCACCAGTCACCATACACGTCAAGTGTGACAGTCCTGGTGATGAATGGCTCAAATGCTGAAAAAACAGAATATAAAACCACCTCAGAGCATGGACTCCTGTGAGCAAAGGATATGCAAAGTGCATTTATTAAATATGATTTTGCACTGCAGGAAGAAATACTACAAATATTCCTTAATCTAATGTATTTTTACTTAATATCAGCCTGAGATAAAAAGATCTTTTACAGCTGTAGTTCATGTCTCTGCACGATTCATAATATCACCCCATTTAAAAAAGCAATTGTTCTTTTTCTGTGTCACTCTTTAAAAAAGAACCAAATGCATGCTTGTTTGCAGGGTGAATTGGATCTTGAGATTGATGGAGAATGTGTTGTATATTGTCTTATATAGAACCTTTTTCATAATGGTCCTACATAGCTCACTCACTCATCTCCTAAACCAATTAATTCTACTGGGTTGCAGTAACTGCATGTACAGTATATACCAATGTTTAGAAAACGTTTTGGCATGTCATATGCAAACTTAGTAACTTTTTAAAACAAATGCTACATTCCTGTTCCTAATACTATTCCTACTACAACACATCCCAACAGTGTAGACTGTATTTAGAACATGCTCAACAAATGTATTCTAAATACATTTTTGTGTTCGGAATTCAATGTGGAATAAATCCTAACACACTTCAAATATATGTGTTGTGTCTAGCGCAGATCGGAAGTTTCCACCAGTATATTCCAGACAAGAGATATGAAATAATGATGTGAATTTACCAGAGTGCAGCACATTATGGCTTTTTTAAAGAGCATATTTCTTTTCCAGGATATGTGCATGTCTCAGTTTGTGATTAAGTATGATAGTTTACAGTCAGATCAATAAGCAAGACTGGAGGACAAAAATCACCCTGCTTTTAAAGACAGGTTCAGCAGAACCTATCACAGAGAGATTTTCTGCACTTTCTGTGGTAATATAGAGAAACTGTGGACTGCTCATGCAGGCAAAATGATTTGTGGAATTTTGCCACAACCTGGGGTTGTAAGGCAAGATGATATTATGATGTTGCCCCTCTGGGGAGACTCCACTTGGAGCAAGAACGTGACCAAAGTGCTTTTTAAGGTGAAATGGGAAAATTCAAACAAGAAGCTGGAGATTCTTATCTGAAAATGTTTACAGCATAATAAGGATGTATGGATGGTCTAAACCAGCTTGTCGGGGGAAGCAGTGTTAATAAGCTGAGTCTGAATTAGCCTGAGAGCAGGAGCTTGTAGAGCTTGTCACAGTGAGCTATGAACAGAAGGGAAAGATCTGTGGAGTTTCAGTGAGGATCAGATGAAGGACAGATAACTGCATCATAGCCTACATTACTGAACAGGGAAAACTGTTTTATTTTCTTAGTTCCTTTTATGTGCCCTCATTCTGTGAATGGGAGTTCACTACCACCCGCTGGCAAAGCATGCTGTTTTCATAGTTTTAAGGAGGCTGACGTCAATTCTGTGCACAGTAATCTTAGCTTATATGTAGCAATATTCATATTTTGACTGTTTAATGACTTCGTAATTCTCCTAGTTTACTCCTTCTGACCATTGTTGAGGTACTTAATAGGTACTTACTAATGATTATGTCTCAGATGCTGCCTGCTTGTGTTTTGACCCCTGGACTGCCCATAATAAAGCTACCCTGCACATGCAACCTGCTTCAGCATTGTTGCAAACGTCTTATTTATTTATTTAGTTAGTTATTTAGTTAGTTAGTTAGTTAGTTATCTGTTTATCTATTTATTTATTTATTTAGTTTTATTTTTTTTCTTTTCCTTTTTAAAGATATTTCAGCTTAAATAAAGCAGAGAGAAAAATGAGTGATAGAGAAAGAGAAAGAATGGAGAGAGTGCTGTGAGATAGAATAAGATAAAAAAGAGAATAAGGAAGGAGCAATGATGGCATATAGCTGTTTGTTTTTGTGGCAAAATACCATGATGGTGGACAGCAGTGAGGTAGAGAGGGCTGCACTGCCGCATCATTTAGTTGGTTACCCTGTAAATTAACTGAATTGAATTAGCAAGTGATGTCAATTGTGCAGCAGTGCAGCAGCCTCTGCTTGTTTGCCTCCACCATCATGTGTTTTAAATGTTTTAACAACTTTCTAGGATCAAATGTCTTTTTTACTGATGCATGGTTATACAGTAAACTGCATTGAAACATGTAGTTATAGTATTTCTGGTAAAAACAGTTATCTTGATGTTACTCAGTAGGTATAGCATATCGGTTTTATAGAAGATCAGTCTTACCTATTACCTGGTTCAGATGTAAATAGTTTAAAATTGTAAACAGTTATGTAAACAGTAAACAGTGTTATGTAGTTCACACAGGTACTAAGGGTAGCTGTGCATTCTCTCCTCTAGGCCTCTAGTAGTACATGTGTGTATGTTTAGAGTAGACTCTCAAATCTCAAATAATTGATTACATCCCATCTTACATAAAGTTTGGATCATTTCAAAGCTGAAAAACACAAAAACTGCAACAAACATGGCTTACACAAAAACACAACATCAATACTTCGCCTCTTTCTTACACCTCTCTCTCTCATTCCCTCTCTCTGTCTCACTCGCTCACTTCTCTTTCACACACTACTCTCTCTCTCTCTCTCTCTCTCTCTCTCTCTCTCTCTGTCCTCTAGAAGGCATTAATATGCAAATCACTACACTCGCTCACAGAGAAACAGGATAAAACAGACAGACACAGAAACTTTCTGAAGGCAAGCAGAGGGGACTCTGCTGGAGATATTAAGACGTAACAAAATAAATTACGCTCATATGAAAACGTGGAAAAGTGATTTATTAAATGATTCAGAGTTCAGATTCGGCGAAGCAGACAAAGCTATGATTAATATTCAGTTTTGTTCAGTAAATTCTGTTTGTGTAGCACTTATCAGTAACCCAAAGATGTTGTCTCCCTAAGAACACTAAGTAACATATAAAGATTAACTGACTGACTTTGCATAAATCTACCTTCCTTTGTTCCTGTGGCTACTTAAGTGGCATGACAGGGTAGCATATTTAGTACTGGTGCTCCCAGACTAAAAAAGTTCAGTAGAAAAATAAATATTTAGAAAAGATGTTAATTATTCAGTCATAACTTGCATTTACAAAATGTTCAGAAATGTGCAGAAATCCAGTGGCCCAAAATGTATTTGGACATTTTGGCCACACTTATGGTTTTTAGGTTTGTTGCGCTCCTTGTTATGTAAAGAGTGCAATTGTTATGTAATTCTGCAAATGTGTCCATTTTCCTCAGTTTGTCTCACAAACTATATTTGTAATAAAGAATAAAAATTCCACATCAGTCCTGCTTTATAGCTACTTTGAATTAACAAAGCAATGATAAAGGGCTTCCCGCTTATTCAAACTGAAGGCGAAGATTTACATCCTCCATGTAGTCAAGCATGTAGTCAGCATCGCTCCAAATGTGTTTTATTGCCATTGCTTTTATTGGCATTGCACTTGGGCAGACTAGAAAATACATGCACTAAAAGAGCCAATTACTAAGTTCACAGAGATTTCTTCTTCAGATTTATAGGCCTTAATCCAGTCTGTGTGTGATGTTTACATGACGACTTAAATAATCAGGTAACTGCAGAAATCCAATTGTGATGGGATTATTAAGTGCATGCTGTGTCCTTACACAGCACATTAAAATGAATGTCACTCAAAACATCACTGTGGGAATAAATCCTTGCAAACTTCACGGAAGAAGGAAGAGAAATATTGTAACGTCTAATGTATGTGACAAGTGTTTGTAAGTAATCTTTGTATTTGATTTGAATTGATCCATCCATATGGAATTTTCACAGGACAGCTGGCAACAAAATTGGAGATACACGGGTATGTTCCAACAGCTACAACATCCATTAATAAATTTTGCTCATCTTAGAACGCCGATGTTTATGGCCGTTTTGGTATTAAACTATGTAGGTAATCTCCCACCTAGTTTGCTGCAAAGCTTTTTCAGCTGAAGTAATAATACAGCACTAGGTCCACTCTCCAGATGATCAGGATAATGTGTGCTTAAATTCAATCTTAAATACCCTTTCACATGTTTTAGTCCAATAATTCTAATTTACGAATTTACTTCTCACTGTAGGCTTGGTCTGAGCAGTGACCGGCTGAGCGGAGTGTCATTCACTACTTTGCAAATGGTCAATTGATTAAATAATGCATTGAAAAAAAAATTGCAAGCATGACCTTTATAATCACATTTATACATTACATAATTAGGATGGCTGGTTTCTCCAGCGTTCATACAGTTCGTTCCTCTTCACCTAATGTGGATTTAAAAATCTTATTCAATATTACTAATTATTTTATTGCTCTGGTGATCTTTTCAATTTCCTCTACAGAGAAACAACAGGAGTCTCAAACCTCCTTCATACCACCAGACATGCAATAGATTGCCTGAGGCTACTTTGCGGGGAAATAAAAGACTTTATTTTATGAATTAAAAGATATTTATTTAGCTAATTAAAGTACAATTCCAGACCCATTCTGGCTCTTATAAATTAGTTTCACTTCATACATTAGTCATGGTGTGCAATAGAAAAGAAAGAAAGCATAAAGTATAATGAACTTGGACACACTTTAGGGCTATTCGTCTAGAGAAGGATTTTGACAAAGGATATTAATTAAACTAATCCCAAATAGGCCACATTCATTCCAACACATGAAAGCCTCTGTTATTCTGTAAGGATAATGCACTCACTTCTTCTATGGCTGTGTATTGGAACTTGGTTTTAATTGCTTGTTCAATTCTACATCTGAAATGGTTTTGCCAGTAAATACGGGCCCTGAGTGTTGAGCTGTTATGCTGGGGGAATCTGATGAACACTTTGATTTCTTTGTTGCTGCTGGGAACGAGAACAGCCATCATGGGTCCCTGAGTGCCAAAGCAATTTGAGGAAGTGCCAAGGACTTCACACTCCAAAACCGACACAAAGACAGAGCTGGGTGCCTCTATGGTCCCTCAGGTTTTTGAGAGTACTGGTGGAACAGTCTTAACTTCACCCCATTGCAGTCAAACCACTGTGAAAACCTAACGAAATAACACTGCAAATACACAAATGTCAATACCGCACCATTAGCTTCCAGCCAAACAACAATTCACAAAACAATCCTGGATTTCATACCACTCTGTGGCCCATCCTTCAACACTGTTGAAACTAAAGACACTATAGTCACACTAAGCCAGATTCATAAAACGCACTGCCAGATTTATTTTGGCATGAAGAGCATTTAGCATTGTGGTAGCAGGTTTACTTATTTATATGTGAAGCATAGCAGCACTTTCATCTCACAATTCCACACCACACAATCCCACATATAAATAACACCTGAACCACTCTACTGGCAATTTAGCTCGGTTAACCTTGTAAGTGCTATTGTAGGAGTAGAAGACATACTTAAGCAGGGTTTCAGACTGGTACTAGATCGGAACAGACACTGTACTTAAAGTTATACCCTTTATGCTTTCCCATTTTTCCCTTTCTTTTAGTGTGTTATGTAGCTTTTTGTGCATGTAAATGGTCTGCAAAGTTATAAAGCCCAAAGGACACACCAGAGGGAGAAACTTTTCCAAAGAAAACCACTTTTCTCAGCTGCCTGAAACACCTCACTGGAATTCCAGCCCCTTTCCTTTGTTACAAGATGACGTCATCTTGCACCACAAGCCTTAATACCTGCCTACCAGCAAAAGATCACACATTTTGCAACACTCTCATACAACGTACAGCGACAAATTCATAAATTCATTTAACTGAATTTTCCTTGTCGAACTTTAATATTTACTACCGGAATTAAAATTTTTACATGTGTAAACTGAATTCCTGATAATTAAATATTTATTAGTTGAGATGTGTATCACATGTGTATGTAGGTAAGCAGAAATCCTGTTAAACTTGTCTTTCTCCATAAGTGATCAACAATATAAACGGAAGTTCTTTTAAAGCTATGTAATTCAAACACTATTTGTGTGCTAATAGCGCCCCTTGTGAAGAATTAAGGTTAAATAAACATGGCTGAATCATCAAAAAAGAACATTTTATTAATTGTCTTTTTTTGAGTAATCATGACTACCTTAAAGCAAAGCTAATGTTTCAAAATGTATTTGAAAAAACCTTTATTTAAAAACTGGTAAAATCTGACAGTGACAGAAATTGTGACCTTTGGCTCAATTTACACAATAAAATATATTTTTTAGATCCTTCCAGACACTAATTGTGCAAATAGCACAACAACAAAGGGGGCTTTCTCCTAATGGCTTTATCAACAAGGCAGTTGTATCTTTTTACAGAAGGGTAACACTTGGCAATGTCTCCGCCATAGCAGAGCTATCTCATTCATATCTCATTCTTATTAACCAATCAGAGGTCCCCTCCACTAATGACACCTCAGGTACAACCCTATCTGAAACTTCCCTCTAGCATTTGAAATAACACAATAGTAAAGCTAACTGCCAAGCTGCCTGAACAGGGGGCCCTGGCAGTTTTATTCTGGTTTATCTTTTTTCTTTGCATATGACAACACAATTCCACAGTTTTTCCAAATGCCTTCTCGGGAACCTGCAATTTTGTTGCTTGGAGCATGGTAATACGAGGCTATCTGTAACAGCATCCAATTCATTCCCTGAGCATCTCACTGATTGTCTGCTTGATGAAATGTCCCTGAGGAACGAACAGAAAAACACGCTGGGCACAGCAGGCCTGACAGCCTCACTCATGCTGGCGCCTGGGCCTCCATTATCATTTCACATTTTACACCAACGCAAAGCTCATTCACATACGCAAAATGTGATAGATGGGTCCAATCTAAAAGACGGAGATGGATCTCTTTATAGAGATGCTATCTGCCCGTTTTTTATAGTGGGATCACTATAACTGAAAAAAAAGTAGAGAAAAAAGTAGAGAAAACAAAATTACACTTAAAGTCTTTGGTTCACTTGTCGCATGGTGCATTCTGCTGCAAACCACATGAGTAACAGCCCTACTTCCACATTGCTTAGGTTTCCGAGAATAAGAGAATCCGTGACTTCAAGCGTATCTAACCCAAACAATGAGGGCCTGCATTTTATTCCCTTCTTCCCATCTGTCCAAAGTAATTTCAGCAACCTTTGGGACAGCTCCCACGGGTGCTCCCACTCTTGTTCAGAAATAGACTAGTTTGGGTTTGAGAAGAGCTAGAGATTGGATTCTTTGTGCAAACCTGGTGGGATCCAACTACTCCCAACTATATACTGAGTTCAGACATCATTTCTGAAATTGGGTTGGTTTCAAATTTCATTGTGTTTCACTGCCCATCTCTGACCTTCAGTACATTTTACCATGCATTTTAGTCCTGTAATTTCATAATTGTGTCAGGCTGCATTTGGGTCAGGACAGAATTTCACTGGACATCACTTGAGTAGGGATTTTAACTAGTTGTGGGTCAGGTTGGAGTAAACATTCCCAAGACATTTTCAGTTTCAGTTAAAATGTCTGAAACGTATAGCTGGTACACATCTCTACCAAACCTCTAATCAGTTTTGAGTGCCAGCTGCAGTCCAGGATGAGCCTTCTGGCCTTCCTCATGTCCAGACATGCTTGAATGAAGCGCCAGAACCAGCTGATTTTAGAGCTAAGCTGAAGTTTGAAGTAGTAGAGTAAATGTCCAAAGAGCAGGAGTCAGCACTTCTGCGTGAAATGAGAAACTAAAGGCCAAGCTCAGCACAATGCTTTTGTCTTTTAACTGTTACACCTTCCTTGTCAGAATCTAAAATTCACTTGGAATAGACCCATAATTATAGAGTATGAGTGATACATCTGTAGTTGCAAAAAGAAATGCAAGCTCTGAATGAAGTTACATAAAGAAAAAGTATCTGAAAAGAAAAACAAAACTATTGTTAAGTGCAAAAAGTGCACATAGTCTGACGGAATACTGAAATATGACATTATCTCTGGGGTTTCGCTGATTCGTAGTACACCACCCCCAGGATTCAAATTTAAATTGAATTTGCCAGATTTCATTGACCACCTTCAGACATATCAATCTGACTGCCTCAGTTTTGAGCATAAATTCAATTTATGCTCAAATTCATCGATCAGACATCAACATGATCAAAAAAAAAATTAGCCTAGCAAGTTACATTTATCATGTCTGCATGAATTTGGTTCTATTATAAACAGAATTTGGACTTTTCAATGGACCAAATAAGAATCTTTATTCTGTGGCTCACTATTTTGCTCCCCACATGTGAATATTAATTTATATATTTTGTTAATTTGATTATTTCATTTTCCATTCTGCTTTTTAAATGGGGGAAAGTAACTGTCATTGCTAAGAAATCTGTGAAAATTGGTAACCCACAAGCTTAAAATGAAGTTACACAACAGTCGTTTTTTAAAAGGCACCACTGTGGTAGAGGCAGACTATTAGCGCTTTAAAGTTGTAGCAGTGCTCAGGACTGCACTCCAGCTTCAACTCATGGCTTCCCATAATTGCATTGATAATTATTCAACTATAACAGCATCCATTTTTGATAAGGCTGCTGAGGACCCTGCCGGCCCCTGCTATCAACAATAAAAGGAAGATATGCAGGGAAGTTCATTCCACTCCTCCGCAGAATTCAAAGTATTTCGACAGGCATGGTAATCAAAATTCAAATGAGGGGAAAAAGGGGGAAAGTCCCCGCATCAATAAATGAAAAGTTTTACTTAAAGAACATCTCGGAGCCGGTTTCCATGGTGATGAACCAGCAGTCCTTTGCTCCTTGAGCTGTGGCAGCGAAAGCTTTGCTCTTATTACTCTGAAAGCTTCTCCATCTCTTACTGTTACTATGCAGCTAGCAAAAGCAAACCGCAGCGGAATGAACGCGTTAACATTTCGATATCAAAGCATCTCACCCACACAAACTAAGTAATGAGTGTGGGACGCCGATATAAACGTCGATCAGGGAACAAAACAGAGATGGCACCGCATCCTCATAACATTGTGCGCACAGCCGGCCAAAATAAGCAATCACGGCTAATCAGGCTTACAATCTAACAGGTTTCCAGTGCAATAAAAAAGTGCACCACAAATAAACTAATGCATTCCCGTTGCCATCAAATATTCAAATTAGTCTCACCTACACTTTAATAATGTTTTAATGTGGTGGATAAATTAACATTATATGGTGGGGGAAACTGAAGACCAATGAGACATACTAATGAGGCATGGGTTCTAGTGGAGTATCTCTAATGAAGTAACATTTAGCAAATGTCAGCCGTTCACCTCTATACCCCTGTAATTCAGGCAGTTCAGCTCAGTCTGAAAAAGAAGAAGAAATAAGGCCGGCAAGAATTACTTCCAACACGTCAAACCTAATGCTAAGGTCAACCAGAGTATATGCCCAAAGTTTGCTACATGCTTTCTTTCAATGACCTGCTTTTCCAAGTAGATTAACCCCAAAGCACAATCTGAATTTGTCTTCTCTGAGCTAACATCATATGTGGCTTCAGGCTGTGCTCGTCTTATCTACACTGAGTTGCCAGTTTGTTAGGTCCTCCAAGGCCATTTTATCAGATATATTATATAGGTGCTCTTTGTTCAGTTACTGGCTGTAGCCCTTTATCTGTTGCTGTCTGTTTTCATCCTACCAGTCAATCAAAGGGATCTCCACTGGGCAACCGCTGACAAGATATTGTCTGGATGAATGATCATACTCAGCACAGCAGTGACACTGACAGGGTAGCGTGGCGCTTGTGCATTAGGCAAAATGTTACAAGAGTCACTGCTAGGTTGACAGTAGTCCACCACTCAATTATGTCCCTCTAAAGAGCAGTGATGTGGTCAGAAAATGACCACTGATGAAGGACGAAAGTAGGACTAACACCAACATGGGCTACAATCTGTAATTGTCTGTAATTGTACCCCAGTAGGATGTACAATTGAGGAGTTTCTAATAAAGTGCCCACAGCATGGACACAGTGTTTAGAAACATCAAACTAGATTTTCTTTGAATATTCTGCAAACTTCAGCTGTATTTTTTAGGTAAAATGGGACTGCAGAAAAAAATCTTCAGTAATGCCAGTCTTCTAGAAGTTAAATCCCATGTATCACAACCACTTAATATGTCTTGAGCTGAACAGGATTTGACATTTTTAAACATTTTAGAAAAAGTCTCTTTGAAAGTTTGTGTTCCGACAAGGAATCCCAGCTGAGGCTTCCTCCCTCTTTATATGTTCTTCCATAGCCCTTTCATTCTGTCCTCTCTCCACTAATTCATTTTTCTAATTCGTTTTTACTGCCTCCTTCCATCATACTCTCTTTTCTCTATCTGACCTCTTTGTCTTTTCTGTTCTTGTTTAGATGTTATTTAGTTATCAATGGTTTAGTGATCAATGGTAAGAGTTTTGTTGAAAGCCTATATGCAGTGTTCCACACTATAGCTTACTAATATCAAGACCCTAGGCCTAAACAGAATGATTTACACTTCAGTTCAGTTTCAATATCTCCAGGCATCTCTATATCAAACTACGCGGATCCAGACGTGCTTTCTGTGTAATTTCCTCCTTATGTGTAAAAAAACATTCTGTTTTGCTGAACCACTCATGAAATCAAGCAAATTTAGACCATGCCAACCACAAGAATACCAGGCCAATGAAAACAGATACTGAATGAGAGAGATGCCCTTTTGGTAGTGATTTAAGACAAGAGGTCAAGAGGTGTTAATCCTTTTCTGGGGAGGGTCTTGGGCTGGGGCGGAGTGGGACTTGTTTTTAGACCGTGAGTTATATGATGTAGACCATGTATACGATGTAGCCCATAACAAACTCTCAACTGTATTTCTCCTGCTCTCTCTCTCTCTCTCTCTCTGTATATATATATATATATATATATATATATATATATAAA
>CM067494.1:13645926-13683353 GCA_034552555.1 Semaprochilodus insignis | reverse complement strand
ATATATATATGCTGCAATACATGTTAGCTAAGTAACTTAAATTAATGCCCTGTTAACTTTTCATTGTCCTTCTGCTTGGATATCTCCTTAACTTTTTCAAGCCTTTTTTGGTAGTAATTATTGTTGCTACTCAGTTTGGCATAATTCATGTATGACAAATGGTGGAAACAGTAAGTTAATAAACTCTGTGAGGTGCTGTCTGTTGTGTTACCTGGTACCACATTGCAGAGTTCGAATATCTCTTGAGGCTGATGTTTGCTTTCTATTGGAAAATGTACCCATTGCATTCAAAAGCCATTTTTGGTGCTAGCATGTAACTACGGCACCACTTAAGGTGCTACTTAAAGTTAGCTAAGTTACTAGGAAAGTAACTTTAATTCAATGCTAATGACTTTACATCATATTTATTAGAAATCCCATGTAAATTGTCAAATGATAGGGAGAAGATATTGTATTATATTATATAAGAGTACAATTTTATATTCAAACAGCCCCCTCTCTTAAATTACCTTTTCATGGTAACTACTGCCATGATAAATTTAAATGTGCAAATAAAAATGCAGTGTTTCTTACATTTACTTCGACTTTTATTTCACTGCAGACAGTACGAATCCAAGATATTTCATGTTATGTCTGGTTAACTTCACTTCATTTGTTAATATACATCTGTTCCTGTATTTCAGGCCTGCAGCACAAAAAATTGGGACAGGGGGAAATTAGGACTTGTAATGAGGTAAAAAATAATAATAATAATGATGTGATTTTAAACAGGGGATATCAATGTAATCATGATTTGGTACAAAAGCAGTATCCATGAAAGGCTGGAGCAAAGATGGGCAGAGGGTCTCCAGTTTGTCAACAAATGTGTGAGAAAATTATTTATAACAAAGTTCTTCAAATAATGGTTGGAAGGGATCTGCATATTTCCCTCTACAGTGCATAATATCATTAAACAATTACGGGAATCAGGAGGAATTTTAGTGTGTAATGGACGCAGGGCCCGAGCTGAACACCCATCATTATCTAGCACTGCATCAAATACCATCATTCAATGATGGCTGATATAACCACATAGTCAAGGGATTACTTTGGCGAAGTTAAGTGTCGTCGACTTCCCTGGGGTTGGTGGTAAGCAGTCCTGACCCGCCCCCAATAGAGAATGTGTGAAGAATATTTAAAAACAAGTATCTACTGGATTTTACTAAGAATTTCTTGGGTTTTTTCAGTGTAGCAGGAGCTGCTAAACACAGTATTAATCCCACTGAGAAATCCTGTTTTATTATGGTTTGAATAAGTGACCTTTGACAAGACATCATCTTTCAAGTAGGCTGTAATTGATCAAAGCAATGATTTCAATAAACAGTTTTCACACGGTTTGTTTTGGCTGAACATTACAGCACTGCAAAACCACAGCATTGCCATTAGAAGGCTTGGTTAGTAACAATATCCTCAAGAATGTTCTGGATCATCTCCTAGCACTTGTGTATTTGTGCTTCAAAGCAAGAATGCAAAGAACGTCAGGAATCCGAGCATCAGGAAGTGTTGCCCTCTTCATATTTCAACAATTACTTTTCTGCAATTACTCGCAGAGAGCAAGTGTGTCATGTGCAGCTATAGCATTAAACTCACAACATCGGCCTAAATCATGAATGGGTTTTCACTTCCTCTTCACTGTTTCTGCACTTTAACCAATCTTTCTTCCTCCAAGTAAGGTTTTTTTTTTTGCTCAGCTCCATCAACTCTGTTCCACCTCAGCACAGGAGATTAGTGCTGAAAGCATTACCTAACCAAGCAAATGATGGTGCAGAGGAGGGAAAAAAAACACAGTGAATGGGTTTAGAAGTGAAGTTATTGCACAGCCGGGCTTCTCTTGGTAGAAATCACATGATTGCAGGTTTTCTCTGCACTTTTCCATATTAAGCACTCAACTATAACACCATATTCAATTTGAATTTTACTAACATGAGGCATGTGCCCCTGATAAATCTGATCAGGATTTATTGTAGAATCAACACTGCCCCCTGCTGTTTCTCCAGCACACAGGTGCTTCACAAGTTATAAAATGGCAAGCATGTGGCACAAAAAAAAAACTTGTTTTAGACTATTTTTATGACAAATCACTTAGATATTGGTAACATATTGTTTTGCTTCATGCAGTATTGCTATTTATTATTATTTTTTAGCCAATTAAAAGGTCTCATCGTAGATTTTGTAATCACCAATAGTTAATTCGTGCCACAGAACAGGATCTCTCAGCTTCAGTCCTGGGAATCCGTTGCACTACACAGTGTTGAATTTTCTGGACTTAAGTTTGTAAGTGTCTACTTTGGTTTGTACATGAAGTCCATTAGTTTCAAACTATCATTTTACTCATTTGGTTGCACTACAAGTCAGGTCTTAACTAGTAACAACTAATTACAAATGTATTATTTAAATAAATAGAAAAACTATAGAGGACACGTAAGTGTACTAGTGGAACTGTAGCCTTGAAACAATCAAACACCCTAGCTATTTTTAAAAGACAGTTTAGCACTAGCCTCAGCAACCTCAGTTTAGATGTGGTCAGTTAGACAGCTGCTAAATCTCATTGAATTGGAGCTATGGGTGTTAAAATCAAAGACATAATTTGATCCGCATATAGCATATAGTGTTTCTGTCTTGGCTAACCAAAAATGCTGTTTTTGGCTACCCTAGAATGTATCCGTACAGGTGAAGCATCAGAATTACATGTTTTTATTGATTTTGTTGAAAAATTTGCATTGCATATATTTGTATGTGAAGATGCAGGCACCGGATATGGATGTCTTTATGGAGACAACTAGTTTCACTGATATAACGCTGGGATTTTACTTATTTTATGAAATAACAAATACTGGCATCTTGGTGAGCCCCCTTCCCCCCACAGAAGACTCTATTTGCACTCGTCGTGTTGTGCTACTCATATCATGGTAAGATTTATCCATATTCCATTTGCACCTCGACACGTAAACACAGCTCTGTTAGATAGACAGAAATCCAATTAGTGTCTGGGTTTTTTTCTCTGTATTACTCAAATCCAATAAATTCTCTCCTGGAATATCTTTAGATAAAGCTGCACTCCCAGGAATATTTCTGTACCTGTGCATTTTACAACAAGGGTCTACTTTTTGCACTGGACAGAACTGATCAACTGAATATAAAGATATTACACAAATATAGGACAGTGTCAGAAAATACTGAAGTTAGCAGGAACAAAGTTATAATATTACGGATCTATCAGAGTATGTAGTGAGGTTGTACAAACTATTATCACCTAGTGTATAGGAGTTTTATTGAGGTGGTTTATGGATTAATATCTCCTATTTTACTGTACTGAAGTATTTATTTATGTTTTTTATAGAGTGATATAATACATTACTGTTCTATTTGACATAATGGTTTATTAAGGTTTTTATAGACTCATATGCCCTGTTCTAGTGTAAAGAAGCATTTATTGAAGTTGTGTATGGACTAATTTCACCAATTCTAATGTATTAGAGTTTTTATTTATGTCCTTTATAGACTAATGTCTCCTGTGCTAGTGCATCTAGGGTTTATTAATCTTCTTTAGACAAATATATCCTATTCTAATATATAAGGGTGTATATTGTTGTTGTTATTGACTAGAAAGTTTTAAAATTTTAAGAAAGTCCCTAATGCATTAATATCTCCAGTTTTAGTTTATAGGACTGCTTATTGAGTTTTTTGATATATTAATATCTATTCAGTTAAAATGACACCAC
Source organism: Semaprochilodus insignis (assembly GCA_034552555.1). NCBI lineage: Eukaryota > Metazoa > Chordata > Actinopteri > Characiformes > Prochilodontidae > Semaprochilodus > Semaprochilodus insignis. The sequence continues at coordinate 13,679,592 of CM067494.1, read as the reverse complement.
AGAATCATAAATGTGAACAAGACATAACATACACATTTCAGAAGTTACTAGTAATGTTGAGTGGATTTTGGGCTGTTCTGTCAAAGCAATCTGTAACACCTATTTTTTTTAATATCACAAAATCTAAATACCAATATTTTTTGTATTAAAATAATACTGTTACACCAGTATGAATTATGTATTACTCATTAATTTCACATACAAAATGTTTCCAGCATTTCCAAAAGCAGCCTACCCAGCAATGCATATCCTATGCAGGTTCCATTTGGCTTTTTCATAATCAGATAACTAGCTGTCCAATCAGCCCAAGACGTGTAAATAGGCTCATACTGCATTGGAAGCATGAGCACGTCCTGCACATTTGCTTCCCCCATACTAATGCAAAGATCCCTTCTGTATACAGGCTGAGCAAACACACAGGCACGTTTAAGGCCAGCAGAGAAATGCTGCCCTCCGCAGGTAAAAGCTTTGATCAACCAGCCACACACTCGAACTGCCAGCACCCTCGTACTCCTCCACGTTGAGTTTAAGCCTTTGGAAAAACAGATTTCAAGCTGCGCTCCGGCAGAGTGTTGGAAGATAAAAGACTCTCCTGACCCTTTGATAATCTGCCCCGGGCTATACAGTAGACTGGCTGGAAGCCTTTGAATTACTCAGACTCTACTCAGTGACAGCCAGTGAAGCTCGAGAGAGTGAAGCTAATTGACGTTATAACAATGAGCAGCGGACAGCATCGGTAACACGCGGTGAAGTGTGTAATGAGGGGGCAGGTAGACGGCTGTCTGCTACTGTGGCAGTTCCACCTTCAGGAACGTTTTGCTAGCAGGCTAATGACCCTTACTGACCTCAGTGAACAAAAGGGTGTCTGACATCTATGTCCCAACACAAATAAGACCATGACAAATGTTAAGCAGTTAGCGATAGTATAGTGGGGAAAAATGTAATTGAAACACTGACCTTAAACTGTATCAGCGTAAACCTGTAATAGAATTGTGCGGTTTCGGACACAATCCTACGTTGCCAGGGTCCTATGATCCCAGAGCTGTACATCCTCTTAGAAATGTATATAATACATCAAGAAAACCGTTGAAAGGGTTTTGGTTATGGTAAAAGTCCTGGGGTCACCAAAAAATCAGCTAACGGGTTGGTAAGCAAACTTTTTAATGGAAACCACTGGACAGCATACCGGTATCCAAAACACAATATATATCTGCCGTTGGGACAATACTTTATATCTTCATTTTTGTTTTTAACGCTTTTTGAAAATGCCCTTTACATTACCCTTTACATTGTAAAGTTATCATGTTGAGTGACAAGCTGGTTTTGCTGTTAAACATCCATGCTGGTCCATGCTGATTTTTCTGGGAGGGTAAAAAGCAACATCAGCAGTCTTATATAACAAATTGAGTTTACATAATTTTGAAATATTAAGTAATGGACAAAATTGAACTTTCTGTCAAATAGCAATGACTTCTGGGTAAGTCTTTGTTCCTGAAGTCTATATTGACAGTATGTTCATCCCTCAATCACCAAGTCTGATTGTTAAGTGTGACATAGCCATTTCTGGGGCCAAACGTGTCTGCGAACCCCCAAAACAAATGACAATCACAGAACTTATAAACCTTTTCACAGCTGGTTCCTTGTTTATTCAGGCTTCTTTGAGGGTTATAGTCTTTCCATTATAATCCATTTGTTAACACGTCCAGGTCTGAACCCCTACTGGGCTGCCTGAGGCTCTGTCTTTCCAGCATGCTACAGGTCCTTGTTGTTTGAGACAAAAAACTACTCTGTATCAATCAAGCGCTTTTCTTGTAATGAGAAAGAGAAAAGGATATGTTGGCAGTTGATAAAGTGCTAAATTGGTGGATGCTAACGTTAGCTAGGTTAGCTAGCTAGCTAACATTAAAGGCCACTGGCACCAACTATGTTTTTCTTCATTGGTGTAAAAACTGTAACTCACCTTATCAACTGCAGCTATTTCCTCTTTTCTTTCTCATCACAAGGAAAGAAGTAGAATAATAACTGAGCAGTTATTTGGACTCAGATCTATTCAAACACGGCTTAACAAGCGGATTGAGCTAATGCAGTAACAGAACAGCCCTTACAAAATCATGAGGTCAAGTTAAAACAGTGTTGAACTGGAAGGTAGATGAGGTCATTGAGATTCTATGATTGAAAACTTTGGCCTTTGATATACTTAACAAATACTTAACTCAAATGGCAATATTTTGAGATATAAGTGATATAGCTTTTCGTACTTGTTAACTACACTACCAAGGGCCTTAGTGCAGAGTTGGATTAATAAGGGTTAAGAAGACAATGATCACTGCTTTCAATGACAAAAAAATATATTAATATGAAAAACAACATGTACTACATGACTTTATTATGTGGACCAAAAGTTTACATGTTATTTATTCAACCTAATTAATTGTATGGCTGATTTAAGGCAACGTGTCATGTTATTTTTAGTCTGTTTCTTTTTTTAACCCCTATTCAAATAACAAATATCCCCTATTATAATGTATAAGGGTGTTTATTGTTGTTGTTATGGACTATAATGTTATGTTTTTTTGCAGCCAGTTTATCCATTTTTTATGGATGCATCTTTTTTGTGAAATTAGAGATGTAATCTATGAGAAACCCCTAATTCTGCACTGTGGACCATATTTGTCCCTTGTCTACACTGCATTTGTAGAAAAAAAAAAACAGTTTGTTTATTGAGATTGTTTATGGACCAGCATATCAAAAGTGCTTATAGATATTCTTAATATCTATAACTATAATATCTATATCTATAAAAGTGCTTATAGATATTCTTAATCTCTATAACTAGTATATCAGAGTTTCTGTATCAGCTAATATCGCCTATAGAAGTATGAGTGGACTATTTTTTCTACTATTTAGGAGTGTTTATTGAGATCCTTAATAGAATAATATTGCCGTTTAGTTTTAGTTGAATGGATGTTTATTAAAGTTTCTTATAGACTAACATCTCTTACTTTAATGTATTGCAGTGTTCAGTAAGACTCTTTATGGACCGAAATGTATTCCATTTGAGTCTGGTAAATGAGGACTGTTACATAGTAACATCTAATATTTGAGTAAAGTTTTTCTTAGTCTGCTATTATAGTTTGTATAAATATTTATATATGCACTTGCTAATATATCACATTATAATATACAGAAGTGTTTGTCAGGCTCCTAGAATATCCTATTCTAGTCTGTAGGAAAATTGAACAATATCATTATGGCCAATATCTCTTATTCTAGTTTGTAGAATGTACATTAATAGACTTATATCTCCTATTGTCATGTATTTGAGTATGTAATGAGATCACTTATAGACTAATTTCTCTTATTCTAAATTGCAGGAATGTTTATATTTTATGGAGTATTATCTCCTTTTTCAGAATATGGCAGTCTTTATTGGTTGCCTCAGTTCATTGACTGAAGTTATGCTGAAAAATAAACCTTCAAACCTTTCCTTAGTGTATGCCTGAATGGGTTAATATGACAATGATAACTGCATGTAATGAAACAAGAACATATTAATGTAACTCAAGTGCAAGTTACTCCATTACATTATTTATTCAAACTAATTAGTTAGATGGGTAATTTACAGTAGTATTATGCAAAAATGAGTATTTTTGCTCTTGGGCTCCCCTACAATTACAGCATGTAATTCACTTTTACACCACTGTTGTAAATAAAGTTGACAATAAAGTGGTGCTTTGAGCAGAGGGTCTGATTTAATGTTGTTAGGCATTATGCAGTTCTCATGAGGTCTTCTAGTGTTACATAGCACTATATCAGGCTTTACCAGCCCAAAGTGGCAATGACAGAGACGCTCTCCCTATTACAGGCCAAAGTACAGTCAAAATGATTTCTAATTTTGAGTTAAAATTGTCAAATAGCATTGCTTTAACTTGCCAATTTATTCACCCGCTGATAATCTAAGTAGCATGAAGGCATAAGTAATTATAATTGCTAGTGACCGTGCATTAATAAAGTAAGTCATATTCTTTCAGTGTTTAAGTGTTATATGTAGTACATTTCTTTTGGGTTCAGTTTTGCATAAAAAGGTTATGCTTAGATTTGAATTTAATTACATAAAGTCAATGGGGAACTCCTCTGAAAGTCACTTTCAATTTGGAGTAGGCTTAATCAGTATTCTGAAAACTGATCCCATGTGGTGAAAGTAGTGGTGTACTGCTAGTTTGCACAGGGGAAAATCTACAGAGTGATGTGACTCATTCAGTGTGAATAAGAAGGACACATGGGCATCCGTCTGCTTGATGAGAGACAACAGGGACAGGCAAGGTCCTTTTTAACGCGAGGGCCGAGCATAAACACAGCTTGTTAGAGGCTTCCCTACGGCGGTTTACGGCTGACACGGCGCACGTCGATTTTTAATGCCTCGATGATGTGCCTTTGGAAAGTCGGCACTACAGGGAGAACCTGTGACAAGGTTTGAGCCAATTAGAGGTGTGTGTGCGTATATGTTTGTGTGTGAACGCCAGCGCCTGTCGTATTCAGGGGAGGAAAGTGGGTCAACGTTTCCAAACACCACCTCTAAAAAGAGAATACAGCCTCCGAAAACTTTCCGCAGTCGACAAATGAGACCGCAGGGAGGAAGGAGTTTGTGTTCACTTTGGGGGTGAAATCATAATCCTAATTGGTGCTGCACACGGCTTGTTGTTATGCTAAACAACGTTCTCCACCAAAAACGGCCTTGTCATAACAAATCATGTTATTCTAACAAGAACTAACAGTTTAACACTTCACGACTCCAGTTTTGCCACCAACAGACAGCCAGTGATATCAAAAACCTATGTACTAAAATAGCAGCAAGCAAAAAGCCACTTGGGACCAATTTGCGAGAGCAAGATTAATCCTAAACCACTAATTTGACATTGACATTCCAATTTGGTCCAACATTCAGCAGCATCCATGACTGGAAAACTAGCCCGATAGGTTAGAAATAGACAAGTCAAATGGCTGCTAAAAATTACATTAAAACTTTAAGGTAACAGGAATAATGTACACTCATGTGTGCTGGTTGCTTGTTCATTTTTACTAGACATCTGTATTAGCAGCCATTGTCATATATCATTATCACTTCTGGTTTACACTTTAAAAATTAACACAGCAGCAGTCTACACAAATTTCATACACAAGTTTGGTCCTCAACAACACTGACCCTTCCAGTCAGCTAGATTAGGGTTTCTCAACCTGTGGGCCGCAGACCACCAGTGGGCCATGAAGTCCATGGGTCTGCACTCAGGTGGCGGCAGTAGTTTCTAGTGGAATCAAGTATATTGATATAAATGTATGTATATTAATGTACTCATTAATGTATATTAATGTATGTCAATTTTTTTTTTAGATTTTTTTTTCTCAAGAAATTGTATCAATAAAAGTTGATTTTAGTTTTCTGGTGGCCTGCTATGCTTTGTAGTTATTATCAGGTGGACCTTGGGGCAGAAAAGGTTGAGAACCCCTGAGCTAGAGAATAACAGCTATCGCTAACAAGATAGCACATAGTGACCTTCCCTGGCAGCTAGCTTTTTATCATAAGCAACTATAGTTTAGAAAAAAATAGAGTTTGGCACAGCATTTACATGTCATGACTCTCACAGACTATTTCACATACAGTACTGGGCAAAAGTCATAGATATCTAGACAAATGGCATGAAAGAGCAATTTGTAAGATGGTGCACCTGTTGAAAAGCAGGTAAAAGAAACCTTGCAGTTCAGCATCAAACATCATCAACAAGACATTTCTTTTTATTTTTTCTTTGGCTACCTGTTATTAAATGATCTAACTAGGAGCAGGATCTTCACATGACTGACAAGAGGCCATCGGAGTAGGGCAACTTTTTTATTCTGTCATGTTGGACTTATGTCAGAATCAACATTAAAGTAATTCATCATCACCTTTTGAAGTACAAAGTGGTATTATGAGACAGGACAGGCCAGGGCTAGCTGATTAGCGTATTACCAGAGATATCAGTAAATATCTCTGCCACAGGATACACAGACAAGTTTTAGTGCAGTAACATGAACAAGAGTTTCTTGTATTCGTATTAATTTGTCAAACCAGATATTGGACTAACTACAATTAATACAGGCTTTGGATTTTGGTTAAACAAACTACATATACAAAATCACTCAAACATTAGTATTGTTCTGAGCAAATGCTTAGTGCTCTGCTAAATGTAACACAGAATTTTCTCAGGTGCTGAAATCTCTAAAACTTTTACACAGCACTGTAAATGCTGCTCAAAACATCAGTAAGCCCAACTTAAAACACCTTCCCCTGCGTTCCTACATGCAGTGTATGATGTAGGGTAAATGCATGGAAGGGGCCTAAAATACAGCAATGACTGTGGCAATGGTGAACCCAGGGAACAGAAGGAGGCAGAGGATAAGCATGGATTGATGTGATAGTGTGAGAGTGTCCTGAGGGCGCAGACAGGATCATTATGGGTTTTTTCTCTCACACTTCAGACAGCTCTCTGTAGCGCTGTGGGAAATGCATGATACATCACTCATCCTGCACAAAAAAACGAACACCGACATCAATTAATCTCTTCACCTCTCTCTCTCTGTCTTTCATTCTCATTCTGTGTCACCCTTCACTGAATGTGACTCTGTCCCACTGTCAGCCTAGTTGGGGGTGGGTGGCTGGAGGACAGCTAAACTGAAGCTGAAGGTCAGCTCTGTCAAACAAAATAGAATATTTAACAGTTACACACTAAACTTATGCAGAGTGTAATTTTACATGCCACCCATAGAACAATGACCAATTCATTAACATATAATAACCAGAGGTGTGATAAAACTGTGACAAAACTGTGACAGTGTACAGCATGGACGTCTGACAATACATTGTAGAGAATGGACATTGTGTTAATCTAAAGTTGCACCAACATTTGAAATAATCCGCACCCACTGCTCTTGCCTCCCAGCTGTATTGTCATTAGAAAAGTTTGCAACAACATGAATATAGTAAAATTTTCCTTTATTTAAACTTTGTTTAAAATACCAAATCCTGGATTCCCGTATCATGAATCAAATCAAACTGTGAGATAAGTGTATCAATAACCCACATAACAATAACCCAACAACAACTTATAACTAACATCCAGCAATAGTGACAAATAAACAGTACTAAGCACTGTATATATTGTGTCAAAGTTTAAGTTCAAATTAGGAACACCATTAACACATTTTCCTACCTTGACCCCTCAAACTATAGGTATTTCCAGCCTGAGTTTCAGACGCTTGCATGCTATTATTATTGCATTCAAATTTAGCTTATAAATGGCCAATTTCATTATAAGTTTTTGGTCATGTTGTGTAAATTATACAAAATGAGTGACTGTTAAATTTGCAAAATCTCAAGCATGCATATTTCACATATTCTGTGCATATATACACATAATCATGTATACACAGTGGATAAGTATGTTCATTCATATTGCTTTAATAACAGATTTATATATATATATATATATATATATATATATATATATATATATATATATATATATATATATATATGTAAATGTACAGCAAATTACAGTAAATGAATTAACAAATACTAAGTTATATGAAGCTGATATTTTACTGTTATTTACCGTTAATGCGGAGCAGCAATTTACAATGAAACTAATGCAACCAGTAGTCAGTAATATACTGCAATTTACAGTGATTTCTGTTTTTTTACAGTGTGTAAAAGTAATGTTATGACAAGGTATCAAACGACACCAGTGGAATCGTACTGCTTTTGATCTCCAAATTTCTCAAAACTAATAAAATTACAATGCAACATAGCCAAAAATCTGTCTAGTACACTATGTTCCCAATGCCTCCCCAATACGTATATTCACATTTCACATGTAAAAGTGGCTCAGATCTCCAAAATCTAATTCTAAACAAATAATTTCCTCCGGGGCCCATGTATGGAGTTTATCCCACTTCAGTACTAGTAAAGCTATCATGAACACATGCACAGTATTTTATTGGTAAAGAAGTTAGTACAGAAGTGTATAGTTAAAACTCACATTTATGAAAAATTATCTGGAAGCAGGGATCCCAGAGACAATACACAAGAGAGTCCAGCATTGTTTAGTTCCTTTAGTTTCTTCATGTAATCCTGTGATGTTCTGAATCCACCTGGCTCTGCGGTAAACCCACCTCCACTTCAAATCAGCAGGAAAGTTTGCTATATTTCTAAATGCAGCATTGCCCGGAGCCTCTCCAAAGTGTGACTGATCACTAATAAGCTTTACCCTGAACATGTCACTAACTCTCTCTATCAAGCCGCACCCGGCAAAAGTGTCTGCTGACATCACACATCTGCTCTAACCCGTAGCAGTGTCCTCGTTTTGCTTAATCTTGCCTAAAATAAACCCCCTTTTGTCACACCACCCAATCCGCCGGTGCCGACGCATACAGAATTGTTTGCTAATCTCCGCCATTCCTCTGGCAGATGACACAGGCTCCACCTTGAACAGAGGATGAGGCAAAGATTGAGTTTTTGGAGCCAAGCTACGAGGACAAGTGAGAATTATATAACATTTAACACACTGCAGTAGTGCATTTAGGGAAGGCAGGTAAAGTGCTGCGCTAGCTTACTTAGCTTGTCTCTGCAATTCACTCTAGTTTCAAAGGAGGTTCTTTCAGGTTATGCCAATAAAGGGGTGGGCAGTTTAACAGTATGTTGTTCCTAACATCAGGGGTGTTTCTAGATTTATGGTTTTACTGGTACATGCTCTAAATTGGGGGTGCACAGCCCTTTGCTTGTCAGTTGTATTTGTGTAACAATTTGCATGAATACTCTAGTCAGGAAAAGTTGTCCAACCTCACAGAACTATGAACTCTCTTGTGCCAATACAAGACTGCATTCATACAGAACTACAAGAGTTAGTTGAGGATAAAAACACAATAAATCACACAGGCTTATTTTCATTGTGGTTTATAGCAGAGTACTAATATGAATACTAGTGTTACAGTACTTGAGTCTGGTCTTTGTTGTTGTTCTCGAGACTAACCATTTGCAAAATTCAAACATCCTCTCAGGGCTAAGCAGAAGGTCATTATTATTATGTTTTCACTTAATGATAAAATGGGTGTATGTTGTTTGGTTTATTTACAGTTGACATTTGGTGGTAATTCTGAATACTTTTTAGAGAATGTAATATAAGCCAGTCATCTAATGCAGTGACATGCTTATGCTCTGAATAACTTTACTAAATCTATTAACTATATCATTAAGTGTCAAATATATGAATGTAATTTCAAAATATATGTATGTGAATATGTATGTTGTGTACATACAATATATGTAAATACCAAATACTGGAAGTACTGTTTATGCATTACATACATTTATGATTTTATTGCATAGTTTACAGTGTGTATGGTTTTAGAGTTTAGTTATGCAGATATTACACTCGCTTACTTCCTTAGGTAGCATGTGGAAGATGCATAAAAACCTTATATAACATGAAGCTAGTAGTTAGTATATATGCAAAAGAAATATATGCCATCCATAAATGAATGTTTCCCATCATATATTGTTAAATATAGTTTTACACATATATGTTCATATAAGGCTAAAATAAATGTCACATACTGTATATAAGGCTAATTTCAAATAGGTTGGGATATATATCTCATATATGTATATATGTGACTAATGTAAGTTGGATATCCACATATGCTACTACTGTGTATGTCATATATTTGAAATGGGTATATGGAAACTGAAGGTTGAAAAATGCTGGTGCACTGTGGGAAATGTGTCTGTGGTGAATCTGCATGGTCATAAAGTTTAGTTCCGCAGTTAGTGCTGAAACTGGCAACTTAACAGCTGACTTCCATAGCCTTCCATTTAATCAGCCTTGTTCCATAAAAATAATAGGACACAGCAATAGTCTACTAGGGTAAATTGAGTATGTGACGCCACCAATTTTTATACTATATTACATTTCAAAATGCTTGCACAATATGCTGAGAATATTATAAGTGATGTCAGTGTATCCAAAACACTGGACAACTGTAATGAACCAACAATATCCCCTGTATCATCACTTCCCTCTGACGTAGCTATAGGACAGAAAAGTACAGAAGGGTTCACTTTAGCAAAACACTTTTTTCTTGTGTCATCCACACTTTAAATATGCTTCCCCACTTTGCACTATTACAGTATTACAGTCTATGCCTGCTGTCACACTGATATTGTTCAAGTATGTGAAGGTTGAGGATCTTGTCATCTGTGATAGCTTGGGTATGACTATGTTTTGGACAGATGGCTACTGAACTGTTATGTGGACAACAAAAGTGACACAATTTAATACAGCATTCCAGTGTAAGAACTTCATACCATCGCTAAAACATGGTAGTGGAGATAGGGTTTGGGGCTGTTTTGTTGCTGTTGTGGCTATTCAATGTCACAACAACATAGTCCTAGTTAGTAGCATGGTAGTTTATAGTTGAAACTCAAAACGAAGCAGTGAATCTGAACTCCAAACTAAATTCCTCAGGTTGCATGTTACATTTACCAGCATTCTGTAACACTGCAACAGTAGCTTATTGTAGGGGAAGCATGGAGAGGTCAAATATCAATAGCCAGTGTATAATCACTGCAAAAGCAACACAGTAACAAGTAGCTGGTTGTATGTCAGCCCGTTATGGGCTTATTTTATTTCTTCCCATTTCCCATATTTTCTCATTTGCTTAAAAAGCTTATTTTAGCAAAACTTTGCATTGAAAAAAAGTGAATTTTATTTATTCCAACTTGTTTTCAAACTTCCCAAAAACGAAATATTGTGATACACGCCACGTTTTGTGAGGATGTTTTTAACCATGTGATGTTATATTTTTGCCATCCTTATGTCAGCTACATCTGATGAACAAAAACACGCCTCCAGTTGCAGATGATGTCTGGCGATGTGCCTTTGTAAAGCCTCAGAGTGCAGCATGTTAATATTCAAGACACACACACTGAGCACAGATGGGAGTGCAGTGTGTGTCTAACAATGAGGGATTCTAATGGCGGTCTCAATTGAGGAGTCTCTTTGCATGGAAACACATGAAATAAAAAAAAAAAAAAACACAGCAATAATGCCTGTTTACTTAGCCAGGGCATATGGTTCCCGTAACCAACAAAAAAGCCATCTATGGCCAAAAAAGCCAGCAAGCACATAGTTTTAAAAGGTTAACTCTGAATATAACTCTGGAGATGGTGCAAAGTCATTTTATGAAGCAAACTTGAGGTCAGCCCATATATTATTTAAGGCTTACTATCCTGGAGCCACTCATGTGCTGAGTCAAAACGGATATGATTTAAATAGTGCTCCATCCTCCTCTAACCAGGTACCATCAGCATTTTTCTTTTTTCTTCATATACGGCTGTGAAAACCTCTGAAACGATCTGCATTTCTGCACGAATGGCTATTTAAAGTGTAATCTGATCTTCATTTAATCTCATATTCACATATCAAAATAACATAATTAATATTCTGGTTGGATATTTATTAAATACGACTAGGCATGTGCACAGATGGACCTCAGCGGGGTCTTGAGCCCCAGCACTTTTGCCCTCAGACTATACAAATGTCCTCTTCTTCAGCTCATGTAAAAGTAGTGTTTTATGTGGCCTCTGCAAGGGCTGCACAATTAACTGTATTTTTATCATCATTGCGATAAATCCTTAAGGGCTACATTAACAAAATGGATCTAATTACTTTTACACAGTGACGTAAGTACAGTGGCAGGAACATAGCATTTGAAGGTTCTCTTAGCCAGACTACAACCCTTTTATTATACATCCAGAGTGAGACACTTGTGCTCTACTCTGTTGTTCAGTAAATTATAAGATGTATATGTACACAGCTCAAAAACTATTCTATCCTAAACTACCAGACAAGCTTTATCACTCTTGGGTGCCCCCTCTAGTGCAGTTCCAGCTGCCTACAGATATATTTTACCTAAATGACTATGACCCGTCATGAGTATGTTAATCAGCACAGTGTTAGAAATGCCAAAACAATAAAGCACAGACAATCTCTTTTAAAAAGCATCACATTTCATAACAGGGCTGTATGTACAAATTTAGTTTTAGCTCAGATCAAAATTTTAGCACCAAGGTTAAAGCCACATAACTTACTTCTAAGTATAAATCCCAATGTTTGGAACAAATTGTCATTTTAACTGTGAATACAAACAGAAGCGATATGTTGTAAGGTTGTGAAAGGTTGTATTTTAATGCTCATTTTGTGATTTTTTTCTTCACAATAATTCAAATTTTCCACAAGAGACCTTGGATAAGCACTCAAGTAGCATTTTCCTCCACACTTTTGAAGGCAAGGAAATCCACACCAGCAGTAATGCATGTTTGGTTGGAGTCAGAAATTATAGTAAATTATAGTAATTATAGTAAAGGGAAATATAGTGGTGCTTAAAAGTTTGTGAACCCCTTAGAATTTCCATTTTCTGCATAAATATGACCTAAAACATAATTAGATTTACAAATGTTCAAGTCCTAAATATCGGAATCCAATTAAACACATGAAACAAAATACTGTACGTGGGTCATTTATTTATAGAGGAAAATGGTGCAGTGGGAACTGTTGATCAGTCCTGCACAGAGGAATTGGCTGGATGAATTTTACCCCAGAAATTTTACAGAACAGCTTAAATCTTGGAATATCGGTGGGTTTTCCTGCTTTAATCCCTTCCACAACATTTCTATAGGATTAAGGTCAGGACTTTGACTTAGTTATTTAAAAACATTAAATTCTTCTTTACCTGTCCTTGGCAGAATTTTGGATGCTTATGGTTATTGTCTTGCTGGACGACAAAAGTTATCTTGAGATCCGGTTCACAGACAGAGGTACTGATATTTTTCTTTAGAATTTGCAGGTATAATTCTGAATTCATTGTTCCATTGACGATTGCAAGATGTCTTACCACCACCGTGTTTTACAGATGATTATTGCTTCACACAGATGATTATTGTTGCTCAAACAGGTCACACCAGATACTGAAAGCAAAGGTTACTTAAACATTTGTTAAATTTGGTTCTCTTACCTATTTTTAGATGAATCTGATTTGAAGTTTCAGAAGTTTCAAATGTATGCAGAAAATGAGAAAGTTCTGAAGGGTTCACAAACTTTCAAGCATCAGTGTATATGTGATGGACTATAATTACTACAAACGCTAGAACTTGCTCATATGACTACACTTGAACAGATAGATTGGGTAGTGGGGAAATTATATTGGTTATACCACATTGTTCATACAGCTCCGAAATATCTGTTTATGAATTATTGACTAAAACTCAGTTGACCAAATCTTATACACATGCACAAACAAAGACCCTTGTATCTATGGCACTTGACTGCAATCTTTTTTATATATGTGTGATAATATTGCTGCATTGTACAGACAGAGGGATTGAGTGAAAAGTTCAGATTTTAAACTTTCATTCCATACCAGATATGTGCCTTTAAAATTGTGTAATTAGTTATAGGATTATGTAATTGCATTTAAAAAAGTATAGCAAAGCAACTGTAATGACTTTGAAAGTCTGTGGGTTCATTATTTTTATTAGGAGCTATTGATGCATCCCTCATGATTGTAGGTGGACACTGTTGACTATACAGAGAACTTCAAAAGTATAACAAAGACATATAATAGAGCTGAATATTAGTGTCAATCCTAAAGGAGCATTTTCTGAAAAAGAGGTAAAAATGATCTGTACAGAGAGAGGATTAGTGCAATCTCCCGAATCAGACAACATGAAAGCTTGCTTGGGTGCTAAAGCATGAAGAAAAGCTCATCTCAAACCAGGCAGCCTGGCTGAGTACAGGCCCACGCTAATAAAAATGTACGACAAGGCTTCTTGTACCATTAAGAAGGGAAGCAAATTACAATCACATCCATTTGCAGAACTCCAGAGGGGTGTGAAATTGGAGCTGTTGTAACACTAAGAGAAAAAGTGCGGATGTAAAGGAAGAACATCAAAAATAAACTGCAAATTTGATTTGATGATATAAACTTTATAACAATGCCAGCCACTCAACCACAGTAAGGTTCGAAGCAGTTTCACTCAGTGCTTTGTGGGTGAGGTCTCACACAGGGAAAATATCCCAGTATATCTGATTGACACTATAACACCCCAGCGAGGCATGATGATTTTGATCTGCTATAGGAAAATTGCAAGCTGACATTTAAAACCAATGTGCTTTTCTTACAGCAGGCTGGAATCTAGGCACCTGATTTTGTGTCTAAACTAAGCAGTAAAGGCAGATCCTAGATCATTTTTGTTGAGCCAACAATAAGTCTAAGTCCAGATAATTTATTACTGAGAGCTTTTTGATGACCGGCAAATACAAATGTCAAATACATTCACTTTTAATTAGTGAAGTCAGCTACTTTAAGGCATACTCATTGCTGACACAAACAGCTGCGCACACATAGCTTGTGTAATCTCCATACAAAGGCTTTGGCAATAAAATGGGGCATCTGGAGTAGCCACACATGAGCCTAAGGTCACCATGCCCAATGCCAAGCTTTGCCTAGAGGGCTATAAATCTCCTCTGCATTGGGCTGGGGAGCAGAAGAACTGTGGTGTCTGAAGTGATAGAGGACCATCCAGTACCACTGGAATGAGTTGGAGTTGCCTTTGTGATTCAGAACTAATCATCCAATCTGACTTCACAAATGCTTTTTTTGGCTGAATACAATCAAATCCTCACAGTAACATTCCAACATCTAATGTGAAGTTCTCCCAGGACAGTAGAGGCTGTTACTGCAGCAAAGGGAGGTGGGCAAACTCCCTATTAATGATTTAAATGATTTAGGGATGAAAAATGCCTTTGCTGATCATGCTGCATCACTTTTGCACAGTAGCAGCTATGTGACCAAAAGGAGCAGATTTAGCTGCTTGTCTTGAGCAACAATCCATACAAAACACACTTTAGCTCCAGACTGGAACAGCCCTTGTGTAACACACTGACACTCTCACACACTGTCTCTGCTGAAGCTGCTCTTCGGAGTGACCGTTTTACCCTTTTAGGGGAGGTTGATTAAATTACGTGAAAAATATGACGTCATGTAATGCTCATGCTCATGCACAGTTATTTACACTGAAAATCATATTTGTGTGCACCTTGCTCTATTGTACAGGCACACGTGAGCAGGGACATGATTATTGTAACGCCAGAAAACAGAGCTCAAAAGCTACATTTGTATTTGCCTTAATTAAATTTAGATTAGACTTTGATGAAGCAGTGGTTCTGAATACAGAACCAATTTAATTATTTCCTCCACTCACGGACATCTGAAAAATGCAGGTTTCCTCTGAAGTAGTTTTAGATGACAACAAATTTGCATGCAGGATGTTCCGTAGCCCTTCCATTATAACACGTTTTGCCAGCTGCGTCTCTGAATATTCCATCATATGTGTCGGCACCAATCAGAGAAGTCTAATGCAACACTGAACGTGTGTGGGAACAGATATCCAAAACTAATTTCAGCTTTCTGAAAGTAACTCTCCACTTCCACAGAGTTTCACTCCGGTCTCATCATCCAAACATGGCTGATTCTGCTCAGGGTAAACAGCATTTGGCAAATACTCTGTGGATAGCACATTATGCAGTGAGGATGAATTGAAAATCCTGCTTGAAAATCGTGCTTGAATAAAATCCGCACTGAAGGGTTCGCTGCCCCCAGCTCAGAGTCATCCAGAAGGGCCTTGCATCACCGTATTCATTGTGGATTACCAATGGAGTTGTTCAGGTTTGACACATACTCAAATTCAAAAACACAAATCCTCTATAGACTCTCCTTAAAATTCATTGAAATTGCCCAATCAAGACGTTCTCTGCTTAAGACCTCGGCCTGAGGCCTGTCAGCATATTGCACAGCCTTAGCAGTCACTGAAGTGTACTTTCTGCCAATTAGGATTAAAAGCCTTGATTTCTTTTACTGGCAGCTAATATCGGAGATAGTACCGCCAGTTATTTTGCCATGGATTTATCGACAGCTTTCCAACATGTCTTGAAGTCAATCAGACACTGTTGCCTTACAGAGTGATAGAAGCCCCAGGCCTTCCAATAAATGGCACAGAAAACAGGTTTAACAATCTCTGTTAGACACTAAAGCCAATGATCTGATGCTTGTAAAGTTCAATAAGGAGGATTAAGACAAATCTCTAACATTCCACTTCTTTTCACCTTGATGGAGTGATGCCACTTTATCTTACCTATCTGATCTAATTTTTTCTTTGAAAACTACTAAGATTTAAAAAGAGATGCTTTTAATTGAGCCACTGCACACTACACTACACACTACACTTAAAGGTGCAATTTGTAATTTTTAGTTCAATTATTCAATTTAGTTCAACTTCAATATTAATTAAACCTTTCCACAAAATGTGAATAACAGGGTATGTCAATACATCTGTGCATTGTGCTGCAGAGGTATCTACATATTTTAGCTCATCCTGTCTTATATTATCGTTTTGTACCACTTGAGTTGTACCACTACAGTCTGAATAGTCCAATCAGATCAACGTGAGAGGATGAAGAAGCATCCCTGGTGCCCCGGTGGTGTATACTAACCTCCTGTCAATTATGTTGAAGGTCCAGCTCCTGGTTAAATCATTTTAGAACAGGCAGCCAGTGAAAAGAAGAGTAAACACTACGATAGCTGAAGCTCTTGGCAAGTGACGATCATCACCACCACTGCGGCCACCCGGTAACAAACCACACTCAGCAGCAAAGAAAATAAGTCATATTAATAGAAGCAAAACAAGAGATAACATTGATACTGTTGATACTGTACACCACTGGATATGCTCTTGGCGAGTAAAGGTCTGCATTTTCAACCACTGTAAACTCTGAATCCCCAGGCTAGCTTCTTTCCTCACAGCTGCTTACAGCTTGGCTTCGCCTCATCTACCAGGCCTGCTGGCCTCTCTTAGCAACAAACTAGTCGGTAAAAGCACAGTGCCTCCACAGGTTAACCAGCGTGTCACTGTGGTGGTCTAACTCGAGATATGAATGGCATGGACCTGGATAGCATCCAGTACAGTGGAACACTATTTGCAGCTGCCCTGATGTTACATGCTGTTGTCGTATTGTATATAGTTAAGATTGGGCATAATGCAGTGCAGTAAAAAATAAGATGATCTGACTTTGAAATGTAGTGGAGGTTAAGTAAAAAGTCCCCCAGAATGGAAATACTTCTTTAAAGACACCCAGAAAAACTGCTTAAGTACAATAACTAATTACTTTTACTTCATTACTGTCCACCACTGGTTTTTAACTGTCAGTGCTGGAGAGGCTGTGTTTGATAAGCTATGGACAGTAACCTCGGGTCATCTAAGTTTCTCTCTCACATTGTGAACACAAAGTACTATCAGAGAATTGCCACTCAACGTCTGATCAGCTGCTCGTGGCTGCTCCTGTCTATGATAAACGAGGATAAGTGGAGCCTTTGTGCACAATTGTCATTTGTGAATGGTTAGTCTTTGCACTGACAAATACACTCATTTTCTCAACACGGCAAAAGCACAAAATATTTCAAGACTGCTGTCATATTTTTAAATCCTTTTCAGCTCCAGTTATAGAGTTGTAACAAAGCCCACGGCTGTTGAGTGTGTTGAAAGTATTTCTTATGCCTTGGAATTGTCATCAGCTGACAATTCCCAATGACAATTCTCGAGCTGCCGAACTAATCCTAACAAAGTAATTAAGGCCTAATGAATTAAATAAGTTCTGAGACATATTTATGCACATTCCACAATTACTACTTTATTTATTTATTTATTTATTTATTTAAGTTAATAAAATGTGAAGTATTATTATTAGCAGAAAAGTCATTTCTTTACTTTAAGGTTTGTGTGCATTTCTTTTTTACAATGGTAAATATCATATATCTGGTGAAGCCAAAGACAAATTGGTATATAGTGAGGACTAGGACATGGCCAGGCCCCCTCGAAATTGGCTCTGATATCAAACATTCTACTACCATAAAGAAAAAAAACAGCTTACAGTATGACTAAACAGTGTGACATAAACAAACTACAATGTTGTAATATTACCTATTAGTATTAGGCTAAATGTGGCTGCTATTTTTATCACTTGATCAGGTCATACTTCATTTTACATTTACATTTTTCACAAGCAGTTTTAATTAGTTTTGTTCTTGTTTTTTTCTGATATTCCACACAGCATTTGCTGTTGGTGTCAGTCTCATTTCAATATTGAGTTTTATAAGTAGCTTTCAGATACAACCTCTAGGTGAAATGCAACAAGTCAATCTAGACAACAGAATAAGGCTTTGACTTGCTGATCATGGCACACACTTGAAGTTATTTCCACCCCAAATACCAACAACTACCAACTTTGCAAAGTTAGCCGTTTGTTCAGTAAATAACCGAGAACCCAATTGAATCACTGTGAATGGGGTAAAACATTCAAGAAGCTTCCAAACTAACAGACTATCCACTGACCCAGCAATGAGATCACTGGTACTTGTTTAGGCTATTAAAGAAAAGCACCACAATCAATGTTTAACTGTTACACTATGACAAATGTTTGCACTGTAATATTATATTTTTAACATATAGACTTTCAGGTATAAGCACATTCAAACCTGCACGTTTGTGTAGTATCTAATTTGTTACATTTATTCTAATAGAATGCAAAATTCTGACTTTCTTGTCATGACCATGAGGCATTTTAGCACTGCACTGCTGTCCAGAATTCGTCAGATGCATGTTAGCATCTCTACATTGGCACATATCTGCTAAAACCCTTAAGAAAACATTCACGAGGCAGTAAAGTTTGAAAAGGTTTAAATGTAAAGCACAGAGAAAAGTCTTTTCCCGCTAACCCCATATAGTTGATCAACCAAGAAATGGTTGGTGTCTGAAGTTTACATTTTTAGATAAACACTGGAGCCACAAGACTAATGTAAATATACTGAGCTAAAATGGAAATGCAGCACTTTCTACTGAAGTGATTTCACTGAAACCTTGAATAGAACTGGGTGGGTCATGAAAGAGAATCCCCACGTTAGAATCTGGTGCGGCCACCAATTGCCTGTAGCAGCATGACTTTTTTCTAAATCAAACACACTGCAAAATGGTAGCAAAGTGTTTATATTTTTGTATATATATTAGTATATTATACTGCGTAAACCCTGTACTGTACACACAGTTGTATACTGTATTCATATCTGTATTTATTATTATTTGCTATTTGGATTCTGTATTATTCATTTGTGTGCAAATTGATTGTGATTCCTTTCATGGCTGTTGTCAGCTGCATGTCCACTAAAGCAAGCTACAGACCACTCCTCCACTGTGGAGGTGACATAGTGAAAAAAGCCATAGGCTTTAAGACAATTCTGCTGATCCTGTTTCTTTCCTACTGTCAAATTGGTGCAAGCCGGCAGTGCAGGAAGGTGACTCGTTTCTGTGCTCCGAACAAATGGACCTGGCAAGCGCCTGCCTGGTGTCTAACAACGGCAATTTACCAGCACAGCACGGAATGTCTCAAACAGGAGAACAGACAGGGGAATACAAATGTGGTTTTAAAGGGATAGTTCCAAAATATCTAATTAGCACTGAGCAAGCTGCATGCCTAAATAAGTATGCATGTGCCTCAAACTGTGACAAATGTTTAGTGAACTCAAACAGACTATTTATGTGTTTTTGACAATCTATTAAGCAAACGTTGCTTTAGAGCAGAATTCTCCATTTTGAATGATGAATATGCCATTTATGACAACAGTGTACATTTGAAGAGTTTGAATAGTTTTATTGGAATTCAGTGCTCTGATGGTATTAATAAATGAAACCTTGGTTGTTGTTGTAGACTTATTTGTAGTCGCCTCAAAAGGAGGCACTGTCCTTCAAACCTTGGAATAGTAAGCTATGGTTTTTAGATGTGAATTTTAGCTGTGAATATGTCACGGACTGACCCATTCACTCACTCACTCACTCACTCGCTCGCTCACTCACTCATGTTTAGCAGACTGAAGATTCTCTACATAGAGCACTCATTTTGATTATTCAGTCCTGAAGTGCTTAGCATCAATGGTGTTATGTGTCTGTGTTAAGTCAACATATCTAGAAAGCAGTGCAACATGCTTTATGTCATCCCTCTGGGTTTGCATGCTGAATATATAGAAATGCCAAATGTATAGAAAGTACAGGCAAATAGAAAGTACAAAAAGAGAGTACAGATACAATTCACTAGGATGTCAGCTGCTAATGTTTTAGCCGTTTGATGATTTGTATGGACAAAAAACTGGTGGCTAATAGTATCCTTTGCTTGTTAGCCTCATAGCTGACTTCAGACACTAAACATGTCTTGGCTCACTGACTACATTTGGATAAACAGAATAATGTGCAAATTTGTTTTTGCACAAAATGTTGCTTTAATTTATTTCTCTGCTCTGAGTGCTGTTTGTTAATGTGCACTTGTCGGGGTGACATTATTAAGAAACAACAGCATTTGTGATGCAATTAGCAAGCCTTCCTAAGAAGAAGTTTTCTGTGGCAGCACTGGAAAAACAATTTAGGCAAGACAAACACGAGTCTCTTTTTTCAGTAATGACAGATTAGGTCAAACTGTTACATAAAACAGTTCAATCTGCCAGCAGCAGATATTAGCCAATCTAAAACTGCATGCCTGTTGTTGCCACTATGGCACTTTAATACTGTGCATGGCAATATTTAATATGTAAATGCTTATATAAGTGGCCCTCTGCCGTGTCTGCAGGATTCAGGCAAAAAAATTCTGTGCTTCTTACTAGAGCTCTACTTATTTCCACAGCTCTCCCCCTGTCAAACAGCAAAGGCTCACACACTGCGAGCAGAAGAGACCATTGCAGATTTGGAGCGTGCAAAGCAGTCAGTACCTGCAGGTCCAAATCATAAGCCAGCAGGAAAAGTGCGTTGTGTTATCAGGAACATCTGAGGACACTCGCACACATGCTGCACTAGGGATGTTACAGTTACTAGTATTAACAATAAACCGCAGTACAAAATCTGCCATAGTATAATCAAACAGTTTCAAATTTTTACAACTCTGTTAAAAATGTATTAACTATATATTTTAAAAAAGCAACAGTGGTAGTAAGTAAGCTACCGCTACAAATACAATAAAAAAAAAATGTAACATGTACCATAATAATATGTATCATAACACTTGCACAGACCACATTTTTTGCTTCTCCTCCAATATGTTAAATTCAGCAAATAAACACTACTTGCTTTACTTTACTGCAGTGTTTCTTAGAGATTCACCAACATTTGAGTTCTGACAACAAATGTAAACTATTTTGTGTCAAACTGTTATAAAATTAAAAATGATATGGCCCAGTTCCCTTACTGTTCTTTTTCAAGCAGGTGTAAATGGGTTAAAATGTGCAGAAGTGTGTTTTCTGTAGGATGTCTTAAATTATTGTCACTTAGAAAATCAACAAAACAAGTAATTTGACATGGGTTCTCAAATCTTTGCAAGGGTTCTCTGTCTCTCAATCACAAAAAAGGTACTAAACTCTGCAGATACTTTGCAAATCACTCAGGTGGAATCTTCATATTCAATGTACTTATGCAACTGTACGGTGTTCCATTGCAATTCTTTTTTTATTATTATTATTTTTTTATTATTATTATTATTTTGCATTTTTTTAGTTTTTAAGTCTTAAAAGGTACTTTTAAAGAGCCATTTAAGGTTCATAAGTGTAAAACAAAAATGTAACAGAAAGGATTAATTTCCATTGTTTGTACTTTTGGGGACTAAAATGTACTTGTACAAAGCCTTTTTATCAAGTGTTTTCAATTGATCAACATAAAATAGAACAATCATCATATGCATCAAAATAATTGCAAAATGTCCAATTTGTCCAGATTCTACATTCCTAACCAGCTTATAACTATCATTATAATTTATTTAATCTATCTTGTAACATTTTGAATTATTTTTTGTTTTTGAAATATCACAAAATATATTGCAAAATCCTAATCCTGCAATATTGCTCAGGACTGCAAAGCATGCACCAGGGCAATACAGGCACAATATGTAATGTAAGTTTGGTAACTTGATAGTTTGTAAAAGACATTGCTTAGTCCCTAATCCATACTCCACATCCATAATCCATAGTCCACACATCAGTTCAGGTTCCACTTAGGGCCCTTCTCTGGTCTGCACAATGTGCACGTTTACTCTAATAAACAGCATCAAATTAGTTCAGCTGCAGCTTCATTTCCCTCATTACTCTTGGCTTCACAGGAGGCTTTAAGCATCAACAGCATTGGGTGTAACTAAAGCAACTAGAAAAACCTAATTAATAATACATCAAACTAACTCCAACAGCAGATGGAGTCACTGAAGTATATTTTAGCCAAGTTTGATTAGTCTTAAATACTTATTAACTCGTAGCAAAACAAGAGAGAACAAAATAGCTGGTCACTTTGCATGTTGTCCTTTAAAAATATGCCCTGAATTCATTCAAACCACAGTGCCATAATCAACGGAAAATCTAATTCTCATTTAAAGCTATTATTAAAAAAAACAAAAAAAAACAAAAACAAAATTAAGTCAGTAAAATCTCATGCTGTACTTGTATACTTCCCTGCCTCAGAATACGATCAGGCCCAGAAACAAGGAAAAGAACCAGTAAGTCAAATAAGCACATGCAGAAAACAGCTTAGTTTCTCTGGTTGCTGTAGCGTCCTGCATGCTTAAAATCCCTACAGTTTTCTGTCAAATGCAGTTTCACTTGTGGCTGTTTTCAATTTGTCCTGTACAGTTTCACCACCACCATGGCTTTCTGAAGTTGTGCAAAGGGGGTTGAAAGACCGCTGCCCCTCAGATTCAAAATCATCACAATCTCCTTATACAAAGTTCCACATACAAGGAATTTGTCTAAATGGTAAGACATACTAAATGGTGCAGTATTTAAGTATTAAGTATTTAATGAAGGGGAAAATAAAATAAAATACAATATATAGAATAAAGAATATGAATGATAAAGAGCCAGAAAAGGCGCTAAAGGGATATGTGGAGTACTTATATATGGAGATTTATATCTTTAGCTATAACTCAAAATCCAAACCGCGACTCAGACAAAATTAAGACCTTAAATCAAGCCTTGTTCGTTTTTACCAGAGGTTTGGTTATGCATTTTCTAAGGGATTGAACTGGCCGACTTGTACAGGATAGCATATCTGTATCTGTATATAAATTCCCCCAAATTTCCCCAGACAGCCCAGACTGCAATCACAGCCCCAACACTCACTTTAGTGTTTACATTAGAATAAAATGGCAAACAACAAAAACAAATGAGTTAATACCATACAGAATACCATCAGGCTTGTTATGAGGGCTCATTCAGCCTAACAAATACCACCCAGAAATCGCACTGCCCTGTGGGAAGCAAGCAACTTCTACCAAAACTGATATTACTGTAGTCCTGTTTTAAATTTGAGGATTCTGAGGAACTGTGAGTGAAGAGCTCATTTTCAGAGGTTAGCCTAATTGAATGAACAGGTTATTTATTTCCTCTAGCTAAGTAGCATCCATGACTAGCTGCTACAGAACTCTGAGTTTGACAAATTATAGCAGGTAGCTCACAATGGAATTATTACTTAACATACTTATAAAGCCTATAGAGATTGCAGATTCACACTACTCATTAATAAATCACTATTTTACAGCAGATTGCAGCACCTGCCCAGGTAAAACTGATGCAGCTAGAATAGGGCTATAAGCATAATACCTGTAGTGAAAGGATAGCATTTTAAACATTATTAACAACAGCAACCACAAAATGATAGCAAAAGCATACTGAATCTAATTAGGGATATCACACACTGTCCCATCCTGACTCCGCAGCAGCTAGCCATGGATGCTACGTCAGCCGGGGGGATACACAACCCGCTTGGATCTCAGCCACGCTCATGCATACACATCTAACGGCAAGCAGGAGACATAAAAACATAAAAGCATTGCCTCGCCGCCTCACTGAAATCTTACCAGGGCTTTTTTCAGTTGAATTTTTTTTCCCTGAGTTCTTGAGGATGATTTCTCAAAACATTTTAAAAGCATGCTAGCAAAGGCTCAGTCCAGAACGCTTTGATCAGTGTTGAAAGAGAAAATCAGCTAAAGCCAAAAAAAAGTGCGCAGGAAAAGCAGTATTTCAAGCTGCTGGATGCCTTTGGAAAGCAAAGTAAAATGCAGATAGTTATTTTGGGGCAGAAGACACAACTCCTAAATCCAATACATCCACCTCATTGTTTATAACAGGAAAAATTCAAGGGGAGGAAAAAAGAGCAGCACAACATGTCAACTGTGTTCAGAGTGAATGACAGATCAAGATGCTTCAAACTACAATATCACATCATTATGGATGATTCAGAATGGCTGTGCATGCTGAGAAAAGACGGAGCCGAGCGGCTCTCCTCTTGGTAATACATATTTGAGGGCTGCTCACACCGAGCTGCTGCAGTGGAGGCTCATCTCCAGCACTTCAAAAACACACATTTAGTAAAGAGGATTTCAGCACTCCAAAGCTACATGCTGAATATTAAACATACTGATGCACGCACGCTAATACATTCCTGCATGCCAAACAGAGCGGCTAAGCTAATGAGTTCACAGATACCGCAAAAAACAAAGGGCATTATTTATACAAGTCTCGAATACTCCATTATGCCACAGGAAACCAGAGATCACAGCTGTTTTTTTATTTTCATCTGTCCCAACACCGGCTCTCAGCAAAATGTGATATTTTTGGCCATATGGATTCATCTACATGCTTCCGTAGGCAGCGTAACATTGAATTACTGAATTACGGCGAGAGAAACCGGAATGAGAAAGAAACGCCGATAAACAATGTTAGCCTGGTTTTTTATTTGTTTTTTGCCCTCCAAGAAGATGCGTCTTTCAAGAGATTTCCTGAAAGTGTTTCTCTAATGGCCAGGGAGACTGAAAATTGTTTGCGAGATGAGGGCTGATGGAGTATGTGGTAAGTGGGCTTGTTTTTATACAGCACAAGCTTTTTAATGTGCTCCATTTTCTGAGTCAGACCAGGGAGTACAGGGAGACTCAGTACTTTCACATGAAAGGGAATCTTTTGCCAAAATTTGGGAATTCTTAACCCTAGAGCTTGCTTTACAGGAGTCAGTCAAGTGACTTATCCATGCCCTCAAATGCATTGTGTTTTGCAAAATATTGGCAAAGCTCCCATTCAGTCTACTTAGAAATTGTAGTGCACTTAAGTTTTTGGACACTGCAGTGTTTGTTTAGAGTTGTTCCATACACTGATAAGAAAGAATGAAATGACTGGCAGTAATTTCACCAGTAATATAAGGTTTATTTACAGTACTTATACTGTATCACACAATTACAATATGCTTCCCTGCAGCCTTACATATATAGTTTTATAAAATGTAAAAGCATATATAGCGACAAATCTAAATTTGCATGTGATGAATTGAAAAAGCACAGCTGGATGAGTGATGAATTGAAAAAGCACAGCTGGATGAGTGATGAATTGAAAAAGTGCAGCTGGATGAGTGATGAATTGAAAAAGCATGTGTCTGTAAAATGTTTATGTACAGTGTCAATGTTTGTTTAGACTTGCATGCCACTCTGTTCAGCTTAAGATAGTAAACTAAGGTAACAAGTCTGCCCTAGTTTTGCATAGAAGTAAACTAGAGCCCTGTTAATATAGATGGTTATCATCTGTGTGTATCACCATAATAGCAGTAGTAATAAACTTTAATGAAATCTTCTTTTTTATGATTGGTTTACCAGTTTGGTAAATTGAATTTAATTCAAAAACAGCTGTGGAATGGAAATTCTGATTGGTCCTGCTGCTGAAATTGAAATTCTGATTGGTCCTGCTGCTGAAATGTAGATTCTGACTGGTTCTACCACTGACCCGGGGATTGATTTGACTCCTTCTGTTCTTGCTAGTCAGTGCTCTGTACAGTTTTGAAACACTTTTTCTTTAACAATTCTTTGTAATGTAAACATCCTGAACTCAGAAAGTCAGAAAGTGGTGGACTTTAACTCTAGTACTCTGAAAAGAGGTAGGTCAAATTCCTGCTTGCCCCCCTGTGGTTCCGGCATCCCTGCCAGAGAAATATAGCAATTTCTTTCCATTTGTACACAGTCTGTTTGACCATGGGCAATCCAAACAACCTACTATGGAACCCCTTCTGGATAATAATAACTTTCTGTGGTCCTCAGAAATCTCATTTGACTGAGACATGGCATGTTCTAACAAATATATGTGGTAAAAAAAACAGACCTTGATGGTGAAGACTAGTGTAGGGTCAGTCACACTCACACCTGATTATAATTTATTTCACTGAACTTCCTGACCTTAACTATCACCTGTCATCGAACTGATCATTCTAGAAGTTCACATACTTGAGGTTAACATGACTTGGATGGCAAGCTTTACTGATGAAGAAGCCTGAACATTACTGGTGAATATGCTGTTACTGCTGTGGGTTTTGATTGCAAAATCAGCTTGAGCTGTGCACTTCAGTTGTTCATTAGGTGGAATTGGATTTTTGCCAGCATTCTGAAAAGCTTGTCCAACCTCACAACAGTGGCTTTAAAAGAATGCATCAGTGTGGAGATCATGAATATGTGAATGTTGCGAATGTTGAACAAAAAATTAGCAGCCTTATTCCATCTGGGCCATGTTTACATGCATTAAATTCTGATGTGCTTGAATTACTGGTTCTGGACCAAAATCTCCTCGCAGGCAAGGCTAGATTTAGCTCTGCTGTTGCTGATGTTGTGTATAATGTGTAATTTCTGAAATCCCTTTAATCTTATTACTTTGACGAAAATATCTCAGCTAGAATTCTTCATGCAGGTGTTTGCCACTAAAATGGTTTGATGCAGGGAAGACTTCAAAAGAAGCTAATGCTTCTAACAATGAATGAAAGTTGTGGCTACTAGCCATGTTAGCATGCTTAAGCTATTCTTACATATATAGTATATATAAGCTATTATAATATAGGACATCTAGGTTATTTAAAAGATAGATAAGTTCAGAACATCTGATTAGCCAGCGCTCCTTCAGTGAATTATCATGACTACAATTCATAGTAGCATTTTTGCGGCCCGTTTATGTCATGAGTGAGAAATAAGCCTTGTCACGGCTTGTGCACTGCGTCATGTGTTCCTGTGCTGATATACGCTCTTACTGCAGCCTGACTCTTTCACAGTCATGTTTTTCTTGGCTGCGAGTCAAGATTTGAATAGTAGAACTGCAAAACTATTTCAGTTCATTTTCAAGAATGGGTCCCTCGTCAAAAAAGCTTCATGAAAAAAAGATAGCACCGGCAGAAATGCCATCTGTGAGACGCTAGTTTAAAAATTCAGCGTGATTTACTAATACTACTTACAGCTTCGCAATGGGTGATTTCTTTCCAGCGCATGCATAATTAAACACCACTTAAAAGGTCGATGTGTTCTTTTCATGTCAAGGAATGCTTCAAATTTAAAACCGAACATAAAGGAAAAGAGCTCCTTTATAGTACATCAGCATTCATGCCCTCACCCCACAGTCTGGCAGGTTAGAGACGAGCATGTGTGTGAGACACGTCCTCCCAGCTTGGTCATATCTCAGTTATTACTGCAGCTGTGTCCATATGCATGCAGGGACAAAGCCTCAGGGGCTAATCTCTCGACGATGTGGGGAATGAGTGGGACTTGTTTGCGTTTTTTTAAACTAAAAGCAAGTGCAGCGTTTCTGTGCTTGTGTGTGTAAGTCGACTAGGTACAGAACAATATGACCATTCCTGTAATGATAGGTGACCAAAATGAATAACCAAAAGTTATGTTGTTAACATGCATTGAAAATAGAGCCTTAAACTAGGGCTGTGACTGTTGCATGTATTATGAATTTATATTTATGCATTTGCTATTTACTTTTAATAAGTACTTGTAATTATAAGGTCGGGGCAGCAGGATGGTGCAGTCCGTAGCGCTGTCGCCTCACAGCAAGAAGGGGCTGGGTTCTTTCTGAGTGGAGCATGTTCTTTCTGTGTGAGCTTAGGTTTCCTCCGTATGCTCCGTGTTACTCCCACAGACATGCATTCAGGCAAGTTGAAAATACTAAATTACCCCCTAGGTGTGAGTGTGTGAGTGAATGTGTATGCCTGTGTGTCTGCCTTGCGATGGACTGGTGACCTGTCCAGGGTGTTTCCTGCCTTCTGTCCATTGAATGCTGGGATAGGCTCCAGCACCCCTGTGACCCAGGAGGATTAAACGGTTTAGAAGATACGGTTTAGCAGCATATTCATAACCACTTCATGTCATTCTCACACTGAGTGCACTGCCCATATGTAAATATCTTAACTATCTGTATTGTATATGTTTGCTCTTTTATTGTTTATTCTTTCTTCTTGGAGAGTGTCACGCTTTTTTGTTGTGTGCAAGTGAAATGACAATAAAAAGATTCTATTCTATTCTATTCTATTCTATCCTCATTAAGAGGCATTACACATGTCTGGTTCCTATCACCACCACTGTGAACAATTCTGTAAGTTTCTCTACAACGGAGCATTTCACATTCACACCACCCTAAATGACTTTTAGAATCTGTTTACTGTTTACAGAGTAAACATTGTATAAATGTATAGAACAGCAGGAGAATTTGAAATAAGCATTATCATCACAATTAATTATAGTTGATTCATGTAGAACAGAAGTGCTTAATCTCACCACCCTGCAGAGTTTAGCTCCAGCACTAATCTAACACACCTGATTCAGGTGACGAAGGCCTTCAGGGGCCTCTAAACATCAGAACCAGGTGTGCTGGACCTGAGCTCTGGGTGGCAGGTCTGCCTGACCAGGATTATTCATCCCGATCTGGTAGGTACATTTTACTTTTTACATGAATTATTGTATCGACTAATCTAGTTTAATATAGCAACTGTAACAGTTCTAACTACTACGCAATTAAATCTTTTCACTACAGATAGTTTATGCTGATTCATTTTTAATGAGCCTTTGTATTTCTTTTACATAAAAAAATCAACAACAATTTAAATAAATATTAAATTATTCCCAGAACTACTGCTGTTTACTGCTCAGATTATAACTGTGTAAACATATGCTGTCCTGCGTGCTGTGCAGGGAGACTGTAGCAGTGGGATGTTTACTTCCTGTGCCACTTTTTCCAAGAGACACTAAACACACACGGGTATCAAAATGATTAAAATTTGAAATATTATTATAAAGACACATTAATGATCTGCCGACTGCTTGTCTTGAGTATGAAATTCAATGCAGACATCAAAAATAAACAAACGGGCCATGCTTAAAATCCCTTATATAAAGACTAATGTAACTAGATGGATAGGAAAGTCATGGTGGCATTTATTTATTAAGAAAGCTGTTTGTTTTTTTTTTTATAAAGACTGTGAGTAAATTTCCTGAAGCAGACGTGTTTGTTATTAGTGAAAAGAAGGTAGTAGTATCTGATTATACACAGGTACTTTATGTTGATTAATGTCCATTGCCCCTGATGAATAAATAAACAATAAACAATCCTTGGACTTTATATTGCAGCATATCACCAAGTTCGATAATTTTTCCACCTCTAGTATGGATTGAGGATATTCAATACTTGCAGTGGGCCAGGAGCTCATAAAAACAGAAGAATGAACATGCACTTGGTCATATCCTCTGTTTTTCTCGCAGACCGCCTGTAGCTGAGAGCAAGTTTCTGTAGTGGCTTCCAAAAACCCAGTAAATTAACCTTGCAAATGGTACTGCTACATTTCCCCTCACTCAATTATTCACAGCAATAGACCGTGGCTGACTGAGATTGGAGGAAGCAATCTTAAACGAGCTGAAACAGAATAACCGGAATAATGATGTTCGGCCTGATGTTAAGGCTGCAGACAACACGATGGCTAACACCATTCTCATGCACATAGACATTTGAAGGTTCAGTTTCCTGTTCACACACTGTACTTCCTCCAAGTCTTCGAGTCCTTACAGGCAAGTCTGCCCACTCTGCAGCCATCTTGACCATGCCCCAAGGCAGTTATTTCCAGTAACACAAGAGCACAGCTTCTACTTGATTTAGGAGAGACCTACAAACCCCAAACGGACTAATGTTTCGGAAGCATTGGTGAAGTCACTGGTTTAGTAAAAAAAGTTATAGTCTTTGGTTCCAATAACACACAAAAAATTCATGTCGCTCTGAATACTATATATGAACATGGTTTTGGTAACATTCGCCAAAAAACTTTACCTAAAATCTTTACATAAGATGTTGAAACATTGCTGTGTGGATTTAATTGCATTCAGCCAGAAGAGCATTTGGGGCAGATTTACTAACAATTTACTTGGAAGTGTTTATTTGTATCCCAAACTGAAGGACTAGCATTAATTGTCACAGTTCACCACTCATTCAGTGGTCTGGCACTTTTTGCTCCAATTGGAGTTTTTTTTAATTGACCTGGATATCTACATTGAACTTACATGCAATAAACGCAGGTGCAACTGTGTAATTAATCTTTTACCAGGCCAACAAAACCACACGATTGGCTCACATCTATTTTGTATGAAAGCACATTTCTGTTACTTTAGATCTGTTTTAGGATCAAAAAGTGACAAAATAATAACTTAATAAGAAATACAACAGAGTATGAGTATTTCAACACAATAAATACATTTTTGATATAAGAAGTCATAACTGCAACACTATACATCAGAAATGTGTATTCATGACTCTGTTTAAACAGATTTATTTTTGGCTGGAAGACATGAGCTGAACTGTGTGCTATTGAAAAAAACTTTACTGAGAGCAACAAAGTGCACAAATAAACCACAGTGCATACAGAAGCCACAGCGCACAGGAATAACAACAAGGAACCCAGTAAACAATGGTCGTTCGTGGACGTCTAAAATGTGTTTAAATATAGTCAGATACGTGATTTCAACATTGTTTCAACGGCTCAAACGGTTCAAATGTTTACTGGGAAGCAACACATAGCTTTAGTGGAGCAAGGATTGAAGACCCAAGGAGTGTATGCTTTTAACAATCATTTAGACTAGAAAATGGTCAAAGCATGATTTAGCCTTTTTCATAGTTTTATGAAGTAGACAACAAGAGATAGCAACTGAAACTATTTGGTTTTAAATTTAAGTTACTAATGCTAGATGATCACTGGACATCGCTACACCTCATCCCAAAGGGACCGGATAGAGTGCCATCACTCGAGAGAATGGAGTTCCACTACTACACAGAGAAATGCTGGGGGGCTTTACACCTCTCTAGCCAATGCTTGGCTTTAGGCATGGTGAACTTTGGCTCATGCGAGGCTGCTCCACAGCATCCCATTCCAGCAGTGAATTTCAGCTGTGCAAGCGCAGTTTAATTATGTTAGCCAAGTGGCTGAAATCACTAACTGTGGGTGTCTGAATACTTTTGGACATACAGTGCATTTGGTTTCCGACACTATATGACATACTTATAGCTACAAACATGGACAAAACCATGGACAAAATTCCGGCTTTAAAATATCTCTTTTTAGCTATCTGGAGCACGTTTTCCGTTTTTATCCATACCAGTATGTTAGACCTTCACTCTGGCTGCGGTGGTCTGCTAAATAAATAAATAAATGGAAACAGAAATGGAAATGTACTCACTGGCTTGCATGAGCTGTCCCTGGCGTCCAAACACCTGGGAGAAAGTGGCGGGGCTGCAGGTGAGTGTGTCCTCCATTGCTGGTGAAGGTCAGCCTTGTCCTTCACCTACTAGCGAGGCAGGAATAGGAGCTGTCTGTAAATAAAAGCAGTGAATTTGGATTGTTTACCACTCTGATATCAGCCCACCCTCTGGATCACTGCTGCTGAAGATATTGGGGAAGAATAACACACAGCGTCTACTGCTCAGGATGACAAAAACAACTACTCACTCACACCCACACACCCACACACACAGAATAAAACCAGGCTGTGGGTGTGTGTCTTTCTGTATGGATGTGGGAAGGCATTTGTATGCCAAAGAGAAAGACAGAGAGAGAGGGGTAGTGGAGCCTTGCCAGTTAAAAGCTCTTAAAATTGACATCAGATGTCTATTCCATACTCCTCCTACCTAATAATAACTCAACCGTTTAGCCTTCTATCAATGTTACTGAATAATATGGTTGTACAGATTTAAGGAATATAAAATACTGATTGTTCAGGTTGTAAAGCACAGGCTGTACAGATTGAAGGCATAGTGCAGTAGTCAAGGTGCATACAAAGTCATTCAAAGCAGTTTGATGTGAAATGGTTAATTGTGGAGCAATGAAAGACTGAATCAAGGGCTGTGATGTCTCCAGCACAGACATTTTCTTTACTATCCAAAATAACCAGTGAACCTCTAGGTTATAGAGGTAATCAGTTTTCTTTGGGTACTACTTTGTCTAACTACACCCTGCATGTACCTCTCTGCCATTAATGTTTTTTTTAAATGCATACTTAATTATTTAATGTAATAACTTGATTTATTTGATGTAATTTTATGTAATACAGTGTACTTTTGTGAGGTACACTGTAAAAAGTGTTTCGTTGGTCCAATCTAAAAAATACTCTAATTTGTTATAAGCAAATTAATTAGGTTTATTTAACAAAAAAAAGAACAAACTATTCTTTTAATCAAAGTAATTTTTGAGTTCAGTAAAACTTTTGAGTAATTTTGTGGGATGCACATTTTACAGTGCATCCCACATTTTACTATGACTACAAACGACTTTGTTTACATTTTATCACACATTTACTTTCACAAACCTAGTAGAATTTATAAACGGCACAGAAAGAAACACATACACAGAACCTAAAGATGGTGTGTGTGTGTGTGTGTGTGTGTGTGTGTGTGTGTGTGTGTGTGTGTGCATACACGTGTCAAAGCAGAACAGGGATGATGATGCCATCTCCGTTAAAACTGTGTTAATAGCTGAATACTAAGCCAGCAGCTCAATTCCACTCAGTTCACTTTCTGTAGCAGATGGCTTGTTTGACAACAAACCCATTGACAGACCTCTGCTGAAGGTTAAACAATCCTTCATTCCTCATGGACCGAATATATTTCATGTGTTTAAGTATAGATATGAGCGTGTTGGAGAGAAAGCATGATTAATGATGCACTGCCTGTTAATGGTATATTAAGATCACAAAACTAACTGAATAATAATGAACTGATGAAAATATTAATGTAATATTAATACATTAATAATAAGGCTGCAGCATTTAAATAGCTTCAGCTTCTAACCAGTGTGGGTATGTGTCATCCAGCCAGTACATATGTGAATTTCATGTGTAGATCCTGTGTGTACAGGACATTTAAATTCACAATTATTCTATTTGTTGGAAAACCAAAAACAATTTCTCACAATTACTGAAAAAAAATCTTTTAAACATAACATGTTTAGGACACACGTAATGATGTTTAATTTTTTTCTAATATGTTAAACTCTATTTAAGTTTGTTCCCTGTAGAGGATATGTCTTATTTTCACTTGTTATACTAAGTCTTAGACCAACTTAGCAAACTGTGTAACATCTGTCAGCCGTGGTATAACATCATAACAAATACAAATAAA
>CM067494.1:13593059-13641326 GCA_034552555.1 Semaprochilodus insignis | reverse complement strand
GGTGCTCTTAGCAGTGGGATATGTATATATATATATATATATATATATATATATATATATATATATATATATATATATATATATCCATAATGTGAATGTGTGAATGTATAATGTGATCCATTTATGAACTCCTAAATGTTCTCACACTTGCATACAGGCTGTGGAGCTCTGGGGTTATGAAAATAATTAAAGCTGTGAATAGCGTAAATGACACGATTCTCAGTTTCTCGCATATAAACTGTAAATGCAGTTGGCACCATACACAAGTGTTACGTCTCAGCATTTAACTTAGCAGCCTATTTCATGTTAGTGTCTAGTAGGTGCATTTAGTAGCTCAAGTGGCCAATGAGTGTTCTGTACATTATTTTACTTTGCTAGCCATCTTTACTATGAAACACAAGGGTCTTAACATGCTACAGACATGACTTAGAAGTTTGAAGGAGAGTTGTGCGTAGTGGCCTATATAGCTATGCCAGCTTAAGCTGAGGTTGTTGCACTTCCTACTCCAAAACCATGAGCATTAAAAAGCCACCCTTTGAGGCAAAAACAGCCTCCACTCTTTTGGGAAAGCTTTCCATGAGATTTTTTCAACAGACATTAAAAGTGTAAGTAGGATATTTTAATAGTCAAAAATAACCCTGAAATGTACAGGTAGGAAATTTTGATATCCTAAATCTCCTTATCTGAACATGCTAGCACCGTTAAAAGTATGGCATTTTAATAGCTGGCGTCACATTTATCAGACGGAAATTAGTATTATTAAGCTGAACCTGTAATATAGTCTTGAACTAAGGCTTAATTAACATTAAAAAGACAATAAAGCATTTGAAACACTACTACGCTATACTGATGACACTGACTTGTGTGGTAGGACCACTTGATGGGAAAAACAAATTGCTAGAACACCTATCACCAAACATCCTAAGTAAATTGTGAGTGCATACAAAGGCAGTTCACCCCCACCCTAACCCCCAACATACATACAGAGGGGCAAAATGAATTGGAATATATCATGTGACAGCCCTCTTATAGACATTTTCAGCTTTTCATGTTTTGGCCAAGAAGTTACATTGCTAATAGCCTCCTTAACCGCTCAAATGCTGCTATTAGTTTCACAGAGCTGACCTTCACAACCCTAACATACTAACCCTAACATGCTACAATTGCCCTTTAATGTACATTAATATGGCTAACGTCAGTAGTTTTTATGCATGTGTCTAGTTTAACCTAAAATGCTTTAATTATCTTCATCATGTAAACTAGCCTATACCAATCAAATTGTGCTGCACATTTCAAAAGTCACGGATAAAACTTTATTTTCCTTGGTTTCTCTTGAATACGGTTTTGGAATAAATAAATGCGCACACATAAACTCATCGTTATAAAATAAGTAAATAAAATAAAGGTAAAGTAAAATAAACTCATTACATGGCATATATGTGCAAACCCAACTAAACCACAGGTTCATAGATGTTTAGATATCTATCTAGCTCATAGTGAATGGGCTAGCATTAGCTTAACATTAGCTAGCAGGTATCCAGCTTCATTTAAAATCATTTCGCTGACATAACTTTTGAATATAAAGCCCAATTAGTCAGCAAACACTATTAGTTACATTGTGTAGACTACAAATCGTCGCTGTCCAATGAAAAACATGTATCTCCATTTTTGTTGATTTTTACTTTTATGCATCATTTCATCATATGATCTGCCGTTTACATTGTGTGAAAATTTCATGATGAACGGACCAACAGAAATGGTCCAAAACAGCTTGGAAAAATGTCTGGTTCCATTGACTTATATTATAATATATGTTCGCTCCTTTTACCAATGGAGTGTGAGCAGGAAGACCAGACCCACCTGACTAAATGGAGGAAAAGCATGAGTAATATAACAGACTCTCCTGGTGATTCTGGTGTTAAACATTAGACAGACTTTGAATTTTGAAATTAAAAAAATTGGGTTGATGTTAAAGACCAACACTGGGTTGCTATTAAGCTCCAGTGTTTAACAGGTGTTGATTTTGGTTGAAAATAAAATCCTGGTTGATGTAAAAACCAAACACTGGACAGACCCAGATAACATTTATTGGTTTGCTGGCTTGATGAGGTCGGCACCCTGCTAATTGTTTGCCACTGCTAGTCCACTCTCGAACCAATCAGATTATTGTTCTGCATACAATATCTAACTAGTTTTTAATCTTTTAAATGTGTATAGTCTTTATTTTAGAAAATAAACGAAGACAAATATGACAAGCAACTGAGAGAAAAAATGATCTGATCTATGATATAATCTGATATAAAATGATTTAGTTGAAGATGTTGTTGACACTAAAAAAACAATTACTAAACTAATTTATTAAGGTAATGGAAAGTAAGAAATTAAAAGAATAAGTAAATTGAACTGTGAGTAAAAAATTTAATTTTGTCTAATACTCTGCGTAACTTTGCTGTTAGAGGGCCAACAGCGCTCGGTTATCCTCTTGCTATCAGGGGAGGTTGACGATTGGTTGGAAATCAAAATCGGCAACCCGTCAGAAAACAATGTTGGTTTGGTGTATAGGAGGACAGTGGTAGATAGGAGGACAGCAGTGGGCAGCCAAAGCTGTGGCACCTGGGTGGGGCAATAACTAAGAACAAAATTTTTGTGAAGCCTATTTTGCATAGTGAATGAAATAACTGCCAAATATCTGCAATACAGACATTTCTGATGTGATATTTTACTAAATAATTGGTTTTCTCAGTCATACCTTTTTACGGTGGCCAAGAAGTGCAAAACAAATTAACATTTCAGAAAACAAAATTACAAAACTAAAAACAAATTTACATACGAAAAAAATGACATTTAAGAAAACAAAATTACAAATTTACAAGACATGAAACACTTTTACCAGTACCGAAACACTTTTACAAACTGCGAATTCTGACGGAAAGGGTAAGTCTAACACCCAGGAAGTGCTTGTTGCAGACCCTTGTCCACCATCCTGTTTTGCAGTGGCTGAATGACTGTCAGTTATTTATCAGGAAACACTCTCTTATAGTACTGTATCTATCTGAGTAGTATTCATATTCCTGCTGCTCTCAATTTTCCTTTCTTTTTCTGAGGCTGCCTACAAACTGCCAAATGTATAAAAGAGAAAATACTGATTTCCACAATTACAGTTCCAGTCCAAAATAACATATTAACGTGAATGTTAAATTTCAAGTCAGAGATTATACTGAACATACGTGCTGGTGTGGTGGTACAATGTTACAAAAATAAGTATACCAATTTATAACCAAACCCAATGAGGGTTTTCGGTTTTAGTCACCAAGCCTTACAACTAAATGTCATTTTTTAATAGCGACGGTATGACGTTGTCATGGGTCCTTTGGAAGATGGTGGAGTTTGGTTACTTAACAACTTAAAACCAACAAAATATGAGCATCAGCCATCATCAGTATCATACATCAAACTGACGCTGGCATAGAATTTTCATCATCCAACATCATGACCTACATTCAAGCAGATATCAACACTGGTGGCCAGCCGGGAGATATCAGCTATGAATGTTCTGCATCCACGATTCCAAAATCTTATTCAGCCATTCCGCAGTCTGTTGCAGTATCCTGTAGATTCTCACTGTTCCAAAAATATGGAACATCCAGTTTGCGATCATCCTCAAATGCAGCCTGACCGTAGGCTTGCACCCGAAGACAAATCTGGACGATTCTACTTATTAGAATCAGAATCGCCTATACGTGTCTTGGTTCACGCCAGGACAGCCAGCAATAGTCAGGTTAGAGAGGTTACAGAGTGATTCAACTTTTTCTTTCTCCTGTTTCTCTCCGTCTCTGTATCAGCAAAAGTCTCTGACACATCGCAAGCGGTGACATGAACTTCACAGCTTTCAACTGACAGGCGTGGAGCAGGCACCGTGCGGCTGGAGCCCAGCGGAATTAATTCCCCCTCTGTAACCAAGAGTTCACTCGAATCAAATTCTCTTTGAACATGAAGCACAGAGACACACAGATAGTAGGCTGTCATCTGTGCTAGAAGAGCAGCTCCGCCCCTGCAGTTCCACTGCCGCTGAGGACTCCTCTACTCTATTCAGCACAAGAGCAATTCAGGGCTTCACGTCTTCATGCTTCTTCTTTTTTTTATTTCTTTCTTTCTTTTTTCACCCACTGTGAAGCTGAGGGGTGTCGGATAACAAGCCACTCAAGCACAGACGTTTCCTCAACCTCTTAAAACCTCTATTCATATCAAAAAGCCTAGAAAGATTGCTGGAAATATATGAATGATGCATTGCCATTGTGCAGAACTGTATAATACTGTATTATACATAAGCAGTGAATTAGATAGGCCATTGGGATTGAGGTGTTGTCATACAATGAAAACAGCATTTCTGGAAATACCCCTAGCAAATCCTGATTAAAAATAATGATAGCAATAAAATATTGCTGCTTGCGGCAATCACTGGGGTCCAAGCACCTTTTATAAATAAGTCCAACTTTCTGAATAATTGTTAGAGCACTCTATGACCATCAGACTTTGGAGGTTGTTTCAATGTGATGCAGTGGGTAAGTTGCTATAAATCAAAATGCTAAATGCTTGTACAATAAAGAAAAACAGTTCTAATAAAACTGTATTACTTGAGATCATTAATGTCTTGGCGTTTTAGACAGAGCCTTCCTGCCAAGAGCATTAATATGGAGTTGGTGCTACATTACTGCTGTAATTGTCTCCACTCTCTGCTTCCATTTAGCCACAAACACATTGGTGGGGTCATGTATAGATGTTTGGTGATAAGACCTGACTTGACACCTGAGTTCAACCTTAATCCAAACATATTGGATGGGTGTTAAGGTCTGGGCTCTGTGCAGCACAGTCCAGTTTTTTCACACCAAACAAACAGAGCAAACCATTTCGTTATGGAGCTTGCTTGTGGATGGAGGTGCTGTAATGCCAAAATGTTGTGATGCAGTTTGGGCCTTCCCCAAATGGTTACCATAAAGTTGGAAAGAAGCGGTTCTGTTATACAAGTTTTTAATGGCTACAAGTAAGATTTACACAATTTTGAGGAGGAATTTTGGAGCATTCCTCCTGGGAATGTGTTTCTGTTCATTGGTACTTCTGATATGCCATGCTTGCACAGCCCTCTTCGGCATAGCAACAGGACTCAAAACAAATCTCTCTTTTTTTGCCATTCATCTGTTATACAAGCCTTTAGCTGGTCAGTGGTGTGGGAGCTTCATTGTTGTGTTTTGCACGTTTTGAGTGGTAAACAGATCTGGACTGATGGAAAAAGATCAGCTACTGGACTACTGGGTGAAGATGAACTATAAATATATTTAATTTTTTAATAATTAAAATATAAAGATATCAATTTATCAATAAGATAAACATGAATCATTTGTAAATCAAGTAAATAATTAGAATCAGGTAATCATGACAGACCTAGTACCAAAATGATATAACAAATAAATAACAATATCACATTTAGACTGCAGTACTAGCTTTAGAAAGAGCTTACAGGATTATCAAAAAGGGCTGCAAGGCCTCTGTGTGTGTACATAATGTGCTAATGTAAGCACATCTTTGCTCCACTGCTACGTCCAAGCTTATTTAGTGGCCAGACAAAGTCTATGGCAATGCGCTTTATTAATAGTTGCAGGGCATCTTACACTGCAATCAGGAGTAAGTGTGGTGATATTTCATCCTGACAGGCAGGGCATGGTATACACAATCACGCACACACACTCAGCTCAGAGGAACCATAAACCTTACATAGGAACCATAAACAACAGTGCCATGGCACAGAGGGGAAATGTAAACAAGGTGAGCCGTCTCTGCAGAAAGATCAGCTCACAGTATTAAACCAACAACCACACTCAATATTCAGTGCTTCATTTAAGCTTTGTTGGACAGTTCACATCAATCACATTTTACAGCAATAGTTGCCACAATTATGGTGCTCAAAGGTTGCTTCTTTAGTTTTACACTCAAGCCATAAGTTCTTGTACCCAACGTGTAATGGAAAGTTATACTGCAACCGCATGCCTGAACCCTTGAATTTGATTACCTGTAGATCCCCCTTTAGCAGCAGTCACCCCCAGCAAATGTTTTTTGTGGCAATATGATTTGCACAACAATGAGGAGAAACTTTGGACAATTCCTCTCTGCAAATGCTTCAGTACAGCAATGAGATACCCTGCTTCCTTGCACAGCCCTCTCCCACATCCTAACAGGATTAAGGTCAGGACTCTTGAGTTGATTTATCTGTGTGCCTCAGGTCACTGTCATCTTGCACTCCCCCAAAGTCTCTCCAGCTTGAGGTCATGGACTGCTGTCCTGTTCTCTTGTGAAATGTCTTGAAACACCTTTGAGTTCATTGTTCCCTCAAAAGTGATGCAAGGTGTCAGAAAACAGGCCCAAGCCATAATGTTCCCTTTACATGCATCACACTTCAGATGAGGTTTCAGTGTTGGTCCTTGTCCTCCAAACATAACGTTGTCTTCTTCTGAGGGCTTCCGACAGGCATAGTTCACCTTAACCTTTCTTAAGAACAACAGATTTGTCAGTAACCAGGCTTTGTGTGCTGCCCTCATTTATTGGGCAAATAATTTGTTCAACTCATTTCCTTAATTGACAGACCATTCGTCAGTTAGCTCTTGGAGAAGTCATTAACTCAAAGGTTTATATACTTTTTCTAGCCTGTGGACGTTTATTCAATGCTTTTTAACTTGCAGGCAGCAAAGTGAAGCTGTGTGTATGCTGATACACATGTCACATGCCTAATAAAAAAAGGCTACAGTGATTAACACAGGTATATCTGAGTGTATGACTCAATATGTCATAGGGATGTGCTGTATCTTCTGAAAAGGTAGTTTTCCTAAATGAATGGACCTTGGTGATTTGCTGTAAATGGGTATCGCCATTGGATTTTGTCCTGAATGTAGCCCATTCAGACAGATCTACCATATGTTTCTCCCCTTCTTAGTTGTCCTTTCTTTTTTTGTGGTGCATGGTGGTGCATGATGCACCTCCCTCCCCCAACCTTGGCCCTCCATATTATGACTGGCACCAGGTCTGCAGTCACTAACAGTGCAAAACTAATTAAGCAAACTCTAGACACCAAACATGCCTCGACTTGTACTACATTTAGGGTAAGTGGAAGAATCTGGCCAACCATTCCTTAAAAAAAAAAAACCTCAATACTTCATTTGAATGAGTTTGGGAGACCCCAAGTGGAACGTTAAGAGCAGTGTAGAGATCATTGGGCCAGTGAAGATTAGGAACATGCAGGCAGGTTGGGGTTTGAGACGGCATTCATTCACTTTAAGTTCAGGGAATTTAGCTGGATGGTCAGATAAGCAACTCTGACAGGCTGTGTGAAAACATGGCTCTGCAGAGAGAACGCAGCATGCCAGCACTTTCATCTTGCACTCATGAAAACACCAACACCAGCAAGACATCAGCAAGAATCAGGCAGTGGGTCTACAGCAGTTCCACACAGTCCGCCCTGGATCAGTGCTGAAGCTTCACATAAGATACTGACATAATATTGTAGCACAATTTTGGTACACTTCCGTTGAAAACAGGAGAGAAGCTGCGCTAAAGTGACTGTGATGGATTGTAAAGAACAGAGGAATAGACACGGTGCTGTGGAGGAAAGCCCTGCAACCACACTGGCTTTGAATTCAGCAGCTTCATATACAGGCAGAGGGAGGCATTTTTGAGAAATGCTGAATTTATATTATACTTGAAGAGCCTATGGAAAGCTGAAAGTTTGATGAGTTCAATTCAAATACTGTAAAAGTTTCTAAATGTACTGTTCACTAGGCAGTCCGTGTGTTCAGTCCACTAGTGCGTTTTAAATTCATTTGGGTTGCGATGTCAAAACCATGGTAACATTTACATGATAATTCCAATTCACACTGAAGTGATGCCTAGTGTTGTTTCTGCAGACAGTCTGTAGTAGAGTGATTGGCATGATTAAACATTGTGCTTTGTCTGGCTTTCAGGAAGCAAGTTAATTCGTACAGCCTTCCAGAGAATCCAATCACTGGACATTGGACATTCTGGCTCTTTACAGTGAATCAATTAATTGGCTCAACCAGTATTCGCATCTCCCAAACAGCAGTAGCACGGTCAGGTATTCTTACCAAAGTTGTCCAGGTTAGCCATTTGATTTTCAAAAAAGCCTTACTCATTTATTATTAACAAACACTCATCATCAAAAACATAGTTACACTAATAGCGGCACCTATAAGGAATCAACCGACAGGAATGACACTTGGTGGGCAGATTTGACACCGTGAGACATGTGAATGCTTCAAGTTTCGCGCTCAGCTGCATATGTGACATAAGCAAGGACAGGCCTTATTGCTGTAACTGACTGACCCAACAGTTAAGATTGCGCACATTCAGCAAGCAGTGATGCTCCATGAGTCATCCTGTTAGTGCCAGCACCTTTGGCAGACTGTAATGGAGTGACTCAGAATGTCTGTGGGTCATCTTCAGTGATGAGTCTCACTTTTGTCTCAGTGGAGATGACCAATGAATCCGTGTGTGGAGGCACCGTGGTCAGTGGCAAGATAAACGGCTTGTTGTCACACGTCACACATCCAAAAGGCCTGCCGTCCGTCCACCTTCACCCCTACTGCAAAACCTGCAGAAGCTGTGTGAGAATATTCAAGCTGCATGGGATGGACTATCGGAGGACACCATTAGGAACCTTTACAACTCCATGCTGAGACATCTGGCATGTTGCGGAAGCAAACATGGTGGTCCAACGCCATACTGGGAGACACTACTTCTGTATGTGTAGCTCAATGAATATTGCCCATATCAGCTTAAATTTCTCATCATTTATTGTTCGAGGTAACCTTTACTTTCCTTCTGTAGGGCATTGCAATCCAACACTCGGTGCAACTATTTTTTTTACAATGAGTGTATTTGTCACAGTATTTTTTTCATATACAAGTTTATCTGCAAGTACTTTCTTGTCAATCATGTTAAAGGTCCAGCTCCTTGGTAGAAAAGCAACAGAAAACATAGCAATGACTAAAGCTCTTCGCAAGTGACTGCCACCGTCCACTCCCATCAAGAAATCATATGCGGCAGCAAACATAAGAAGTTTTTTTAACTGAAAATAAGTAATTCAGTAACTTACACATAAAATTTGCTTAATAAATTACATTAGCTCATTATATTTAGCAGCCTAAGTGTGTTATGTCAAAGTGTGTTATAACAACATAATATTTTTGGCAACACTGTAGGGCAGTGTTCATAGGGCTAAGCCCTTTATGAAAAATGACTTAACATGTTAAACATTCATAAGGGCTTATTGCTTCTTCCGTTAACTTTGATGTGCATTGATATAACATATTACATATAACATTTACAGGACCAGATTAAGATCATGTGGTTCCTCTGGCCATAGTGCCCTAACCCCATGTTAATAACTTAAGACCTTTTGTTTAAAAACATCTTGGTTTTGTTTTCCTTAAGTAAGACCTTGTCAAATACGTCAGGTACGCCAATAAAATGGCAAGAAATATCACTACAACATGTCTATGTTTTACTCACACAGACAAAACTGCCCACTTAATTTCAGGCTAGATTATCAGACTGTGCTGTGTGTGAGTAGGCGTGTTTACATGAATTGAACATTTCAAACATTCTTAACAGATTAAACTAATCGAAACTTGTGCACATTTTAAACTACCTTTTGTGCATGTAAATGGTTTTAAACCCAAAGTACATGCCTGAAACACCCCTGTGGAATTCCAGCCCTTTTATCTGTCATCTCATCACAATCTTTATTGCCCGCCTACCACTCTGAAACGTCAGTTGATTCCTTCTGGGTGCAACTATTTTTTGGATGATGAGTGTATATTGTGTTTTCAATTTAATAAAAACAGTATTTAATAAATTACCATTTCTGTTTTTTATTAATGTTTCACATATTACATACAATTCATTCCAAATGTTTCGGAACTGAAGTACTTTTTTGGATTTGTTTTTTAGAGAAAATATGACTAAGACAGCCAATATCAAAGACCATGTACCTATTATAAAATTTATCATGTCAGTATTACCACAAATTTCTCAGACTTGTTCTACCTGGCATGCCATCACATCATCAGCATTATTTCACTATTATGTACTCTAAGCTTCAGCAGATTGTCATAACCTA
Source organism: Semaprochilodus insignis (assembly GCA_034552555.1). Classification (NCBI taxonomy): domain Eukaryota; kingdom Metazoa; phylum Chordata; class Actinopteri; order Characiformes; family Prochilodontidae; genus Semaprochilodus; species Semaprochilodus insignis. The sequence goes on along the minus strand of CM067494.1, from coordinate 13,631,143 downwards.
TTGTCAGAAAAAAATGTTACCTGACACAGGTCCTGTGTCAATGTTTACGACCTATTAGAACAGGTGTTAATAATATTGTTTATGTAGGTTTCATAGTGCTACCATGTTTCAGTATAAACACATATCCAAAAATCCACTGCTGGTGGGACACTAAAAACTCTGTAGGAGAAACATCCATATGTAAAATTAACATTCATTTCACTCTCTGCAACACAAGTATACGCATACTTCAGAAATCATAAAATATGCTTTAGATGAATCCCTTATAAAAGTTTTAGAGTGTATGGAGGCCGAGGAAAGGCAGGAACAGAATACAAACAGAATTGTGGTTGAGAGAGACAAAGCTTTAAGGGAACACTGCATGAATGAATTATGGAATAACAGGTCATAGACTTTTAACAGAAGAAAAAGAAACCTCCTCCAGCCAGCAGGACATAAATGCTGTACTGCGCTGAGGGCGGTCTCGCTGGGTCCAACATTTCTTTCATTCTTTCTTTGATTTTGGATGTTAGCAGGAATGACTGGAGGGAACTGACTGTCACTACAAAAACACAATCAGGAATGTGATCACTTTATAAATAATAATGTCCTGTGTGGTTGATACTTGAGTAAAATGACAACAACTGCCTCAACAGTACCCAAACAGAATGCTCTGGGTCTTTCTCTTCTCATTTTCTTTTTCATAAATTTTAACTTCATCTGTGCACTGGGACTTTGACAACCCTACTAAAAAGGGAGACGTTCAAACATGATGGAATCCCACGTCTCAGACTAATAACTCCACAAAGCACTATCTGTCTGCGACAATGGGGTTGAGACAAAATCGACATAGTTTATTATGCATGCCTACCTAGGCGGAATGTATTATCATTTAAATCCCCATGTGACAACCAAATATAACTTCAATATATCGTTGCAGTTAAAAACTTGTTGGCACTTTTTAATTTTTTTATTTTTATAGGCTATTTCAGTGTGCCTGCCCTTCATGTTGTGTAAAAACTGCATAATGAATGTACCAGCAGAAATGGCCAGAGAGGCAGGGAGTAGGGATGATGAGGGAGCTGCAGCAGCCCCATACTTCAGAACTGTTTACCATTAAAGACCCAGATATAGACCCAGTCAGAATATAAGCATTTCTACAACTTTCCCACAATAAAAATATTAAAACGAGTGTTGTATCATTTCCATGCACTTAATTTCATTTTGCCATATTTTTCCATAATACCCAGTGAAGTGTGTATTCATAAGCTCTTGCTATAACCCCTAATGGGCCAGTGTTAGGGTATGATCAGACATGGCAAGTTTGGCAAAGCAAGTGAGAACGCGGTCATGGAGCCGACCGGTCTCTGGTCTGGTTTGTTTGAAATGCGAATGCAACACAGACCAAAGACAGAACCAACAGTCATATGAGACACTGTAATAATGTTTGTCTGCATGCATAACAGTCTTAACTCATTAATATATACACCCAATAAACTGTATTTACATACAAGAACAGAGCAACAGCAATGAGAAATGTACTGCTCCAGGCTGGGAAGGTGATGTTGGTTCAGGAACCAAACTGTCAACAGCCATGGTTGATGTTCATCTCTAAATGAGGTTGAAATTGGCTTCTATGTTCCACACTGCTGTAAACACTAGCTTGTACAGCTCCACCATTTAGGGTGGAATGAAAAATTAGAAAAGAAAGCTGCTGAATAGGAAGCCAACTTCAGCTCCCACATACACTATATTGCCAAAAGTATTCACTCACCCATCCAAATTATTAAATCCAGGTGTTCCAATAACTTCCATGGCCACACTGTATAAAACCAAGCACCTAGACATACAGACTGCTTCTACAAACATTAGTGACGGAGTGGGTAGCTCTCAGGAGCTCAGTGAATTCCAGCGTAGTACCGTGATAGGACGCCACCTGTGCAACAAGTCCAGTCGTGAAATTTCCTCCTTACTAAATATTCAACAGTCAACTGTCAGTGATATTGTAACAAAGTGGGAGTGGTAGGCTATGTAAAGTGACCGAGTGGGGTTAGCGGATGCTGAGGCGCATAGTGCACAGAGAGTCAGTCGCTACAGACCTCCAAGTTTCATGTGGCCTTCAGATTAGCTCAAGAAAAGTGCATAGAGAGCTTCGTGAAATGGGTTTCCATGGCCAAGCAGCTGCATCCAAGCCTGACATCACCAAGCACAATGCAAAGCGTTGAATGCAGTGATGTGTAAAGCATGCCGTGCGTGGCGTGTTTTCTCGAGTGACGAATCACACTTCGATGGACGAGTCTGGGTTTGGCGGTTGCCAGAAGTGTAAAGTTTGGTGGAGGGGGGATTATGGTGTGGGGTTGTTTTTCAGGAGTTGGTCTCAATCCCTTAGTTCCAGTGAAAGGAACTCTTAATGCTTCAGCATACCAAGAGATTTTGGGCAATTTCATGCTCCCAAATTTGTGGGAACAGTTTGGGGATGGCCCCGTCCTGTTCAAACATGACTGCACACCAGTGCACAAAGCAAGGTCCATAAGGTCCAACTTGACTGGCCTCCTGACCTCAACCTGACAGAACACCTTTGGGATGAAATAGCATGGAGACTGCGAGCCAGGCATTCTCTTCCAACATCAGTGTCTGACCTCACAATGCGCTTCCGGAAGAATGGTCAAAAATGTCCACAAACACATTCCTGAACCTTGTGGAAAGCCTTCCCAGAAGAGTTGGAGCTGTTTTAGCTGCAAAGGGCCGACATCATATTAAACCCTATGGATTAAGAATGGGATATCACTGAAGTTCATATGCAATATGGCAATATAGTGTATGTAACAAGATCCTGTACAGCTTTAATTCAAGCTGTAATAAGTTGATAGTTTGTGCTACACATTTCACTCTGGACAGAATCACCAAATCTTGAATAATATCGAGCAGGTTTGCTCTGCGTTTGACACTGAAGAGACTGAAGAGTATAGGAGCTCCCCCATTGTTAGCATCACAACACGTAAACAAGTAGCAGCCACGCCGTGTGATTTTATGCACTTTTTGAAGCAGATCCTCTATACTGAAGGTTTCATAGTGAATAACAACTTTAATTTACCTGGTGTTGTAGTCATGATCAAAACCAAGTAGCTATTGTAGGTAATGTTAGCTGCTAGCAAGCTTTAAGTATCTAACATCATCATAACTACCTAAATAGAATGATGACCCAGGTTTGTTTTCTTGTCTGTGGGTGTTTTGGCATGTTTCTTCTGTGTGATCGCAGTGTCTCACTGTAAACCAGCAATTCAGAGCAGAGCTCATCAAATTATTCCTGAGTGCTCCAAAAAACCAGGGAAAACTGCTTATTTACTTCTAGGGCCAAATCATAGGCTGTAAGAGGGCGTGTCAAACTGCACTTTCACCACATACTTTCTATGTAGACATCATACTTTCTATGTAGACATCATACTTTCTATGTAGACTGTTGTCTATGTAGACAACAGTTTAAAATGTTGAGCCTCCTCATTCCAGTATACTGGAAACCCTCCCCACAAGTAGGAGTAGGTACATCATCATACAGCACTTTTTATGGGTTTTCTTTTATTGGAAGATTATTTAACAGAATTTTTCTTTTGTCGTCTTGTTATGAAAAAAAAACAAACAGCAGCCAGATAGAAAGAACCAAATCAAGCACTATTTTTGAATGATCTGTTATTTATTTCAGACATGTAGTTGTGTGTAATGTTATTCTAGAAGGTTGCTAAGTAACAGTTTAAGGTCTGCTTCTTAACAATTAACTAAAGTATTAACATACAGCTTATAATGATACAGCTTATAAAGTTAAAAATACCCTAATAAATAGAAACATACTATTTATGAGCAAGTTTAGAAATGTGGTACGAATGTATTTCTATGTGGTGTTAATAAGGTGTCCAGTATAGTGGACACTGTAATTAGGCCAATGAAATTTTAAATAACTAAAAGTAAAAGTTTTTTAGTGTACAATATTGGACTAGAGTAGAAGAAATATATACTATATTACATGTAATATACTCAAATGTAAAAATCATGGACGTTCAGGTAGTTCCAGGAGTTTAGAAACATTCTCATGTAGCTATACATACAGTAAACTCAGGAAGGGTTCAGTACTTAAAATGTGTCCTGATATGTACATCCGAATGTTTGCATGCCCACTACGATCTAACAATAAAGGCAGCATGGTGCTTCTCATATGGAGAGATAGAAAAGCATACAGAAGGCCCCAATTTAAATGGTAATCTGTTTTTACTACAGCCTACATAAATGTGCACACACTATAACTGCTCTGGCAGCAGATTTTAGCTAGTTCAAGTTAACATCAGCAAAGTCTCTGAGAGCTATTTACATTGATGTAGGTGGCCTATAGGTGGCCTCTTTTCACAGATCATCTATATACCATTTTGCCAGCGGAATGTAAATCGACTTGCCAGATATTATACTTAAAATATAATTTAAAATATTTGTAGTATAGTTTAATTACAAATTTACGACTAAGGGACCTCCACAACAGGCTGAATTTTATGGCTACTGTAAATGGGGGGTTAAAGAGCTTAAAGATCTGATATGGATTTACCTGAGATCTGATATCAATAAGTTGTAAATGTAACTGCATTTTTTGTTACAGCAGAAGAGACAGACTTTCATAATTAAGCACTCTCATATTTACATGATGACACCTCAAAACACCAATTAACAGTGGCTGTTTCAAGTGCAATCGGAATCTGAAAAAGCCAGTAATAAATCACAATGCTGACACTAATCCCACTTTAAAGGGCGCGAAAGCCATTATGTTATCTGTAAGCAAATTCTCAGGCCCAAAGGCACAGCGCATATGTTGTAAGCGTTAGTGAACTCAGTCAGTGAAGGAAGCTTCACTTCAATGTAATGAGCTTTAGTTCAATTATCCTTGATGTTTGAATTGTTTCTATTGAGCAAAACTGAAGTGAATGAAGTACCACACTCGGTGGGCTGGGGTGATGGGTCCAGGTTACTGTAGCTGCCTATTTGCTGATCATTCACATGAGTGTTCATGAAAGGTTTATGGCAGAGCTGTCAAATTCTAGAACAGGAAATTCAAAGCACTGCAAAACACAAATCAGTGGTTTCAGTGTTTACTTCAGCAGCAGTTATATATACTACAGTTTATATATACGTACACACACACAGTCTGGACTGTTGTGGCCAATCCATGTGTGAAAATGATGTCTCACGTTCCCTGAACCACTCTTTCACAATTTGAGCAAGATGAATCCTGGCACTGTCATCTTGAAATATGCCCGTGCCATCAGGGAAGAAAAAATCGATTGATGGAATAACCAGGTCGTTCAGTATATTCAGGTAGTCAGCTGACCTCATTGTTTGGGCACATAACGTTGCTGAACCTAGACCTGACCAACTGCAGCAACCCCAGATCATAGCACTGCCCCCACAGGCTTGTACGGTAGGCACTAAGCATGATGGGTGCATCACTTCAACCACCTCTCTTCTTACCCTGATGCGCCCATCACTCTGGAACAGGGTAAATCTGGACTCATCAGACCACATGACCTTCTTCCATTTCTCCAGAGTGATCACCGATCACGATCAATCAAGATTTATTTCCGACCACATTCATTCCTCGAAGATGATGTTTCCCCACTGTCCTTCCACTTTTTAATAATGCGTTGGGCAGTTCTTAACCCGATTTCAGTAGTTTCAGAGAAAACAACTCCTTAGATGTTTTCTCTGCTTGATGCATACCAATAATTTGACCCTTCTGAAACAGATTAACATCTTTTCCACGACCACAGGATGTGTCTTTTGACATGATTGTTTAACAAATGAGAAGGTACTCATTGCATCAGCTGAAACACAATCACCAATGCAGTAATTATCCAATGGGAGGCTCTTACCTACTGGCTAGTTAAATCCAGATGGTGACCTTTTTTGGGCAGGCAGTGTATATTGTTAGTTTATATATATATATATATATATATATATATATATATATATATATATAGTGTATTATTTTACACTGATTTTTTTCCAAGTTATTTTCTTGACAGCAAGTATTCTGGCCATGGCAGATATTCAGTTCCAGGTTGTTCAGGTTTTTTTTGACTTTCTAAGTGATAACAGAAACACATCCTCTACAGAGAACATGCTTCGTCGCATTTTAAGGCAGAATTCATGTTTTTGTATTTGTTGAATTTAACATATTGCAAAATGCAAAAGTTACAGCATATTTTATATTTAAGCTGTTCCACATTGTTAAACTCAGCAAACTGTGCACTATAACATGCAGGAAAATGGCATATATAAGTATCGTATAGAGCATATCAACTTATTTTTACTTAAAGTACCACTGTAGAGAAGGAGATCTAGCAAAAAAAACCCCAAACATACTAATTATATTTGACCTTAGGAAAGCTATTGGTAACTAAATTAAATTGGCTGACTGGTCCATCAACTCCTACAGGTCTAAGATGTTTCAACACTTGCAATGTTGTTTAATTAGAAGCCAAGTTTGTCACAAATTGTACATTTTAATTTGTTTTCTGGTTTGACTGAAGGGTCAAAGAATATATTGACAAACTATACTGATCACAATATTATTACACTGTATTGATACTGATTCTCAAAAACACAGCATTAATTTTTAATTAATGGTTTACACACAAAGATCTGTAGCAGACAGTGGGTCATACTTTGTTGTGTTTCAATAGCCAACCATTAGATAGCAGACTCTTCCACTCCATTGCAAATAAGTAGCATAAGAGTGTACAAATAACATCAGCAATAGCAAACCTAGCTCCTCCAATAACTGCACCCTGAAAGTCGACGAGTCTAATTATGAGTTGTAGTGGCAATTTGATGATAATGATGATAAATTTAGACTTATATGGCCAATATTAGTTGAGCCACACATACAGAAGTAGTGTCTCTCAGTATGGCATCAGGCGTGCTAAAGCAACATGCCAGACGTCTACAGTTGTAGATATTCCTAGTGGTGTCCTGCGATAATCCATCCCATGCAGCTTGAATATTCTCACACAGTTCCTGCAGATTGTCCGGTAGGGGTGGAGGTGGAGGGCACACCAGCCCTTCTCGATGTGTGACAACAAACCGCTCATCCTGGCGCTGACCAGGGTGACCATGATGAGTACTTGATTTAAGTGTAGGTTAACACTGCCCCCTCAGTAGTCAATTCCTTTCAAACCTCATCGGTTATTAGGAAATGCCTACCTGGACATACCACAAGATTCATAATGACTGGTCAACGGTAACCTTGACAAATGTGTGTTAAAACCTGATTGGACAATGGTGGTCACATTTTTCCACACATCGGGTCATCTTTATATTTCAAAATTTTAGCTTAGTCAGATATACAGATGCTGAGAAACAGATAATTTACTGTAACGTTGCCCCCTTTTAGACATGAACCGCGCCAAAATTCATAGCTGACCTCTGAACAAACTGTCTAACGTTCTTTTGATTTTATTTTTTTAATTATACAAAGTGCTAGAGTTTCAGCCATTTTAGAGAAGTAAGGTTGGATTCGGAAGGGTTAATTAGCATGTGGAAGCCATACTGTTTAGAAATGTTGATGTGAAATGATGTGAAAAGTTACGCTTCAGACTCCTGTGAATACTCTTTTACCAGGTCATTCCGTGAGGGACTAGTTTGAGTAAAGTTTGACTAGTTTGCAAAAGTTTGTAAATAGTTTGCATATTACCAAAAAGTCCAAGTAGGTGGAACGTATGGGTTCTTTAGACTTTTTAGTTTTGTTTAAGGCAAAGAATCTGGACAAAAAAAGAATGTCTCATGCTATATCTCATGGTGTAGAAGACAGCCTTCAGGCTGATCGTGCTCATCTTGCAGCGCCAACAATTGGAGGGCCTAAGAAAATTTTATTTCAACAGTTTAGAAGCACTAGAGAGAAAGAGATAGAGGCCTCTCTATGTTGTCTGTATTTTACAGAAAGCATTTGCAGAAGGCCAGTATCTGCAGATTTAAGATCACATGTTGGAACATAAATAGAAAGGCAGTCAGTGAAGTAAGAGGGTTCTCTGGCATTAAGCTTTGTAATCTGTCCTAAAAGACACAGGCAGTCAGCGCACTTCTTTCAAAACAAAGTAGATATGATGAGCTCTTTTATGTCTGGGTTAGGATCCGTGCACTGCATTTTGTATGAGCTGTAGAGGACGCAGGTGTGCAAATTTCATCAAATGAGGGAGGCAGCGTCAGAAGGGTATAGGTTACATGCAGAACAACTTAAATACTGTAAAACACATGACAAAAAGCATGACAAGTTTCTCTGCATCACTCTGTGACAGAATATTCCCCAAGATTGAACCTTGTGGGACACAATGGTTTTTTTTAAGAATAAAAAAAAAATTAACTATTATAAAACTGTGTCTGAGGGGTCTACACAATTATAAAGATGGTGGATTAGGATCTTATGATCAGTTGAATCAAAAGCAGATCATTTACAACCAATTAGCAGTATATTAGATTTGGAAAATAATTTTCTCATTTTGTACTCCATGCAAGTCTACAGGAAGCTATAGGCATCACACTTAAAAGCTGTTTGCACCACGATATCGCACAGGTTCCTCAAAGATATTACAAATTACAGCTTAATACATCATTTGCTATTTAGAACTATTTTTATTTGGGGAAAGATTTACATATGTACATAAAAAAATATGTACAAAAGTCATGTAAAAACATGACTATTATCTGAATACCCATGAACACAGATAGGGAACTGAATAGCAAGATCAACTGGAATAACTGAATGACCAGAAACATTCCTATAGTAGGCTTGGCAAGTAAAATACGAACTCATATAAACCTGTCGTTATATCATGCCTGGAAATGTGTTAAATATAAGCTATTTTTCCCAAAATGCTTCAGTGTAATTTTACAAAATTCATAAACAAAAACCATCATCCACACTGGTCTTAATCATCATTCCACGAATCCACCCTTGTTATCAGTAATCAGTGTCTGATATCATCAAAAACCCATTTTGGCAGCCCTACTAAAAAGGATGGAGGAAAGTAATGCATTTACAAAGCAATATTTTTGCAACCCAAATAATACATTATCATGAATGAAAGGCAAAATTTTGCCTAAATAAAAGCAGTTTCACCTTAAATCAGTCAAGCAGTTCCATCAAGAAGTTCCATCATGGCACTATTTTTAATGTCCTCATGAGTTGGAGAGTAGCAGAAGATTGCTTATTCTCAGGTAAAACAGTGTATTTGCACGGTTGTATGTTTTAGTGTAGTAATAATGGCCAGCAGCCCTGCTGTAAATGCTACGGATTATAAAAAGTACTGACAAAACCACAAACGGCTTAACGGGTTGGCTTATTCAGGCAAGGATAGAATATCCCATACATACAGCACACTATTATCGCCCACTCATTCTAACTGTATCAAACAGCTTTCGTTACTGTGATCACAAAAAAATGAAAGAGAGATTGAGAGAGAGAGAGAGAAAGAGAGAGAGAGAGAGAGAGAGAGAGAGAGAGAGAGAGAGAGAGAGAGAGAGAGACTGACTTGCCCAGCTGTTCAGTTCACACTCCAGCTCAATGTGCTCCAGTGTGTGCTGCAGAGATAAGACCAACACTCTCCATCAGCTCCACAGATTTCCCACAATCCCCCCCCTCTCTCTCTACATATATATTTTCCCTCTCTCTATCTCTCCTCCTCCTTATCTCCCTCTCTCTAGCTCTCCCTCTCTGGTTTCTGGTTCTGTCTTTTCCTCTATTTNGAGAGAGAGAGAGAGAGAGAGAGAGAAACCTCTGTAAATGTGAGAGCATCATTTTAACAAACATTGCATTCCCTATGGAGCATTACATTAAATTAAATATCCATATATAATCTTTTTAGCATCAGTAAAAGAAGAGCAGGACAAAATAGAGAATTGACACAAAAGGGTCAGTCTAGCTATACTGTATACATAGCACATGCAGTAAGAGACTGGTGAATGCAAAATTTTTCACAGAACAAAAATGGGGGGAAAAAAACAAACCAACAAAAACAAACAAACAAAAAACACAGAATACCAAAAACGGTTGTGTTAACAACTGATAAATGATTGCCTTTTTGCAATACAATCAGCCATCATTCTTAACGGAACCGCAGGGCCATTATTTATGAATCAAGTAATAGTACTCTTGATATATATATATATATATTCCTCATAATCTACAGTCCTTTTCTTCTTTTTTGGGTTGCACATCCAACAAAAGGCTCATTTATGAAAAGTGCATTTAGAACATGCTTCTGTCAGCCAAATGGAAGCATACAAGGAGAGATAAGGATCCCAATGTCTTTGAATATATATCCGAACAATTCAATAATCCAATTCAACCAGATCAAGTTCACCAGCATATCTCTCACCAACGGTCCTGCCTGGAGTTTCTTTAAAGTCCACTGAGCTTTACCAACAAGTATTCCTACAAATGAAAAGGAGAACAAATACACAAAATAAGAAAGTGAAACAATGGAAGCATCATTAGTCATATGTACACTACTCTTAAAAGCTGCAGTCATTTGCAATTTTCCCATTACATGTCAAATCATCTCCCTGCAAAGGTTCTGTTAGTATAAAACAGCTCTTTGATAATACTTGAGTGTACTTTGCTCCAACACTCAACTTCATATTCATCAAAGTGTCTGATGTGACTTTCCCAGTACCTACGGAAGACATTTGCTATCAGTGGGTGAGAAAAAAAAAACACTTCAATTCAGTTTTTGTGTATTGTGTTTTAACCTAGAATTTCATCTTGCTGTTGCTATATTCAAATAAAACGACTCATGAAGTAACAGATTGATTATGAAGTGTTGTTACTGTATGGTACTTACACCTGTGTAAGTTGTAAGATTGAATACTGGCCAGCTGGCAAGGTGACATGAATTATCGGAGCATGAATGATGCATAATAGTGGAATGCCTCGATTGGCCTCACGTTGGGCAAATGTGCAGGCCACACAACTCTCCAGGATGCTCCTCGAACCATTTCTGGACAACCTGGGCTCAATGGCACGGTGCATTATCCTGCTGGAATGAAAGGCTGCAAATGGCCGCCAAGCAGTGAAGCATAGCGGCACCAGCCAATAACATGTTTAGGCGGACCAGTGGACTCAACTCATGGCAGGATGGAACCACCAGCCTGCCTGCACAGTGCCTTTGTTGACTACTGGGGTCCATGGCTTCATGGGGTCTGCGCCACACACAAGCACCACCATCAGCCCGAAACAAGTGGTACTGTAACTCATCGGAACACGCAGCATGTTGCCAGTCCTCTAGGGTCCAGTTAGCAACCTCACAAGCCCAGGTGAGGTGCTGTGTCCCGTGTCGTAGCATTTACAGAGGCACTCTGGTGGGTCTTTTGCTCTCACATCTCAAATGTTCAACCCCACTCACAAGATAACATCTCACAACTTACACAGGTATGGGTGTTTCCAAGCTGTCCCCTGAGGTAACACCATTTCATAACCAGTTTACAATAAATTAATCAGATGAACAACAACAAATGATGCTGAAGTTGACTTCCTGTTCAAACTGTTTGGTGGCATGAGACGGGATTCTAGTGTGCCATTTAAGGTGGAATCGAACATTTTGAACAAGAAGCTACATTTGGGCTTTGTTGACTATTTAATCAGCTCCACTAAAAAACAAGGGGGGAAACACACTAGCTTCCAATTCTGAGTGGGCTAAGAAAATAACATAGTCCTTACTTACTTCATGTGTGAAGACCTGCAATAATATGAAGTTCTAGTGAGTTCTACAAAGAAGTGAGGCTTAAAGTTGAGAAATTTTTGAGAACAGCACTGGTGCAGAATGGTGCATTATCTCACAGAGGACTCGCGTCTGCTGTCTCATGTACTCCAAACTAGAGCAGTACACAAATGTAACACTAGGCCTAACCCTAACATTGCAGACCTCCTGTAAAACTGCAGTTTAAGACAAAATACAACTGAGTGATGGATTGCTGGTGTAAAACTATGTTTCAGAATAAAGGCAGAAGAAAAGTCTGCACTCTTTTCTTAGCTGCAGTGGAGTTACATCACTGTAGAATGTTTTAGCAGAAGTTCATTTATTAACACCGCTCTTTCAATGACTGAAAGTTCAGTTTCTTTTTTGCCTCAAGCTTTCTGCCTGCTTAATTATTTCACAGCGCCTCAGGAGCACATGGTTAGTGAGCAGGACTGAGTTTGTGGTGTAAGCTGCGGTTTTAGTAAACTGAATGTTATATTCAGAAGCATTTTCAGCACATAATGTGGTCACATCAAGGCACATTCTGTGCTGCAGCTGCACTCATACATACATCTGGCACCCAACTCCCAGGCATGTTTGGATTAGCGGAATCGGTGAGACTGTATAGTATCACACAGCAGAGCAGTGCAATAGAACATTTTACACACCCTTAAATTTAAGGAAATAAAACATTCAACATCTTTTATCGGTTTAATACTTCTTCACACTTGCTGTTTTCAAGCTGAGTGTCACCAGGTGAAAAAAAATTCTGTTTATGTAAAAGGCTGGCTGTCTTTTTCTGTGTCAATTCAAAGCCACATTGACTGTGTTTTTTTTGTGGTCTCCACTGTGGTTTCTAGTAATGGGGAAAATGCTGAGTGAGAAACTGAACAGTGCTCAGAACCACAGAGTGACACTACAAATCCTAAGGTTTAGAATTCTGCCTGTGTACCGTATGGGGAACAAGAAAAGAACACTGACCAGGGCTAACCACTGACCAGGGCACAGCAGGAGGTTTTCGAATGGCAACGTGTGCTCATTTTAGATTTCTTCTACAGTTTTGTCAGTTTTAGTTTGATTAAGGTCAAAAAATGTTTCACGTTTTACAAATTCCAGAATGGAATATAATGCGACATATGTGACATATGTGAACACTTTTTTTCCCCCATGGTCTCCTTTAAAAGCATTCTGAAAAGCTAGCAAAGTCCCTTCCAACTTCTGACGGGCAGTACACAATTAGTGTTTATTATGTTAAATGTCCTACCTTTCACTCCCCAGGTCCAGGCTCATTATTCGGAAGGTCTTCATTCTTCACCTCAGAGTTGGCCATCTGCAGACTGCGGGTAACTGGACCACCCATTCTCTCTCGCATCCTCCTGGAGAAACGCTCCTCTTTCTTAATATGAATTGGCGCTTTGGTCTCTACCTCCTTCTTTAGGGCCACGTCTTTACTGCCACGTTGAGCTTTTGTTCCTGACCGTGCCATAGAATCACTGGTAACAGCCGTCAACGAGGGTGATGGAACGGGAGGCTGCGTGCTGCTTTTTCTGCCCTTCTTGCTTTTGGGTGCCATGCTTTCTGTGTTAGACGTGTTGGACGCAGGCCTTTTTCGTACCTGTGACATCCCTGTTTTGCCTTTGCTAGCTGGTGTAACTTCATTCTCTAATAGCTCAGAGGTCCGAGCCCGCGATTTTCCCAGAGGCCGCCCAGCAATGCCCGAGTCAGCTTCTTGTTTGATTTCAGAGTCTGTGGCTCGGCTGCGAAGACTCATATTTTTGTCTTGCGGCGTTAGTGCTCCTTTCTTTTTCTTAGCAACCGGCTTCTGAGGACAACTGCATGCAACATGCTTTGAGAGGCTGGCAGGGTATGTAAATTCTCTACCACAATACGGGCACACATTGGTGGGCTGTTCTTCCTCCTTAACCTGAACGGAAGCTTTCTTTGCAGAAGCAGCAGCAGCTTTGTTTCTTTGAGATATCGCCTTTTGGACAAGCTGGTTCTTCTTCTTGTTCAAGGCAGTCATTTTCATCTTGGCAGGTATGTCCTGGTTGAAGTTAAGTCTTTTGGGTTGACCCATTCTACGGAAGGCATTCTGCCCTCCCATGGCTGTTGCTGTGGTTGAAACTGCACCATTTTGTAGCTGTTTCACTACCTGCTTTAAAGGAATGGGGTTCTTTTTGGGAGTGTACCGCCTCTTATCACTAGCATTTGCACAAGCTAAGATATGCTTATGGAGTTCAGGCATGTTGTCAAAACTGTTGCCACACTTGGTGCACCTGATTGCTGTGCTGAATGCTTGTGGGATGTTGTGGGTGGTGAAGTTAGTTGCGGATGCTACAGAGCCAGCAGGTGTTCGGTTGTGGTAGGGGAAAGGTGGAGGCTTGAAGCTGGGGTAGTGTTGATTAATGCCAAGGCGCACATCTGGGCCTTTGGGCTTTCCAGCCTCAGATGCCATAATCTTTATTGTAGTGTACAGCTCTTCTGTGGGGTCCTCTTGCACATCTACGTCACTGTTTTCTTCTTTTTTAATGTCCTTACAACTATACACCGCAGAAGAATCCTGAGAGTCAATATCTACAGTTGTGTCAGGGGTTGAATGCAAGGAATTTCTCTCCTTATTTGCCTGAGCAGGATCTGTGTAATTCTGAGGCCTGAGCTTGCCGTTTTCAACTGACGTGTGAGTACAGCTCTGGCCAGGATGAAGGTCATTCTGGTGCTGCTGGAGGTTGCAGAGATAAGCAAACTCCTTAGAACATAGAGAGCACACGTAAATTCTCCCAACTCCATGGAGAGTGGAGCGATGCTCCAACAGGGCTGCAGCATTTCCAAATAACTGCACACAAAACTCACACTTGTAAGGCCATTCTACAGCATGTTGCATAATATGGCTGCTAAGTTCTTTAATCGAGTGAAAAGGCTCCTCACAGACATTACATACAAAGGTCTTTGTAAACGTCTCGTGCTCTGACATGTCTGCATCAGAACACTTTTCTGCAGCTCTAGGTAAGGTTGACGATGAAACAGCATCAGTATTCGCTGTAATTTCACCCACCTTTTCAATTGTTACGCATTCGTCGGTGACCATATTATCATCATCTAATGACCCTGCTTGAGAAGATTTAGAATCTACTTCGGCTTTGTGAGATGGAGAGAGCAATTCCGTATTTGGAGTTAAGTATACATGAGAGCGAGGGGACTGTGGTTTTTGACACCCCTCAGTTTTAATACTGAGGTCTGAAGGGAAAGTTCCATCAAAGGAATTACTTTGGCTGGATTCGGAGTCGGTACTCCTTTCACAGGGAGAAACGGCATGATTTGCATTCTTTAGCACATGAAGCTCAGAATCGGATGTTGAGCCCTTAAGTAGTGTTTCAGATTTTGAAAAGGAATCTTTACAATATTGTTTTGGGTCCTGAGGACTTTGAGGCAGTGCATCAGTCATAGGGTCTGCAGCTTGCTTAGCAGTTTGGTCCAAGTCTTTAATGTTCAGAATTACTGTATCATCAAATGTTTCTGTTACATTAGAGGACTGTGACATTTCCTCTAGTGGGTGGTCAATGGGTTTGGGAGACAATTTTGGAAAAGAAGAGTCTGGAGATTGAGTAAGTGGTGGAGGTGATGGTACAGTGGGCAAAACAGGAGGTGGAGGTGTTGAGGATGCAAGACTGGAGGACGATGGTGAAGAGGGGTTCATAGTAACAGGGGTCAAGGAAGGAGGAGAAGATGATTCACAATGAGGGTTTTCTGAAGTAGAACAAGGGCTAGCAGGCGAAACACCTATGGCACTGCCTGGAGATGAGTTAGTGTCTGGGCTTCCAAGACTAGTAGATCCTTCATCTCCAGCTGAGCTTAAGCCAGCATACTCATTCATTAGCACTTTCTCTAACATGCTGGTGTTGGGCTTCTTTCTCTTACCATGTGGTGGTAAAGACATGCTTGGTTTTGTCTCATGTTGAGTCATGCCCTTATGGTGCATGCTTAAATCTAGCACAGACTCACCAGGACCTTTGCTTACGCAGCTCTCTCTTTTGCTAACAGTACTGGAAAGGTCAAGAGGCTGCTGATTGCAAGAATTGCCCCCACTTATGGAAGCTGGCCAGTCCTTTCCAGAGGGACTCAGGGAGTCCCTCTGATCTTTGTTGGATGAACTCCAGGACTGGACGGTACAATGGCTTTCGACCTTTGGCACCTTAAGTGTAAATGTATCACCTGTTTCAATGTTTGAGCTTTCAGGGCTCAGGGAAGAGCCGCTTTGTACAGGGGTAGGAGGGGAAGCAGTCCTTCTTTTAAATCTCCCTTGAGTAGCTGGCAAGGAGGTTACGGTAAGGGGGGTAGTCAATCTGCGACTATCTGCAATTACAGCAAGTGTTGGTTTCTGACTGTCCTGGGTCTGCAGAAGTTGTTTCAGTTTAGGGGAGAGATATATGGTTTTCTCCTTTTGAAAGGCCAACGTCTCTGTGGATTGTGGGAAGACACTGCCTACCAATAAGGGTGATTGAGAGGAAGTAGAGGAAGAGGAGGCAGTAGATGACATAGTTTCAGATTCCGTTTTCACAGTAGGAAGAAGTGGTGGTGTAGAAGTTCTCCTTTTAGGAACCAACTGAGCTGTAGCTGAAAGCTCTTTTACAGAGCAAGGTTGTGCTTCAACTTTAAGTGCCTGACTTATCTGGCTGGGATTCAGGATGACTGTATCAAGACCAAACAGTGCAGCAGTACTTGAATCGACCTCTATCACTTCACAGCTGCTAACAGTGTTTGTGGACAGGATCTTTCCATCTATGTAAAGACTGAGGTTCTCAGAAATGTTTTTGGAGATGTCCATCATGCCTTCCTCTCGTTCGCCCTCATCCTCTGTGTCCATGCTGGGTACATAGATTGGTGGTGGGCTGGCATTCGGAGATGCCTTCTGGAGTGCTGTGGTTGTGCCTTGCTCGTCTTGTTGGGGTGGCATATCCTGTAGGAGAATTCCTTTCCTCCGAACACCTTTTGGCATTAAATGGCGTTCATGAATCCTGCGCTGGTGTCTGCGCATGTTTGTATGAGTGCCAAAGACCTTGTTGCAATATTTGCAAGGGTGTAGTTCTTTTGATTCCCCATTCTCATCTAAAACATAAGTCTGGTCAGGTTCCACCACAGTGTCTTTACTTAAAGCCTCTGTGCCTTGCTGAGGTGGACCATTCTGAGAGCTCATGATGGTGGGGCTTGGAGACGTCACGCCATCAGATGTTGGAGGAGAATCATTAGGCCTAGTGGGGCTGAGGGGGAAAGCGGTTCCTGCCAAAGAACCTGGCCTTTTCAGGCTTTTACTCCCGTTCTCATGTCGCCTCTCATGTCTGCGTCTGCCTACCTGAGAGCCAAATGGCTTGGTGCAGTATTTGCATTTGAAGGTGTGTGTCTGATGGTTTGCAACAGTGTGAATATGTGTGTGACGCTCTAGACCCTGTTTGGTGGAAAAATGGCGCTCACAGTGCTGGCAGTGGTGGTTTCCATTTCCACCCTGTGCATCATCCTCAAAGTCAGGATCTCCCTCTGCGTCTAATTCAGGAGACACTACAGAGGACACAAACTCTTCACGCAAAGGACTTCTTTCCTTGATAGGGTTGCCAGGAATTAACTGTGGGTCGGGCTGTTCTTTCCTGTCTGCTGACTCTGTCTCAGCAGGGTGCTCTGGGCTTTTCTGTGGCTGAGGCAGCTCTAGTTCTCCCTGATCTACTTCCTCCTCTTCATTCTGCTCCATCTCCACTGCAAGAACGTGAGATGGAGAGGATTTCTTGGCCTCGGTGGGGGATGAGTGAGAAGATGCCGTCTCCTGGGCTGGCTCAGAAGATGCAGAGGGATCTTCCTCTTTATTTACCCCTAAAGGTATAGGAGAAACACTGAGATCACATTCCAAAATCCAATTTGCAAATGTATGATTATTATTGTTAATAACATGTTATTACGGTTATTATTTAGTTATTAATCTTCAGACCTACTACTCAGTAACTACTGTGAAACCAATATGCAAGTTATGCAATTATGAGAGTTAACCATGCATTTTAAGGATTTAAATCAACATCAAAATAATAAATGGGTTCCATAGAGAACAAAATTATTTCCAGAAATCAAGTCAAAAAATTACCAACCTTCCTCTGCGTCACACATTTCAGCAACTGTTAATTTAGATGTACTCAAAGGCTTGTCCGCAGATAATCTTCCCAAACAAGCCTGTCGGGCTTTTTCCAACAGCTTCTTTCTTGCTAGTGAGAGAAACACATTAGACTAATTTTAATAAAGTATTGCTGTATATAAAATAAAACACACTAATAGCAGCCAACCCTTCATAATAATCTAGGTGGAAAGGGACTAGTGCTATGCCACCGCATAGCTCCTTAATGCTAGGCTTATAATATAACGTTACGTAGTTATGAGAGTAAATAAGTGTGGCTCTCACACAGACCTTGTTAAAAATAATCCTAAGTGTTTCTTTGCTATAATGAAATAAGTGCATCCAAGATATTTTAACCAATAAACAATGCACTTCAACCTATCAGAATGATTGTTACATGAGAACATCATACTTGCTAAGTTAGGTCACACCTGCAGGGCAACAGGCAAAAGAAAATTGTTGTGACCTGCTTTTCCCCCAGAACACCACTAAACCCGCCTGACTACAGCAATGAAATGAGTGTATGACAAGCATATGATGATTCAGGAAATGTGTGATGCCTTTAGCACATTTCAAAAAGGAATTATGAATGCCTTGATTCATCAAAACATTTAGAGACACTCATCTGGGGGTTGTGATTGGTCAGGGTACGTAAGCACATAGGGAAACTGGTTGAGGGGTTGTTTGCATATTATAGCTCTTGGGGATATGGATATAGGCCAGTATCACGATTATGACATAAACAAACGATACATCAAACATATCATACAGTCTGACAATGTGGTCATATAAAGTATGTATAGTGTAATGTATAGTGTTAATAAAGACATAAGGGCCCAGGGGAAATAAACCGATTCCCACTCAATTTAATAAAAGAAGAATTTCTGAAATAAAATGTGTCAACTGAACAGACTCAGCTGCTATCAGTTGCTACTGCTGGGCCAAGGTCATCTGGCAGCATCCTATACAAAGCCTGATTCATAGCTCACACTCTCTCTCACACACACACACACACACACACACACACACACACACACACACACACACACAGCCGAATCAGTCATCTGACTACACTTGTTAAATGCTCACAGTACTGCCAATTTATTCTGTTGAGTAAGGGGCTAATATCATCTTCCACAGTTCTTTTTGTTCAGCAGTCACTTTAGAGCACATTTTAAGTTTTGCCAACTTGTCATCAAACAAAAATCACAGCTGATACAAATTTGACACTTTTTAGATGTTAGTTACACATGCCTGGACTTCAGTTTTTTAGAAAATAATCACAATTTAATCCACTGTTATGATACTTTTCAGAAATCACAATAAAATATCAAAATCATAAAAAGCCCTACTTTCTGGTAGCCATAAATGCCTTTTTAAAAATGATTATAAAATGCAATAAATGTAGCTTACACGGAATCTAAACTAAAACAAAGTTAAAGGTAGGGATTTGTACTATATGTGATATATGTTCATGTATTATATATCATTACTGAGATGAACTATGTTTTGGAGTACATCTTGGGTATCATCAGTACTTTTGATCAGGACTTTACATTTTTACATTACACTGTTTCGTTCTGAGTACCAAAACAATCACTAACAATAATTTCTGTAAAGTTTTCAAAATGTTGTTATTGTTTTGTCAGTGACAAGAGATGGCATATCAGTAATAATGGATATCAGTATTGGGTTGAGATTAGCACAAAATGCTGGGGACAAAATTTTATTTTATTTTATTTCATTTTAAAGATGTCTTTAAAGAAGAAAATATCAGCTTGGTACTCAGATATTAAACTATCAGTATCAGAAAATAAAAAGTAGTATTGTGCATCTCTACTGTGGCACTGTTTTGATTCATTCTGCTCAGACCAACTTCAGAAACACTAAATATTGTGTTACATAAAGTGTATACCAAAACATGCATTTGGGGCATTCACATACAACAACAGAAAGAACTTTAAATGTCCTGTAAGAGCAGCTAGCTTGTCGTACAGCTGAGGCCCAGCTTTTCTAGCTACTCTGGATCAAGGTGTTACATCAGTTTGACTATGGTAGAGAAAGGTGCAGCAATTGAAAATGACAATTTATATTACTCACTCTAGAAACAATAATTCTGTCTTGATACAAACCAGGAAGGTCCTGGTGAGAATCCTTTAGGGACATTCACAAGTAGCTGTATAGCCAGATGTACAACGATGTCTGCAGTTTTGCAGATTAATCTGCTGTTACTGGTCATTCTATATGCTTTAAATAAGTAATAAAAAACCTGTTAACATACTGCATCTGTTTTGCCTGCAGAACACACAGATCATGCCCTTTGACCTACAGAAATGTTTCCTAGCCCCAGTCATGTAGTTCACCTGTACAACTTTTGAGTTGTCCTGTACCATCATTAGCTACTGAACAAGTCCTTCTGGAGCTGAATCAAGTGAGTTACAAACAGTAAACAGGAAAAAGAAATGGATCTGGAAACACTGGCCTATAGCAGGTAGCTAACTGTAGCTAGTCATACAAGTTTAAAATAACTCAGGAGAGTTTTTAACCCACTCAGTCATGACTGCTCAAATAAGACCTGTTACTTAATACTAGACTATCAGATATGAATATGAGGCATCTATCAAGTTAATCAAAATTAATCTTGTTCCTTAAACAAATCCACCAGGGTTTGGCCAAACCTTGCAAAGTCATAAACCAGAAGCATTTAAGAAAAGCATCGTTTACCCAGTTTCCCTCTGACTTATCACTATGTCAATCAGACAACAGTCACAGCAATCAGATTCAGTAACATTTTAATAACCGAGTAAACTATATGATTATATTTTCAGATCATCTATCTGAGGAAAGGTCACTCACTGCTTCTACTTAGCTAGTGCTTACTTAACAGGACTGTCTAGGTCAATGAAACAAGACCAAACTGTCTGTACCAAACAGAACACACTAACGTGTTATTACCCCGTAATTAAAATATACCTGTAGTACAAGTTTACAGTTTTAATCTAGGCCGTTTCAACATGATCGGCTGTAGCAGTTATGAGATCAGCTAATGTGGCTAACGCTAACTAGCTAGCTGCTTAGCTAACTCGGAATCAAACACGAACCGCGGGTATTTTTGGGGCATTTAATATTCCCATATTCGCATTATATGGATCAGAAGTGCATCATCTTTCGTAACAAAGTCCATATTTTACCTCGTTTTGCCCTTGGCGAGTGTTTCTTGCCCGAGCCGCTGCTCCTTTCTTCCTCCAGCGCGGCTGCTATCTCTGCGTTTTCTTCCCCATTGTACCACACCAGCAATTCTTCACCTGTTGCGATTGGCTGCGGAGAAGCGATGAAGTCGATGACAGCCAATCACAGGACAGCTTGTTGGTTAGTGATGTGAACACACTACACAGGCCTGTCAGGCGTTTACTGATAAACTCATCTTGAGCAACATTCAAGTGACTGTCAGGTTTACTGAATTATCTCAGGTGTCCACGGTGTTTGTTTTAGCTGAAACAAGAGTAGGCACTGGCTGTAAACTGAACTTAACAATTTTACTTTACTTCAACAATTTAGTTGTACGTCAAGGCCACTGGACTTGTGTTTTGCAATACTGAAAATATTCAACTAAGTGGGTTCTTCTTTCCTTTTGCCAATAACTATTTCCTAAACACAAAACTCAGTATGGTCCCACTAATGTCATTGAATGAAATGCAGTGTAAGCAGGGGTGGAAAATATCTGCGATACTAGCGATGGTGATACTACAATGTAACGTAAATACAGAGATGTAATACATCACTGTACTTAGTTAAAATTTTAGGCAGATTTGTACTTTACTCTAGTACTATTGAATACCTGTACTTTCACTCAGTCACATTTCCAAAATAACTCATTCACATTTCTAAAACAACTTCATTTCATTTATACCTTCAAAGTACTCGTTAAACATCTTAAAAGGTCAAAGTGCATCTTGTGTATTTGCATTTATTGTTTTCATTACATCATTTCGCCAAATTTATATCACTGTAAAATTTGTGGCAGTTTGTTTTTTGTGTGAGAACTAGTACCATCAATTAGTCACCATTACACTACAGAAAACTTTGGTAAAAAGTTTCTTTGGTAAAAATAATTTAGACTTTAGCATGTTTAAATATAGACATGTTCATCAAAGTATATTATTGTACCTTATTTTTAATTGAGTATGACTTTGACACAGTATCCATACTTTCACTTGAAGGGCAATTTCACCAATTTTCCACATTTTCCTAATAACTCAGTCCTTAAAACGCTAACAAAGTCATTCAGAGTGATTTAATGTGAGGTGTTTTACTGCAGAGAAACTTACAGTCTCTGATGTCTGTACAGTGGTTAATGCAACCAGGGATTGCAACACAACTACAACACAAATATAGCACCTTTATTTATTATCAAATACCACCAGAGTTTTTTTACGTAATGCTTTCGATGATAATATAGTGGGAAATCTGGCAAAAATGTTGTACCCCTCCACCAATAATGAAGTCATTTTTTAAAAAATAGACTAAGACAAATAACGTACCATAAAACAATGTATCTAATCATTTTATTTAATAACTTTCTGTGGGGGAGTTTTCAGAGCCATTCAAATCTTTAACTGCCTAGTTCCTATCACTACTACTGTGAACAATCTAGCATTTAACACCAAACCACTCTAAATGACTTTGTTTACATCTTAACCATTTAATTGTTCGGAAAAATAGTGGAGTTTTCCTTTAAAGGTGCACTCTAGCCAAAATTAAACATGGAAACATTAATAGAACTATTATAACCCTGCCTATATGCCCCCTACAGTTAGGGGTCTATAGAGATATTTTTGAAGAAGGAAAAAAAAGGATGAAGGACGTAAAGAAAATCACTTTACATGACAAGTAGTTAACTTAAATGCTAGTTTTAGAGTGCCACTCTGTATAGTATAATTTCTCTGCACTTGTTCCACCCCTGATTATAATACACATATATAAGGTGGGCTAATTGACGGTCTCCTACCCTCAATACTTTGTAGTAAATAGCCCTGTTGATTTCCAGGGGAAACAGGTTCTGCTCTTGAGATGAGCGCGCCCAGTTCACATACCGCAGCCAGTTTCCCTTCATGGGGTCAGTGGCGTCCACACACATCCATCCCCGAGTTGGGAAGTATACCTAAAAAGATGTTAAAAATCTTTTGAATGGTTTTCTGTGCACAGACAAAGTGAATATACTGTAGAACAAAAAGACAGCTCTGGCATAACTTGCTTAAATTGTTAGTGCTTTTTGTTATGTTATTGACTAAAGAGTTTCCATTTTTTGTAGTTACCAGTAAAGATTATGGAAGATTATGGAAACAAGGTAGAAGACCTCTTTAAGAGCAATCCCTATGTATTGTAAAAGTAGACTATATTTTTACATTACATCTACATTATATTTTTTACACCAATTCATTTAATTTTTTTATGTCACACAAAAACTAACATCTTATAAAAGAACAAAAAGATGTCCCCTTCCACGTGACACCTCCTGGCAAACCTTGTATAAATGAACTACCCTAAAAGGTACGTACAAATATATATGCCTGTCATTGTTTTAAAAGACTTGGCTGCAAAAGATGTGAGATGTGCAAAACTGATAAAGGTTTATTTATGGACAGTAATGTTATAGATAGATAGATACTTTATTGATCCCGAAGGAAATTTAGCAGCCAGTAGCGGTTTCGCAAAAACAGCACAGTAAAACATAAAACAAATACAAATAAAAAAATAAAAAAATAAAAAATAAATAATAATAATAAAAAAATAATAAATAAACAATAAAAAAAATATGTTTTCCATGTGTTTAGTAGATGCATGTGTAAATGTAGTGAGTTTTGATTTGTCCATGTTATTGGGGTAGAAATTAATAGTGTAATATTCTGAGAGTAGGCTTACTGATTTACTGTTTTCTGAAATGCTAGTAGTATGAGCACTGGTTACTTCATTACCATCACATCTACACAAGCTTGCTGGACATCCCCTTCCAAAAAACTGGGAAAACTCAATATGGAGTTGCCACCTCCAATTTTGTCCATTATGTCAACAGAGCAGTTGTAAGGTCAAGCACTCATCTTGGATAAGAATGCCTGCTTGCAATCAACATTCAAATTCATCCCAAAGGTGTCCAGTGGTGTTGAGTTCAGGGCTCTGCCAAGGCTACTGAAGTTCCTCTACACCACTCCTTAACAGTTCCTCTACACCACTCTAGCTTGCACATAATGATCTTAGGGTTACGTGCAGCTGCTTAACCTTTTAGATACACAGTTCTTGTACAGATGTTGAACCAGTTTGGAACTCCGTAGGGAGTGATGCAGAGGATGGGCGATTTTTACATGCAGCATGCACTCTGCAGCCATGCTCTGCGAGTTTGTATGATCTACCGCATTATGGCTGAGCAGTTGTGGCTCTAAACGCTTCCATTTCACAATAATCGCACTTACATTTGACCAAGTCAGATCTAACAGGGCAGCAATTTCATGAAATTACTCTTCTCATTTGATGGCCAGTCATTGCTCTTGGAGATACACGCTTGATTTTCTACACCTGGTGGCAATGGATGTGGCTGAAACAACTCAATTAAATATTTATTTATTTATTTATTTAGTCAAAGTTCAAAAGTATACAATCCACAACCACACATTACACATGTCAGGTGGACAGTATTCAGAAACCATCCTTCAAAAGATTTTCAGTTTAAAACTTGCTAAAACAAACTACAATTGTCAAAAGAACGTGAAGAAATAACAGTTTTAATGGTATGTCAGAAGATGTCTTGTGATGTATTGTGTTGCAGAGATATCCACTCAAGGTAGCATGCTAACCAGCTAGCTCCTGCCTGTCCTGTAACACTCTGTACCTCTGTACCAAAAGGTAACAGTGACTCACTGTAGCGTCGAGTGTGACATCAGTGCAACATGAGAGTATAAAGAAGTAGTGCTGCCCCGATGGCATATTCTAATCTCTAATCAATTGATTCAAATCAGTCATGTTGAAGGCCATATTCCTGGTTAGATCATTTAAGGACAAGTAGCCATTTAAACTACAGGTAGAATAAAAGAGTGAACACAACAATGGAAGACACTCTTGGCGACCATTATCAACACTGCTGCCCGCATTCAGGAAGAAAGCATGTTTGAAAAAGTGATACAAATTGAAGCAGAACAGCAGCATTGTTTCCCACTGCTGGAGACGCTGTTGCTGAGTCAAGGGATTTAGTTTGATGGTGAACTTACAACATTTTTACTAGACTGATAAGAAGTAAAGGGGAAGGGGAACAGGCTGTGCACTTCCTTATTTCTGATGAGAGTGGTGGCCACACAATTTTCTTCTATAGATACATTCTTGTTTCAGATGTGAAAAACTCTCAGGCATGTCCATACTTACAGAGTGTGGGAAGAAAACTCAAGAGAAAACTAAAAGAGAGTATAAATCAAAAGGCTAATACTGAGAAAAGAAACAGATAAAAAAGAAGAAAATTTGCAGATTAAACCATAGAAGGGGCTGTTGGTCCCTGAATAATGGACGGGCAACCTCAGAGTCCAGACCTCAACATCACTGAATGCGCTTAATACTATTTGAGAAGCGCAAAAAAAGAAGCACAAAAATCCTCCAAGGATTGAATAATTTGTATTGAATAATTTGAATAATTTGTACTTAATATTTTACCCATTTTCAGTGTAAATTAGGTAAATGAGGGACATTCTCTTTTGTACAGCATTATACACTAATTTGCATCTAAATCTATCTACCTAAGCCACAGGTCAATCACTGCTTTGGGCAATTTTGACCTACCTCCCACATGTAAACATTGCTGGTCACTTGAGATCTCTTCTTCCTCTCTCCTACAAACGGGCCAAACCTCTTTCCTTTAGGAATTTGACTCGATGCCCAGACACCTGTAAAAAGCACCAGACATCAAAGCAATTTTCTATTTTTTTTTTATATATTGTAAGTAATAAACATTAAAAGACAAACTTTTTAAAACACCATCAGAATAAACTCCAGATTTCAGAAATGGGATAAAGGTGCTTTCTGCTGGGAGAGTTAAATATTTTTGTAGCATTTACGTGGAGTGTATGGTGACACTATGCGTAATGATTTACTTTTTTTTTTAATAAACATGCAGAATGTGTTATAATATGCCATAATATACATACAATACAATAAACATACATACAATATACTAAAACAAACATACGTAACTGACGCATCAGACCTCAAATGCTCACCCTGATTTCTGTGCTCTTTTGTTTTGTATGATCTTTATTTAAATAAGTGTCAAGCAATGAAACTGCTGAAATGTGGTGCTGTAATGATTGTGTCATGGCTACAGTCACTGCTAAGAACACTTAAATGCACTCTGAGAGGAAGGTGTAATAAAATCAATATAAAGCTGCTTTGGGGCTCAGGACAACTCTGCATACATTTTCCCCTCACTGCATCTCAACCTGTTTGTATTTTAACAACGCACCCCCAAAGCAGCCAACAGCAGAAGAGAAAGCTTTATCAGTGCACAGCTACTGCAGGTTGTGAAAATACATGAATTAAACATAAAAATATTAACTCCACATGGCACACATCAGTCTTTACTTTGCTCAAATTATTTAAATGTATACATTTCATATTATGCATACATTCATTTTTAGCAGCTCCAGTTAAACAATCCTGAATTCCAGGGGTGGTGCTGACCCCTTAGCACTCGAACTTCCCATGTCCCTGAACACAGGGTCATAGCCTCAAACAGGTTTAAATGCTGTAAAGCAGGCTTAAGCAAGCAAGACATCTCAAACATTTAAAAATTGTTATTATTATTATTATAATTATTATGTTTTTTTTACTATTCTCTTTGCACAATCAACTTTATGGTTGTTCAAAAATTGCACTTTTGAGTTTTAGTCTTGATGAGTACATGATATATGCTCTTCTGAAAATAATAAGACAGTAGACAGTTAAAGAATAATATCAATATTGGCAATGTTTTGTTTTTCAGGCAAATAAATATGGAGAATTGCTGAATGCTAATAATGTTGCATGCAATCAGTGCAGAATTCAGTTATTATTATACATTAGTATGTCATTTTAGGTGCTGACCCAGCTGGTAATTATATGGTAATTATATTACCATGGAGATAATTGTGCACTATAGCCGTGAGCTAAATTGCACAATATCTTTTACTATGATAGCAGTCATAATCGTTTCTCTAGTTTTATACAGTTAGATATTGTATCCAATAATGACCATGATTGTTTAAACTACTTGTTCAGAATGTGAACAAGAAGACTTCAGCAGACTACTGGGTGTTGAAACTCTTACCTTCTCGTTCTTCAACAACTGACACACCCACAGATGTTATTGAGGTTTATGCTGAAGAACCTACTGTTCTTTGGTTCCAGCTTGGAACAAACTTGTCGGGTTCCCAATCAGAAGAGGTCAACAAAGTTCAAAATATATACATTATCCTCCCAATATCTTAACGTAACTAATGGTGGTTTGAGCCCCATTCCCACAGAGCTTTGGTGCTGCCTTTAAAAATATATATTAACACTACATTTAATTACACTGTCTCTTTTAGAGTAGACCGATTATAAGAAATGGCAAGCTTAATTTATGTTGCCCCTTTTTTCTCTCTCGATGGGGCTTTTACTCTGCCCTCCATAACAGGCCTGGTAACTACCCCTTGCTAACCTAACTGACTCCTAGCTATATAGCCATAACAGGAATAATCAGAACACAAGAGACGGTAAATGTGTAAAGAAAGAAAGCAATTCCTACACCCTTCTGAATCATTCAGAGCCTCTTTCAACTCTTCGTAATGTACACTGGGGAGTTTAAGCTGAACCTGGCTGAAAGAGAAGAGGTATGAAGAAGTTTGGGGACACCTTGCCCTCTGCTGAAATGCTCTGTGTAAAGTTTATTTTCATAGCTTAGTATTCACAGGAGTAAGAAAAAAACCTGCAGAAGTTTTGTTTTAGCATATAACAGCTATCTGCTAATCCGTTGGGGTATATTTAGTTTAGTTTTGTATTCATCAAAGTGTTATCCTTGGTATAAAGAGCAGGTTTTCCCTATATAATGACTTAACAGTTTAAACAAGTGTTTAAAGCACATACAAAAACATTTTTGGCCAGTTTAAAGGTTTGAGTGCTGACATCACAACAAGAGGATACAAAACGTGAACGCCTTGGCATTATTCCCACCATAGCACAGACACTGGCACGAATCTTTATATGTATGATATGGTTTTCCACTACATCGGTGGTTCCCAAACTGAAGGTATGCAAAAAAAGCTGCACTGCATGTGAATGGAGTATCGTTTACCGACTCTATGAGCCAAGTTAGTTTCACTTTCATGGACAGGGTTGTAATTTTGGTGGTAGAGCTGTTAAATGTAAACGAGAGCAGCTGGTGTAATATTGGACATTGACTGGAAATTTGATCCTCTTTCTTTGAAATGTCACGAAATAAACATGCAAATATGATCACAGCGGCTTCGTTACTCTTTAAGGAAGCGTCTAAACAGTGCACAGCCTGTACAACTTTCAAGGTTTAAATTGTAACACATTTAAGTTTGTAGGGGCTGTAGTGGTCATTTAGGGTTACTGACTGCTCACTAAACGGATGACTTTAACAGTGCTCAGTGAAATCTTAAATCTGCATACTGTCTCACACATGCCGTCATATTCACTAATGTGTACTTGCAAATAATGTTAGATTTTTAGTACATCTGCTGTGATCTATAAACATGCTTGATAAATTAGCTAAAAAGCTAAACTGTCTTACATATGCATCATAAACATGTATGCATGTGTACGTATAAAGAGCAAGCGGGGATACACAACAAGAGGTTTAATGCCTGAAGGGGTACAGAACTGTTAAAAGTTGTAACACATTTTAATAAGTAATTATTTAGCTTACTTAGGTACTGCAAACCAATAAAACATGTTTATGATTTACCTATACGGTTTGGATTGACAGCAGATGGGCTCAGGCTCATGCTGTCTGGAAGCCCTCTCCACACATGGGCTGGAATATCATCTAATGTTTCGCATGCCCCTCCAGATGCAGCCATTACCACCTTTGGAAGAAATACACAGCCACCAAAAACAAAACTACAAAAACAACATAGACACAGAAACTGAGAGCTGAGCAAAGACAATGTCATATTCAAAGCTATAGACTGCATTCTTACCTGAAGACTTCATTCAAGCTTAACTTCACAAACTCTGCCTATTCCATCGGTTCTGTTAAAGAGGAAAGGAGAAGTTAGAGTCATGCAGGACTAAGTAAAGGAAATTAGTCTTAACACCATACCCCTACATAGTATAAGTCATGGGATAGCAGTGTGTAAATTGATTATGAAGTGGCGTTACCTCAGGGGACGGCTTGTAAACGCTGCCCCCATGTAAGTTGTAAGGTGTTATCTTGTGAATGAGGCTGAACACTGACTAGGTGCTCATGGCAAGGTGACATGAACTGGAGTTTGAATGAGTTTGAATGCCTCGATTAAGCTCATGTCAGGCAAACATGCAGGCCACACCATTTGTCAAAGCTCTTCAGAATGCTCCTCAAACTAATTCGGGACAACTCTCTCTTCATTGTCGGGGTACATAACGTCCACAAAAGGATGCAAATGGTCACCAGTCATCAGTGAAACGCAGGGGGCACCAGTATTACTACCACACACAGAGGCTCAATAAGAAGGTCTGACTTGACATTTAGGTTCAAATGCAAAATCAACATTACACTTACAAATTTATGATGATAATATATATTTCACTAGCATCCTCAAAAGACATGTCTTTCACCAAGGGGAACAGTTTTCCATGCAATAACCCATTGCCACCACAGAGGTCTACAAATACCTAAATCTTACCTAATGCTTTAAATATCAAATTTATTAAAGATTAGTCCAATTTTGTTACATGCTACCTAGGAACCAGAAGAAACCAGTATAGGACACCCTCATAATAAAGTTACAAATATTTGACATATGAGGTGTCTAAAAAGCATATGTTCACAAGTAAACACATATAACATTATATTGTGACGTGTCTTATATATAATTTATTCTACATTAGCAATTTGATAGTCTCATCATCTACAACACAGGAGGTCTATGAAGTCTGGACACCAAACATGCTGAAACTACACTTTTTATAAAGGGACAATTGTCCCCCCTGATTTTTCTCTAAACTAAGAAGGGTCTGGCTGCAGACATGCACACTCAACCTGACATGCACCGCCAGCCTAACAGCGACATCAGTGCATACTCTCCCACAGAATCAGAATTACAATGTGTCTGTTGATGTTTGCTGAAGAGGAGAGATCGGAGGAGGGCAGCAGCTTTTGCTAGACATTTTGTAATAATTATTGTATTTTGTAGCTTATTGTGTATGTTTTATGTCGGTTTTAAGTGAAATATTATATATATATTTGCCTTGTTGTTTTGTAAATGCTTTATTGTGTGGACTCAACAGCCAATATTCTATTTCCCCCAAATATTTAGATTTACATGTAGATGTCCTTAATATTGATTTTATTGCTATGTAACGAACTGTAAGAGTTTTGTCTAATTATTATTATTATTATTATTGTTGTTGTTGTTGTTTTTATCTTTTAATTGCTTCAGAGTTATGCTGTTTTAATTTGGCATACTCTGCTTACAATCAAATCAGTGTATTAATTACATTTCTTTCCTTTCATTTCTTATTCCTTACAGACAAAATGCAAGTTGCTTTGCAGGACAGAGGGCCACTATCAGCCCTGTTTGCAATTAAACAATACATTGTAATAGAAGCTCATTTGCAAGTATGTACTTCATAAGCTACCTGCTCAGCTTTCTACACCCCCACCCATCTGACTGTGCCCTGGCAGGTGTTCCTGCACCCTTTCCACAGCCATCTGACAGTGTTCCTCCATCCTTTCCACAGCCATCTGACAGTGTTCCTCCACCCTTTCCACAGCCATCTGACAGTGTTCCTCCACCCTTTCCACAGCCATCTGACAGTGTTCCTCCACCCTTTCCACTGCCATCTGACAGTGTTCCTCCACCCTCTCCACTGCCATCTGGCAGTGCTTCTGCACCCTCTCCACTGCCATCTGACTAATTTTTGTCATACTGTTATAATATACTATACTACTGCATAATATAGTATAACCTGAAAAATAAAACCTACTATGACGATAAGATATTGTGTCACTTTTGTAAGCAGAAACAGCAAACAGGCTCATGTTGGGCTACACAAAAAATAAGTTTGATTAGTTTAAACTTTGGCCTGTTTATATAATGGAACTAAAACTTATATGGTACCTCCAAACGTTCCACAACAATAAGATATTATGTCGGTTTTATTGGCAGAAACGGCAAACGGGCTGATTGAAAAGTACATTAAAAATACATTAAAGTACATTAACTGGAATTCTGTATTTAGCTGTGTTATGTACAGAAACTGGATCAAGTAATGAAAAGGTACATGAGATAAAAGAAAAATGTGATGATTTCATTTGACTCACTAAGCAGAAACGTTCAAGCAGTAACGTGCCACTGTGTCGCTTCAGCCTTTAGGGCAGAGAGTACATGTGCACGCGACGTCACTGAGGCTGACAGTGCATGTCTGCAGGCAGACTCTACTGAAACTATCACGTTAGGTCGTTCTCCCACCTTGCCGGACTAGTTTTATACTTGACACCAAAATGGAAACATAGGTTCTAATCTGTTTTCTTCTCTTTTGTAGCTGCACACAAAGTAGGGGTGTTTGACAAGACGTTTCATATTACAGTAAATGTTACCAAGAACCATAAGGAAAGTCCATTCTGTCAGGCTTTTGGCATAAATTACACACCTAATTAGGAGACTATGCTTTGTAAAACTTTCCCCAGGTGTTTCAGTCTCTAAGGACAATGAGCTAAACTGCGCTGACCAAAGCACGAGTGAATTACGCAGACAGATGGCAGATGCTGCTCATTACTACAGGGACACTCCCCGTCACAACAGCTATTATCAGGGGTATTACAGTCATTACACACTTTCTACCATTACCCTGGAGTCACACCATATACTAAGATAAATCCCATCTGTCTGCTTGAACATCTGTAACATGTTCCAATTCTCTGACAGACACGTAGCACAGCTTTGGTCGAAAAGGTGACCGGCATGATATGGACAAAATACTCATATTGGGATTTGCCTTACAACATATCATCAACAGCCCAAGTTAAATGAACACAAGAACAGTCTTCACGTCAATGCATGTACACATAAAGAGATGTTACTATAAGTAATTGTGGGCCATTTCTATTAATCCTCTCATTCAGAAATGTTTAACATTTAACAAAATGGAACTACAAAGATTTGATATGACAGTGGCAATATTTACAACATCACTTGATATAACATGGCTACACACTGTCCTATGTTTCTTGTAGTCACTTGTCAATGCACAACTAAGTAAATGTTGGTGATGTGTCAGCTCTGAAGTTCACTTGAAGCTTTGTGTTCACTTGATTTGAATATGTACAGAATTTCCAAATGAATAACTTATATAACATCTGAACAGCTACTGCCAGCAGTACTTTGTCAGTGTGAAAATGATGGGTACACATTTCATTGCATTTAGTGTAAATATTGGTGACGTGTCAGCTTTGAAGTTCACTTGTGTACTGGATTATGTGAATGCATCTAATGCATCTAAAACCTCAAATTAATCTTAGAATGGTCAGACATTATTCTTCTCCTAGAAAGTTTCCATTTTGGAAACAAGGGATTTTGTTATGACAGTAAGGGTTTGTTGTTAGGTCTGTGTGAAGGGTAATATTGGATACCAGTGTTGATTAACAAGTGACCCGATGACGATGCATAAACAGCAATTCAAGATAACTGACAGACAACTAGAGACTAATTTAATGTAAACAGCTTGCTAAGTAATACTATATAACGTAGTGCTTTATTCCCCTTTCCTTTTATTACAGAGCATTAATAAGCTGTTAGGTAAATGTCTCCCCGTCTCGGCTGGGGCAGATGAGTTGTAAAATTATGAAAGTATAACACTTCCTGATTTGCAACAGACAAATGACAGCTAAATTTCAAAGTGACTATAAATTACTGAAAACGCCTTTTTTTTTTAAATACATGTATAGCCCTCCGACACTGCTTTGGATTCAAGATGTACTCACAACACGGAGTTATTATACACGTAAAGAGAAAAAACTCCCATTAATCCACAGGATGGCAGGAGCTCGCAAATACATGCTTTGAGCATAGATGAATTAGTGTCAAAATCTAAGACTTAAATCCTTTGAATGATAATGAACACGAGTACCCAGAATACATCCAAGAAGTTCTTTGTTACAGGTTTGACACCACATGAAAACACACCTGATCAGTATGCAGAATACAGCAAAACAACAGATGCAGAGAGGAAAGTCTTCTTTAGACTCAGTTTTTGAAATGGATAGACACAAACAGCAGTGCTGAAGTACAAATTATACCAAAAAATCATGTAAATTAATTGCTTTTGTTGAAGAACAATTCTCTGTTGTCTAGGTCACTGGATTTCATGGCACATATGACAGGGTTCCTGCACCATCTCCAATGCCATGTGACAGTGTTCCTGCACCCTCTCCACTGCCACCTGGCAGTGTTCCTGCACCATCTCCACTGCTACCTGACAGTGCTCTGCACACCTCTCCACTGCCATCTGACAGTGTTACTGCACCCTCTCCACTGCCATCATGTCATACTACACGTTCTGTAGTATACAGAAATCATTTTGGTAAGTTTAAGTTTTTACTGTTTACAGTTTTTTTTGTCATTTGTCTTAATAAAACAGATTTTTAGCAATGCTAAGTATTATTTCTTGCAGTTCTTGTACAGTTT
The DNA here is from genome assembly GCA_034552555.1 of Semaprochilodus insignis. Classification (NCBI taxonomy): domain Eukaryota; kingdom Metazoa; phylum Chordata; class Actinopteri; order Characiformes; family Prochilodontidae; genus Semaprochilodus; species Semaprochilodus insignis. The sequence continues at coordinate 13,597,346 of CM067494.1, read as the reverse complement.
TTTTTTTTATGTGTACTACATTTAATGCACAGACTCAAAAACCTAATAAATAAATAATTGAAATTCAGAGCAACACTATTAGTTACTCTTAATAATAAAATATAATGTTAGCATACTGTCACTGTCCAATGAAAAACATGTATCTCCATTTTTGTTGATTTTTACTTTTCTGCATCGTGACACATTTGGCTGCTACTTACTTTATTGTGTCAAAATTTCATGATGAATGGATCAACAGAAATGCTCAAAAGTGCTTGGGATAAAAGTCTGGTTCTATTGACTTACATTAAAATTAAACTAGGTTTTTGCCCTCTCCTGTAAAGTTGCCATTTTGGAGATACTTCTTTTTCTTTCAACAGCGACGATATACAAAGCCATACAGTTAATAGTATTTTTTTTTTACAAGAAAATATTGTACTTATAAATTTTTCGATATTGCCCAGGCCTACTCGGCAAATTATAGTCTATTTGCATTGGCCAATCCTGAACAATTGCTTGCCAAACGCTTCATGTAAAACACTACTTCACTTTTAGGAACGAACAGTGGTTTTCCACCTGTGGGCCATGTGGGGTTAATTTAATTAGATTACACAGATGTATTTAACCTCTCAGCCAGGGCCAACAAGGGTCACTTAGGCCTTCACAATAGCCCACAGCTCCTTAAGCTCCCCCACACTGACTGGCCTAGCTTTACACTCATATAAGGAGCCCATTGTTTCACAGTGCTACACAACCCTCCAACCTGTAGAAACAGGCCACTGTTTATATTGTTACAGGAATACTCCAGCATTTTCTGACTAATCTCTACCAGCCACATCAGTAAAACAGGACTGACTACCACAGATAATCTTTTTTTCTATTTCTACGTAGAAAAGAAAGGAACACACTCATAATAGATGCCAAAGAACATCTAGCTTCCAGTTATTTTTCAGTTTTTTGCCAAGTATAGGGAAATTACTGTTGGTAATTGACCCAAATGTTACAGGTCCAGGTCCAAGAGTAGTTTCTTTACAGTCATAGATTGCCAAGAAAGTACAGTTTTTTTTGTCCTAGTAGATGAAAAGACAAGTCAGTCCGTTGTAGAGAGGGAAAACTGTCTCCAGCACTGGACGGCTGTTAAAGAGGATAAAAGAAAATTGTGCAGACAGCATGACACACACAGAGACGTTCTGATGGGATGCTGTTACGCAAGTTTGGAGGTCAAAGACAGCTGCTGGTTTTCACACACACACACACACACACACACACAATAAAAAGCCAAGCAAGTTGAGAACAAGTACACTAAATGCACTATATTTATCTGGTTCAAATCTGTACACGTAATTTTCACACTGACAAAGTACAGTACTTCTGGCAGCAGCTGTTCTGATGTAACATAATTTAATAATATAATATAATAATATAATTTTCATATGGAAATTCAGTACATATCCAAATAAAGTGAACTCAAAGCTGACACGTCACTAACATTTACTTTGTTGTGCATTGGCAAATGACTACCTGAGAGTGGTACAATCACAGACAAATGTGAATGCTGATTTTCTGGGAGCGTAACAATGGTTTGTGACTTTGTGACATAACAATACAACACAGTGCATCATGCAGAATGACCATTTGATTAGTTAGGCTATTTTTATCTATCGCAGTTGCAGTGTTTAAACACAACAAGTGTGCAACCTAACAGCACAATCAAGTGCTAACTTCAGCCCCCCCCCCTGCTTCCCAGTTATTAGGGTTGCCAGGTTTGGTTTTTGAGCTCTGGTGTCTAATGGTTTAGCGCCATTCTAGTCTATACTGTGCTTCTTTACCCGCTGCTTTCAGGACCAAACCTCGTATCTCCATGTTTGTCAGTTTTTCAGTTTTCATTTGAAATGCTGGTTTCCCTTTCTTTAAACTGTGTGTACATTTTCTGATGAATGAACTGAAACACATAACACTAAATTACTTGGATTGAAAAAAAGTCCACTCACATTAACTTACATTAAAGGTGCTTGTTTTCCTTTGCTGTAAAGTTATCAATTTGGACATACCAGGTTTTGTTCGAACAGCAGTGACTACAGTGTGAAGATGTGAAAATGGAAAGAATGCAAAGAATATGAAAAAACAACCACTGGACTGTCTTGAAGGAAAACAAAAAAGTTCTCTGGTTCACTTTCTCAGGTTGTGCAACCACATGAATACAGCCATTTTTTCAATTTCATTTTAATATTATGAAAATACCAAACAGTGTGAAATCGAATCATGAACAGAGTGCCTCCTTACACCCCTATAAGATAATATAATTCTCATTCTATGATAACAAGCGATGCCTTTGAGTAAATGATGGACTTCGCTAATGGTTCAGAAATCACCAAATAACGCATTTACAGCTCTATCTTTTTGCTGAAGTGGATAATTACACCCAAAGCGTAGCCAAAGCAGTTCTCTGCTGCTGTGTGAAGAAGCACCTGATTCAAGATTGTTCTGTCCCTCTCTGTGGGCTTGGCCTTGGTCACATTCTCAATCAAGAAAACAAGACAACGCGATCACTTTCTGATTATCCACATATTAGGAAGCAGAAACCAGTAAACAGTAAAATACCAAAGAACGAACCCGCCTTCTCATTAAACCCGCCGAGCTTCTAGAACTTTCCATTTCACCCCAAGCCGGGTCAAATCTCTCTCAGCATCTGACTGGAAAATGATGGTTGGTTTAAAAAAAGGAACATAACAGAGACAAAGGAGGTTAAAACCCGGGTTTTCCCAAAAAACTACTGCTGATAGCGATGACCAGGCTGGACAAAGAACCGTAACGGGCAGAAGCTTTCATCACTTAGCCTCGGAGGTTTACCCGGTATTACACCCAGCTAGTCAACGGACAAAACCCAATTAGAGAACTGAGACTAAAACAAGACAGATGTATGTGTATACATGTGTTCAGAATAGCTATAATCCTCACAACCCCACCACAATAACACCAAGATAAACGAGTTTTCTGCTCACAAACTCCAGACGCGTCGTTGGCTCTGAAACCTGAGATGATGTTGCTGAGAGGTTTTACATGAACACCAGGCTGATCCCGCAAACCACTCACATCACTTTCAGACTCGCTCCTGCCCACACCAGCGTGTCCAGAGCACTGGGTCTACCTACATCCTCACTTCTGAGTGATAAAGGTAAATAATCACTTCTTCCACAGCAGCAGCGTTCGGCTCCAGCAGACTGGGGCGTTTTTGAGGTTTGAGAGAAAGGAAAGTTTTATCTTGGTGGAAGGGTCCCCCCACCCCCCCTCAGGTTTAGCCCACATCGCTAAAAGCTGGCAGGACAAACACGTTTTATTGTTTGTCCTGCTCTGCTGAGTGTAACTCTATGGAGCTCCGCGGTGTAAACTCGCGCACTGAAGGCCGCCTGCAAATAAGAGCGAAACTCAACGTGCTGTTCTCTCCTCTTGCACTTACCTGTTGTTTTCGCCGGCTCTGGGAAGGGAAGGTGCTTTTTTGGGGGGTCTACCTGCCTCTCAATGTGCTGAAAATGGCGGATGGAGAGCCCGAGCTGGGAGCTTCCCCAGTGGAGCAAAGAGAGAGAGAGAGAAAGGGAGAGAGAGGGAGAGAGAAAGGCTAGCAGCCCTGAGCCCATCAGCACGGGGGCAACCGGGGCAACTGGGGCAAAAGAAGCCTAATGTAACCCGGGAGTCCTCGGATTAACACAATTCAGCAGCTCCCATCAAAGTTCCTGTTCACTTGAACTATTTCCTATTCAGTCCTGTCTTCTGATCACAAGTGCATAAAGTAGTGATCTGGGGTGTGTGTGTGTGCGTGAGTGGGTTGACTGGGATTCATTACAAAGACTATTTCTTAGCCCGAGTTTGCAATGCAGCCCTTTTAAGGAGGAAGCACCCACTTTTACTGCTGAATCTCTAAAAGCACCCACTCACTATATAGTACACATAAATGGTCATTAAGTATAGGATTGAAAGGCCAAATAATAATGATGATAACAATAATCACCAGTACTGCTATGAATAATAATATAGCCTAGTCCCCCTTTAGGGCACATTAAAGGTCATAAAATAAGTGTTATGTCGTGCAAGTTGTAAGCTGTGAAAGTTGTGTTACAAAACAACCCCAGTTCCAACAAGAGAAGTTGGGGCAGTATGTGAAATGGCAATAAAATAAATCAAAGCAGTAACTATTATAACACAATAACACAATATTATATATATACATTCATAACTGATGGTTGCATCTTCTTAGTAATAATAATAATAATGATAATGATGATAATAATAATAATAATAATAATAATAATA
>CM067494.1:13505487-13588107 GCA_034552555.1 Semaprochilodus insignis | reverse complement strand
TCTTTTAGTTCAAAAATATGTTCCTGTGACTCTGCTGACTTTCTAAATGAGGAGGACATCAGATCTGAAACGTATGCAAACTGATTTACTGATTACTAGATAATGTATATGGAGAAAAAACATGAACGAATAGTCGAATCGTCGGCCAGGACGGGCGAACCCGATTCGACTGACAAAATTCTGAGTCGGGTACAGCCCTAGAATTTACCTTCTTTGTCTTTGTCTGGGAGTCATTTTTGTTGGAAGACCACTCCACAAAAGGCTAACAATGGTGTGGAAAAATGCTCTACAGGTTAAATGGCTAAAAGCAAGTCTTTAAAATAAATAATGGAAGTTGTAATTATAGCAAAGGGTTCACACACTAACTACTGAGGAATTTCACATTATATTTAATAATCCTGGTGCAGAAAAGTGAAGGACTTGTACGTAGCTGAAATTTGATTGGAAATTAAATAAATGAATTTTGTTTTCATTTGCAAATGAATTGCCTAATGACGCAGAACATATATTTGGATATCAACGGTATAACACAACACGATATTATTAAGAACAATCTAATCTCTTTAACTGAAACTCTTTTTGCCAATTAGCTCTTAGAGAAGTCACCAACACAGAGGTTCAGTTGCTTTCTCTAGCCTGATGTTCATGAAGGGCTGTAAATGGTTACCAAGCAGTGAAACGTAGCAGGCGCCGGTCAATGATGTGCTTAGGCAGACCGGTTGACCCAACCCGTGCCATAAGAACACACCCCACACCAGTATGGAATGACCACCCGCCTGCCCAGTGTCTTGATGACAACTAAGGTCCATGGCTTTATGGGGTCTGCACTACAGACAAACCCTACCATCAGCTCAAAACAATTGGTACAGTGACTCATCAGATCATGCCACATGTTGCCGGTCTTCTATGGTCCAGTGAGGAACCACATGAGCCCAGGTGAGGCACTGTGTCCAGTGCTGTGGTGTTAACAGAGGCACTCTGTTGAGTCTTCTGCTCCCATATCCCATGGAAGCTAAAGAATGCTGCTTTGACCTGCAGGATATGGTGTGTGTGTGTGTGTGAAATGTAATCTCCCATCCATCCAACACCCACTATAATACCTTGTTTGAACTCATGCCTTGTTAATTCCCGTCACCTTGCCATGAGCACGCTGGCCAGTGTTTGACCTCACTCACAAGATAATACCTGACCAGTTCAATTGGCAACTTCAGCAGAAGCAAAACAACAGATTTTGGTTCTGTAGTTCCAGGTTGTTACAGGTTAGGTGCAGGTTCTGATATGGGTTCTTGAACAGTCTTTGATGGTTCTTCTTATAGTGTCTCCTCCATGACATTTCCTGTGGTGCAGTTTATACAGACACTTTTGATGGTGGTTCCTCAAAGTCAAGGTCTATAGGTCTTTCTTGAGATGCCTCCACAGCAACAGCAGCAGGATATATCACTTGTTGAACAGCTTCATCAGAGAATGGAGAGTCCTCTGTGCTAACAGAGAAAATAGTGGCAGGTCTCCCAGGAGCAACAAGTTCTTCGGAGGCAAATTCCACAGGGGCACTTTAAAATGGTCCCATTTGGGCTTCTACCAGATTCTGCTCCAGTTTTTAACCTTAATGGATGTCTTTGCTGCATCCTCTTTAGTCTCTCTGAAATACGGTCCAAGTAAAATATCTAACAATCTAGACATGAGGCTGAACATGCTACGAATGATTTTAAATGTAGGATCTACAGAGGTCACCAACATGACAACATTAGAATCTTTAAAAAAAAAATTCATTTTCAGGGATGAGAAGAAAGGTTAAGGCATGTGGAGTATGCTGCTGAAAAGCCACTCCTGAGAGCGAGTAAAGGATCACAAGTTATATATAACTCGAGGAGAATTATGATACCAGAAATATTTTTAAGTCTGCACGATGGTCAATTATGTGCATCAGGTTACATCAGAAAGCACTGTTCAGTTCAACAAATGATCTGACAGGTATGAAGAAACCGTCACTGTACAGTTGAGCCCTGAGTACTTGCTGGTAAGCTGAAAAGGGTCTCTTTATACTTCAGCCACTTACTAGGCTTATCATATAACAGCATTACATCACAAGGACCTGTAAATGCACAAATACAGTACCATGAGAAGCATTCTAAAAGGATTTTGATTACAATCATTTATCGGGAAATGATAAATATTAGTTTATTGCCAATAATGCTCCTTTAGACAGCTGTACAAAAGATAGTCTATTAAATGAAGTGCAAAATGATTCATTCTTACTGTTCTGAAATCATTAATCATCAAGTTTATATACAAAGAGCGTCACATGACATTGACAATGCATGAAGAGCTAGGCATCAACTTAAAAGGCAAAGGCAAACTACAAGTGTTGATTCCAGTGGGCTCAAGGCTGTTAACTCTTACCAGTAGAGAAAACTACTTGCCTGTTGGAGCGGCAGCACTGAAAGCAACAGAAATTGTAGGAAGGAGCAAAAAGTTTCATTATTGGTGACCAGAACCTTTCAGGGACATTGAAGTCCAGGGTTGATTTTTACTGCTGTTGCGCACTTGTTAGGCCCAATGCTTATGATAAACAGGGAGGTCTTAAACTCCAGCCCCATTAACTGGGGTAGTGTTGAATTTTGCAAAACTCCCAAGTATACGTGATCAAAAGGTGTGAAACTGTTTCTCCTCAGTAGAGGAACATATGCAGAACCTGAGAGAAGCATGACCGAGTTTGTCTGATGCTTTTTGTAATTGCTAACAAGCTCCACAGCCCACCCAGCGTGACTTAATTTAGCTGCAGAACATGGCTGTGAGTATGTTTTCTTTTTTTGTGACCCAGTTAATAAAACTCTCTTTGGAAGTTGTTTTTGACTTGAGCCTTACAGCAGTGTAGGTATGAGAAAGTATGAGCATCTTTACAAAGCTTTTACAAAGGCATTTTCTTGTTACTGACTTCGGCAAACAACACATCCATACATGGTTGTACATCTTACTCCAAATACAAGGGCATTAAAAGGACAAAACCTTCCATTCCACAGAGAACATAATTTTATCAATAGCGGCGCGCCTGCATATGGACCCCAACCAACGCTTGGCACTGTGCAAGGTAATCTAAGGCTTGTGTATGGCTGGTCATCATGAAAACCCAATCCATGAAAGTCCTGAAAAACTCACTCCTGAAAATTGATTAATGGACTTGTTGGCATCCTATGACAATGCCACATTGAATGTTAATGAGCTGTTCAGCATGACTAATGCTAATGTTTATGGGACAAACAATGCATGGCTGTATGCTTGATGGCTGTATGCTTGATGTCAAGATTGTTACACCTGTTAACAACGTGCGCCACAATCAAACCTACTAATTAGAAGAGGTGTCCACAAATTTTTGACCATGTAGTGAAGATACAAATTAATCTCGAAAACAGCAAACAATTCCACAGTGAAGTTAACATATTTTATTTCTTTAAGTGCCATTCATGCATATGGGGGGTGGGGGGTGGTATTGACGATCCTAATGACACTTCAGAGTTATGTTACAGCACTAAACCGATACAAAGAGTAGCTGTGTCATTTCATTGGACAGCAAAAGTAATAAACCGTGCAATAACCAAAAAACAAACAAACAAGAAAACAAACAAAACAAAAAAAGAAAAAGAAACAAAACAGCAAATACAAGAAACGACACAGACAAAGCAAACAGAAAATAAAAGATTAAAATATAATATAAACATTAACACATTTAATGTTGAACCATAGTACAGGTAAAAGGTAGTGTCACACAAAAAGCCAACGCATTTTCATCACATATATACAATATAGATATATACATACTGTATCACCCTTGGATTGGACAATAACAAAATACTCTGTATGCTTCTCCCTCTTCTTTCATAGGTGAACCCAAAGCCCTTGCCTTGATCCCCCCACCACCCCAGAGGAAAAAAGGACAATTGAAAAGACATATATTTACAATAAGCACAACACCACACCAACAATGAATAAAATAGGCCTCAAATACCAGAACTTGTTGGCAGTTTTCTCCCTTAAATGTAACAAGGCTTCTCACTCAGGCCCCTTTAATAGTAATCTCTCTGGCAGGTGCATCTCCACTCGTTTACTAAAATGGAACTGTCTTTAAACAATCACAACTTTCACACAACACTCGCACAAATGATGGAGCAACCCAATTTTAGATTTTTTTTTCTTTTTTTTTCTTTTCTTATGAGAACTATTACATTAGCTGTATTCACACACTCCCTCAGCCTGGTTCATCAAACTTGCTTGTCTCTTTGCTTATGATTAAAACCCACTGCCTGCCCACTGAATCTCAAAGCCTCTGTTATATACTTATATTCATTGTTCACTTTCATATATAGGTTCACAGTACCTATAACATATTTCCAACTTCAGTCCTTGTATGGGCAGCACATGTTCCCCAATATGGTGTCAACTGAATGTGTTATGAGGGCTTACGCCAGGCATTCTCTTACAGCGTATCCTGACATGTACGTCATCTGCAGTTGTGCTTCTGCTCGTTTTTCAAAGTGCACGAACGACAAGCAAGCAGCTTAAAGCGCTTTCTAGAAGAGGCTTCATGGGTCAAAAGTGGACTACAACCACTCAATCTTCAAAAAAAAAAAAAAAAAAAAAGCAAGATGAGCTGAGAAAAGAAAAAAAATGATTATGGATATGGGTATCCGATCAAACAGACAACTGATGCAACACGAGACATTAAACAAATGTGTAGTCTCTGACCTGTCCATCACAAAATACAGGGGGGGAGGGGGAAAGAGGAGTAAATACTTGCTTAAGGATGAGTTTTTAATCAGGACCATATCATAAAAAACTGGGGTATGAAAGCATGACTCCAGATATTATACTGTAAAAACCGTAATTCAAAGAAAAGGACAGTCATTAAACAAGGGCAAGCGAGCACAGAGCTAATCAAATATGTAATTATGTACGTATGTGGCCAAATAGTTCAATTTTCTGATGGCGAAAGCCAACAAGGCAGCTTCTCATCAACAGAGGCAAGGGGTGGGCAATTTCACAACACTGTTTTCCCTAGGTTTGATCAGGTACAACAAATAAAATAAATTCTATAAAATGCTACAGAACCACATTTAAACGATGCTTAAGCGCTGCTCACCACTGCATCCACTAAATACTGCCCATTATGCAACCAATTAAGAACAGCTAATTATGACTCTCTCTTAGACTCAAAATCGCTTAAATTGAAACTCACGATTTCTTGAATAGCAGAAGGCTTAGCTACACCAGTTTAGAGTTTTCTGAACCATTAAAGATCCATACAGTTGTTTGCTATTCTAGAATTTATGTAGCCCACAACATAATCAGGAAAACTTGCCGTGAACTTCCATGATCGCATCATATTACCCACCCCTCCGAGTGGCCTCTAATCTGGTTAATTTAATCTAATCTGGTTCTGCTTTAATTGGAATAATAATAAAGTCAAATATTAGGCAGTAAAGCACTGTTGAGGCCTGTTTAATTTCTGACCGTATAAAATAATTTTGCCTGATTTCCTTTTTGGGTTGTTAAAATTGGTATTTGTTAAATTTTTTTATGGTGGTCGGGTTATAATTCTTGATCTATTAAATAACTATTTGTAGGAGAATCATTTCTTTTAAATAGATCCATTACTGATGACAGCCCAACAGAAGTGGAGCTAAAGTATCAATACTCAGTCTGTAGATTCTGTAATACTGAAATACAAAAACATGATTGTCGATAGGCCATAGTCATGATAACTCATGATAAGTCCTGATAACGTGCAATTACACTTCGATTAATGAGGAGATTAATAAAGCAACAAAGAAGTCACCTTGGGCTACATCAGAGTCCAAAAAATATGGCTTGTTAACAAATCTAAGTCTTAAACACTCACTGCATTTATCACTTTTCTAGCAAAGTGAGATAACCACCTTGCTCCATGACATACCCTGAAATATGCTTGTAGCTCGAAAATGGAACCTTTTTAGTCTAAACTCAATCTACCTCCTTTAGCTTTGTGCTTATTGGTAGGAATGATTGTGAACATAATCGATAGCCCAAAATGAATAATATTGCACAAGCACATACCACAGCAGTTAATCCATGCAGAAAGAGTTTGGCCCAGTACACTAGCATTTTGCATTAATTTGCATATGAAACCTAGCTTGAATTTGCATCATTGATTAACAACATGCTTCAGCTGCATTGACCTAAATGGTTGGGGCTTCATATAGCAGCATTGAAGATCCAAAATGAAGGAAATTTATCCAATATATATATTTTTAGACATTTCATCTAAAATTTGAGCAAATTTTAATCAATATTTAAGCTCAATATTTTATATAGTTTATCTCAACCAAACTATATACATACATAACAGAATACATAAAGTGGCATTGTATGCATGTAGTTTAGAGGCTGGCTTAGATGGTATAACAAAACTTTGCAGTTTAGTTAGTGAATTAACTATCGTGTTAGCAACTGCCATAAGTTACCAATCTGCAAAACTCCCAATTCTTCTATATTAACAGACTGCACCAAAAAAGCATCACTTGTTAGTGATGATAACCAACAGTTCCTTCACGCTTGTTTAAAGCAATGCTATCTTAATGTTGCTATTCTCTTTCCTCTAGCTTATCTCCCAATCCTCTCGCTCCACGAGCACTGTTGTATCCTCTGTGTATCCCCAGTCGTTGTTGGGAGGACTGAAACAGCAAGAAGCTTCATGTTGGCTGGTCCAGGGATATAAAATATAGACGAGTTTTATAGCACGGTCCATTAAGCAAATGTGCCTTGACGCAACTTCCATCCTTTCTCCAAATTTGACTGCGCAGAGCTTCTCAGCAGGCCCTTTCATGCCTTTTTCCCCCCTCATGCATGTGAAACTGGGCTCTCTTTAATATCTCTCCCATCATTCTGTAAAACAGTCATTGCTTCTAAACAATGCATGAAACCTTGAGTATGTCGGCTTGAGAAGGCAAGCTTTAAACAAGGCTAGATAGAGCGGCACAGTGCTAGCCAATGAGACTGCAAAAGAAGATTACAGAAAACCAAATGAAGACTATACATGCAGACATGGAGAGTGGACGGTAAAACTAAAATGACTGAATGATTAATTTAAAAAAAAAAGGTGATCTGAATCAATGTCACTTCCTGATGCACCGTTTCATACCGTTTTAAAAAACGTTAGGGACACGGAGTATGATACATTGCAGACAGCAAAGATACACAAGTAAGTACAAATACTGCAGGTAATGTGGTTAAATTTACAAATGGTTTATGAGCCATACTCATCATTATAACGATTAACGGATTAAATGTTTGCTAGCGCAAAGATCTGATTTAGGTGCTTGTGGACTTGTACACCTTTGGCTGGTTTCAAAGACTTGGATTCAGCTTAAGCCAAAGCTAAATAGGATTTTTAACGATGAAAAAACATCACCATTGCAATTTAGTCCAAGACTAGGCTTAATCTACGTCCAGGAAAGCAGCCCCTGAAGTAAAGGCTCAGGTGATGTGTGGAGCACCAGAATTCACAGAGATATACAGAGCCAACAAAGGGAGTGATCTGGGCAGTGTCACATGACCGTGTCACATATTCATGTCACACTGAGTGACATTACCTGAAAAGCTTGCCTCCTGTCTGAAAAGTGGCCTGCATTTTCAGATGGAACAATCACATGACAAATGAGAGCCAAGAGGAGAGAGAACAAGTTGAAACATATCACTCTGGAAAAATAAAATAAAATAAAATAACGTCAAATAAAAATAAATCACACGACGAGAAGGACAGGGAAGAGCTTGGCCTAATAGCAGATTTGCAGAAAGGCAGTTGATTAGGACACAGAAAAGGGGGTTTGCCACAGAGAAACAGGTGGGGCTTTACATTAAACATGAACAAGAGTATACTTGTCCCTCAGACAAGTACAAAAGCAATCACTTCAACATGTCCTAGTAAATGTGATTGTCTTGAAAGTAACTTTTTTTTTTTGTTTCTTTTTTGTTTCATTTCCTAAAAACACCATGACAACAGGAGTCTCTTTCAGCTCATTAAAAATGACACCCGCACTTTTTTTTTTTTTTTTTGAAGCGCCCTGCCTCCTGCCTCCTGCTTTGGGGCGTGCAGACATCCTGGGTCTAGCCCTCTCTCTCTCTCTCTCTCTCTGTCTGTCTTTCTCTCTCTCTCTTGCACATACACACTCTTCTTATCCTCCATGCGTCTCTCTCGTTTTCCTGCATCACTCCTCTCCTCGAGAACGGACGCTAGACGATGGAATCCCAGTCGAAGTCATCCTGGATGTCATCTGTGGGCATGCGCCGCATTTGAAAGTTTCCAGTAGGCATCATGTGCTGCTGGTTCATCTGCGCATGATGGCCTGAGGATACAGACATATACAAACGTGAGCTTTAACGTGCATGATTAACTAAGTGGCCCACCACATAGATATCAGCATTCTACAGTATCTACTTCCAAATAGTGCTGAAGAGTTCAGTGATTCTTAGTACTACAATCAATAAATACAATAAATACAAGTGATAGTTTTGATTCTTTGTGTAGGGATAGTCAAGGAAATTTACAAGCATCGAATACTAGTTCTCAGTACCAACCCTTAAATCAATATTTGCAATAACTTAATTAAAATGAACCTTACTTTCAGTATCTTCACTCATTTGTTCCATATAGTTTGTTTAATCAGAATATTTCAATTTCCCATCATCATTAGTGAAGTAACTTGGATATAATAATTGTTTTATACCAAAGTTGTGGAGATTTACAGACATTTATGTCTTGTAGAAATCAGCTAGCTAACATGCTACATCATCTCCATCTCATAGTGACAAATAAGCCTCTAGGAAAAGAGATAACACTTTACTGATCCCAAAGGAAACTGCAGAACAGAATGCTAAATACGTTTCCGAATACTAAATAAGGAGATGAATACTAACATGATAAACTCAAAGAACTCAAACATTCAAATGATTTTAGTCAGTAGGCTACGACTACGACTACTTTGTTAACATCTCAGAACTTTTAATTACAGATATTTTTAAACATATGAAATTCTTTAAGAGTAAATGATGAAAAAGTGGAAGGTAACCTGTCATGGTGTTGCCTGCGCTGCTCATTGGGGGCATATGTGGATATCCTGGAGGACCCATCATGGAGGACATGCTCTGTCTCGAGTCTATATACATATTTCCTGAAACACAAGAATGGAAGAGTCATTGATTTGATGTTGAAGAAGAGATACAAATACACTCTATGGTCAAAAGAATGTTGACACCACTCCTAATTATTCTTTCAACCACAACCATTGCTAAACATACCATCTACATAAAATCATGCAGATAGCTATGCAATATATATACTGCCCATAAACAAATACTGGCAGTAAAATGGGTCATACCAAACAGCTCAGACTTTAAACGTGGCACTTTCATAAGATGCCACCTTTTCCACAAGTCAGTCTGGAAAATTTCCGCCCTGCTAAAGTCAGCCCTGGTCAACTGTAGAAACTATTATTGTGAAATGGAAGAACCTAGGAAAAACTGTTCAGCTGTGAAGCAACAGGCCATGTAAACTCACAGAGTGGGCATACTGAGTGCCAAAGGGTCTTTGCATCACTCAGCATAGAGTTACCAAGTGCCTTGGAAGCAACATCAGCACAAGAATTGCAGTTTCTATAGCTGAGCAGCAGCACACAAGCCTAGGATCACTATGCACAATGCCAAGCGTTGACTGGAGTAGTATACAGCATGTAACCACTGGCTCACGGAATGATGAATCACACCTCACTATCTGGCAGTCTGATTGAGGAATCTAGGTTTTTGTAGACGCCAGGAGAATGCAGCCTACCGGAATGCATAGTGCGATCAGTAAAGTTTGTTGGGCGAGGGATAATGGTCTGTGCTGGGTTTAGGCCCCTTAATTCCATTGATGGGTAATGTTGATGCAACAGCATACAAATTGTTAAACAATTATATGCTTCTAACTTTGTGGTAACAGTTTAGGGAAGGCTATTTTCTGTTCAGCTTGACATAGTTTGACAGTTTTTTGTTACTCGGTCTCGGTTTTTTGTTACTCTTGATGAACTGGAACGTCAATTCTGAACCAATCCATTCAGTTAAAAATCAGTACTTCACCTCACAAACACTCCTGACTGGCTGGGGGGTGGGTTATTGTGTAAACTTTTGCCGAACAATTACATTTTGATCTTAGTAGACCTGAAATCACTGAATCTGTGATCACCTGTATTAATGTGCTGGCTGGGCTTGTTGGGGTGCATGGAGCCGTGACATACAGGTGGCTGCACTGCCCCCTGAGGCTGGATGACTCCAGTGCGGGCAAAGAATTGGTTGATTGAGGAGCAGAGGTCTGCGATTTGGGTTGGCTCTAGAGACCAGTTGTTCAACTCTGCCTGCCGCATACTCTCTCTCAAACCTACAGAAGAGAAATTAAATAAATAAATAAATAAATAAATTTAATCTGAAGGTGGCAGTTTAACTGCATCAACTTTGAACTGTTACAGTAAACTTTAGTAGTTAATACACACTAATGTTTGTGTCAAGTATAAATAAAAAGTATAAAGTGTACAAGCCTGGGGCCATTTTCAAAAAATTTAAATTAAATAAAACACATATATAAAAAAGTAGAAATCAGTGGGCTCCAAGCACTAATCCGCAATAATGTACTTTCAAGACACTGTATTTTTTTCCTGATATGGGTATTTGGGAGTGACCTTTAAACATACAAGAGACATCAATCCTATATTGTGATTAATAACACCTTTATTAATGAATAATAAATTAGAAACATGTTTTTCATTATACATCAACTGTTATTCTTTTCAAAAACTCATTATATCCAATTTTTTTGCAAATGGGCAAACAAAATTTTGGAACTAGACTCTAGGATTTTACATTTCACTAACTAGAATTTTACATTTCACTGAAATGCATTATTTGTCCTTAAGCGTAAACAAGTACAAAATACACTTGAGCTTTATTTTAAAAACATAAGTGGTGCCTACAGAAATCTGAATGGCTGATGACGGCCATATTTTATCATCCTTGTAAGCGCTCATACAGCATGAGAAAAGCATTCCAAGTTTCAAGCTGATTGAACAAGTGGTTGCTGAGAAATAGTTACTTGCATGTTATAGGTATCATGTAGTAAAAAAGCAAGTTCTGCAATATGATCAGGAATGCATATACCACTTTGTCTCAATCTCAATAAAATCATTACACAGCCCTACATCAACATACCAACCAATGGTGGCTAAGTAATCTGTTCAAGCTTTGTATTACATTAAATCAAAAGATTCTGTCTGTTATGCTCTAATTTTCATTCTATGAGGCATGAAAACAACTTGCATGATTAAAGTTCCACATGTAAAAGGAACAAGAAATGCCACAAGGCGACGGAACACATCTTTTATCCTTGTTAAAATGATTTAATTTCATAAGTAACCTTTCCCTGTGATATCTAATTAAACCCTACCTTGCAATTTTAGCACATAATTGGATAAACCCTGTGACCCACTGAGCGCAACAGTGTGGAGTAATTAAATCTTTATAAAGGCAAAGCTGTTTTTTCTTAATCAAATAGCTCCTTCAAACCAACTACTGATTAGCGATGGTTCAGTTATGGGGGGAAAAAAAGTGTTAGTCAAACACCAGTCACCTTAGCTTTTTACAATGTATTCATTAATTTCTCAGCACAATGATAAGCACGATGTGATCCTACAGTAATCATACACTGGTCCAAACAAAAGAAGCTTCCATTTCATATGTTCAGCAAATAATGCAGCAATATTACTATTCTTAGCCCGTCTACACTGCTCCCTTCACTTATCTCTACAAAAATTGCAAACCTCAGAACAGAAGGAGTTGCGTCAGAGTTGAACTTAGATATTTTAGAAATGCTTTGGAGCAGAACTTTTCTCTGGCAGAACTTGTAGAATCAGAATATTTGCATTTATATGATTATTACTCCTGTTTTTTGGGAAAGCATTCCAAGGAAAGCACCAAACGCTGAATGTATAGTGGGATGGGCAAGGGCACACACACACACACACACACACACACACACACACACACACACCTACAAAACAATAAAATATTAATAATATATGATAAATTCTAAATTATAGATT
This sequence comes from Semaprochilodus insignis, assembly GCA_034552555.1. NCBI lineage: Eukaryota > Metazoa > Chordata > Actinopteri > Characiformes > Prochilodontidae > Semaprochilodus > Semaprochilodus insignis. The sequence goes on along the minus strand of CM067494.1, from coordinate 13,575,952 downwards.
TTGATGCTGGAAATATGCTTTCTGTCTGTTTCATTTCTACAATGCTGGCTACGGCTTGCAATGGTGTCATGCAATGTGTTAGGTGATAGTTCAGTCAATTATATAATTTACACAAATTCACTCTTTACCCTAAATGTGTACCTGTACCATGTAACAGAAACTTGTATCCAATCAAACAGTCCAATCAAACACTTGCCTCAAACCATGCTGAGGTGTTTAATAATTTAAAATACACTTGCATATGTGGCATCTGGCACTGTGTGTTAATGTTATAAACACACAAGTACCAAAGGTCCCATTACTTGTTTACTAAATTAGCCTAGTGTCTAACTAAGGACCTGTTGAATGCCTGAACCACAGGCTTTACCATCTGAGATTGAAATATTATGTGAATAAATTTGGGTGAGTTATAGTAGTACCTTGAAAAGGTGAGAGATCTACATCAGCCCAGTTGTAGCTGCTGGCGATGCGACAGCTTTCTTTCAGTGCATCCAGGTTTGGGTACCAGTCGCTAAGCAAACCTGCAGAAAAAGGCAGAAAGATCATTGTTTACAGGCATTAAACACTTAGCAACTCAACGGACTGGTGTGGTGTGAAGGCCAGTTGCTGTCAGTAAATGTTTACCTTCATGAATTCTTCAATAAAAGGTATTTCTAAATAATGTCGTAAATCTGTATAATGGGACTGGCTTTCAAGAGGACGTGCAGTAAAATGTGCAATAGTGTAGATGATTTTCCACTGAAAGCCAAGTTAAATATGATAACAGCTTCAAGTAAGTCATTTTTATTTTTTGCCTGTATTGTTAAAGTGTGACCGTGTAGTTCTGAATTTGCACTGTAGTGTCATTTACATGTACACAAATGTCAGGAACTGTCCATTGACTTTGATGATAGGTGTACTTTGAATAAGAAGTGTCAGTAAAGGGATAGGAAACTTGATTAAAATTAACGTCCGTGGCAATCAATGGTACAGCATGCATCAATGGCTCGATGCAGCAGATAAGAGATTACGTTCGGAAAACACTACAGCGTTTCTTTGAGGGCTTAGAGGTAAATGATAAGTTCTTCAGGCTCACCAGCAGGGGGAGCCAGACCTCTCTGTTACAGTGCTCTGCGTACAGTGTGTGCGAATTTATTTGCTGTATTTGCTTTGTTCTCATTAAAGCAAAGAACATAAATCAGATGGTGATTTACTGTCCACAGCCCCTAAGCTGCCATACATTCTTTTAATCTAAAACAAATGACTATTAAAAGAAGCCTGAATAAATCAGCCTGTCAGGGGGTTGCCCACGTGGAGGGATGGAGAGAAACAGAGGCAGAGAACAGAAAAGACCAAGGGAGAAGAAGATATGATGAAGAGCGGGAAAGGCATAGTGATAGTCCTTAAATCATGAATCCTGTCAGGTCTCCAGGAACTTTGCATCAGTTCAACTTCAGCTTTTGGTGGTATTTCCTAAGTGGCTCTGCATAAAAGTATCTGCTAAATGGGATCGGGTCTAAATTTAAAAATTGAGTGTCTAAGGATGAGCTTCAACTTGTGACATAAGTTTGTTGGTGTATTTTAAAGAAAAAAGAAAGAAGAGTTGCTAGTGTATTACTACCTATGTTGCAGCTATACATACTGCCCATTTTATCAGAAATACTCACCATATAGGTGCACTTTATATGTGTACCAATTAATGACAGTAGCACATCTCTTGTTGTACAATTCATTAGTACTCGTTACCTCAATCAATCAGTGGACAGGGAACACCATAGCACCGCCGCAAAACATACATTATTTAGGTGGTGAAACATTCTCAGAACTGCAAAGTATTTAAACACTGTTGAGGTCAAGAGGGGTTCACCACTCCAAATAACCAACCAGGTGTGGCTCTGTAGTCAGCAGTATTGAGGTGGTTGACCGTCCCCAATTTTGTCCCTCAAACTTGAATGGATTACTTTGCTAAATATAGGAAAAAGTCTCATTACTTTCCTACTACATTACTCTGCAAAACCCACACGAGTCTCTGCCAAACACAAGAAAAAGCCCACAACTCATTTTTAAATTTATTTGGAAAGATGTAGCCAAACACAGTAAACCTCATTCAAAAGGCCTCTTTTTCACCATCAGTTTTGTTGGCTAAATGATGAACAGTTGGTGAAAACAGTAGCAAAACATCCACTGTAATACATAATTCTTGGGAATAACATGTTCCTTACTTAAATAAAAGTGTTCAGGTGTGTGTTCAGGTGAGTTTGGAGCTCTCTCTTCTTCAGCACCGTTTCTTATTAAATGGGAATTCCATTCCATTTCTAATTCAGTTGTTGAGATGTAAACATAGTCATTCAGAGAGGTGGGTGGTGGTGATAGGGAGGAGGGATGTCTACAGTGCACATAGAACCATTTTAATCACAATCCAAAACCAGACATGAACCACCTAAGGTTTGTTGCATAAAATGATTAAGAATACACAGCCTGACAGCTGATAAACTGTTCTGACAGCTTTAAGATTTGCCCTAAAATGTATTATTTAAATATTCATGACAGAGAGCTGCTTGCAGCCATTATGTGCTAAGATTGGTGTACTTGCAAATTTACCAATATTTTATCATTATTAGCAGTACATACGAAAACTAAGAAACCAGTATATTTTTACTGGTAGTTCTAAATAGTAAATCAAATGGCTAAATCAACATCATGACTTCTGGTTCCTATCAGCATCTCTGTTGTAAATAAATCAATAAATATAACATTTCTATACATTTTTTGAATAATAACCTTGTTTACACGTCAACAACTGAATTATGCAGAATGTTCCCCTTTAAATCAGTACCTGTAATTTATCACAACTATTATGTGATCACAGGAATTTAAATTGGAATATGTCACACTACAGGAGTGAAACTATACTACTGGAACTAACATGCAGCACTCTGTTTCTGCAGGTGGTCAGAAACAGAGTTTGACTATGCCTAACACAAACGCATCAACAGAGTGGCATATGTGTGAAACCTATGTGTTATGAGCTTGGTTCTTACCGGTGTTGCAGGGCATCTGTTGTTGAGCTGGATGTGGCTGGTGAGAGAGGTTCTGGTGCTGTTGATGTTGCTGGGGCTGCTGGGAGTGCTGGGAGTGTGGAGTGTGTTGGGTATGTTGGGAGTGTTGGCTATGGGGCTGGTGTTGCCCGTGCTGCCCATGCTGGCCATGCGGTGTGTGTGGCGTGTGCGGGTGCTGGCTGTGCTGGGCGTGGGGGTGCTGGGAGTGCGGGCCGTGCTGGGTCAGGTGCTGTCCATGGGGGGAATTGTGGGGGTGGGATAAGGGCACCTGGCTGCCGCTGGTAGGGATGCTGTTGGGGTGCGAGTTGGTGATGCTGTTCTGGTTGGTATGGGGGTGTGTGCTGATGGTGCTGCTGGGGGAGTGCTGGTAGGAGCAAGAGGTGTGTGTCTGCTGAGATGACTCAGAGGGCATTCCCATCAAACCTGCAAAAAACAAAAGACACTCAGCACTACAGCATCAGACTTACAGATACTTATGATATAGGTCAAAGTTCAGCAAAAAATATCCAATTTACATAATAAACCTGAAGCTTGCTTTTTCAGTTACAGGGCTAATGAAGCAAACAACTTAGGAAAGCTTATAGCCCTCCAATTAGTGTTGTGTAAACTGTATACCTAAATTTTAATACCTGAAACTGAGACCAAGTCATTTGCTCATTTGCTTATGTGGTTTCTACCACTATATATTTAAAAATATATATATATAGCTTCTGTGTAAAACCAAAGAAACAATCTTAGCTGATCAAATAAATTAAAACCTAAAATTGGAAAATTATTAGGGTGAATATCATGGGAATTCGAGAGCACATTAGAGGGTTAACTGGTTAAAATGCTGTAATACGCTAGAAAAAAATCATATACAATCTGGCCTGTGCAAAAGTTATAGCACATTTCATACTGCATGTTTTAATATGTTAAACTCAGACAAACTGAGTAACTAAACAAACTGTGTAACTAAACTGTGCACTAAGTTTGTTTCCTGTAGAGAACAGAAATTTTACTAAAGGAATTAACAAAACACGTAATTTGAACCAGGGTGTTATTCTGCATACACTTGCATATGACTGTGTGTGTTTGTGTGTGTGTGTGTGTGTGTGTGTATACAAACGGATAATGAGCTATCAACTTGGGCAGAGACCCCAAAAAAGAAGTATTACATTAAGTATTACAGAGCCCATAGGAAGCCCAAAGGAAGATGGAATATATTTTCAGTATGCTGTCAGTATATTCCAAAATGTAAACAGAATGCATCGAATAATTTTTTAATAAGTAATTTTTAGTTTAGTTAGAGTCAACACTATTGTATTGGTCAAGCTCTTGTTCTTAATCCTTCCAACACTTTACAAGGACTATTTGAAGGACTCCAGCAGCATTTATATATAAAGGCTGGGGTTTATTAATTAATTACATGGTATTGGTAACAAATTTCAGATCAGTTGGCCTCTAAAACACATATACATACATACACATACACATACACACACACACACACACACACACACACACCACCCTGCTGGTCTTAAGAGGCTGCTGTCCATCACACTGCTGGCACACTAAACCTATTTCAGTGGAGTGCTTTTAGAGTCGGCTCTGGGGCCTGCGCTGCCGCAATCGCCAGAGAACACTCATCGGCAGGGTGACTGAGGGGCATCTCTTATCGCTAGAGAAAGCCCATTGTCCAAGCTGGGAGAATACAGAAAGCAATTAGCCGGCAGCCCCCCTGAATAATAATGTGAGCTCATTACCTATTATCAAAGCCAGTGAATTAGCTCAGTGTCTTCGGCACCAGGGTGTGAAATCCTCTCGCTGGCTTATTTTGTGTGTTTTAATTGCCCAAGCTTGTCTGACTAAGAGATTTCACTTTTATGCACGTGAAAAAAAAGGTAACAACTTTCAACTAATGAAACATAGATGATAGATTAAAGGAGCGGCACCACTCCGAAAATATTAACATGGAACGCGTTTGATTCACTGGAAAAGTAGGTTAGGTGAGCGAGGTTTCGAGGAGACTTTACCACGCAGAAACCCGTGCTTGTCAAGAGCTTTTTGTACATCAGTCAATCAGATTATAAACAAAAGGTTTTAACTTCTAAATGGCTAGAAAGGCCTGCTGTGCCACTGCACTAATGCCTGAACTGCAGCGTGTTAGCATTTTATTATAAGCTGCTGTTTCAAAACTGCTGGGGAAACTCCTTTCAATCAAAGGGATTTCAGAGCAATTCTGTTATATATATATATTTTTAATCTAGGAAATCTGCACTCATAAAACCATTTCCGGCTACAAACATCAAAAACCTTCTAATGTTTTGACCGGCTTTATCTTAAGATTAAACCACAGATCATTATCATCAATCATTATTTGCCTTACATCATGCAATTATCAGGGTCCTATAAACACAGCATGTAAATGCAGAAACATAGCCATTTAGCAACATGATAAAAACGTGTTTGTATTCCTTTGACAGTACGGATGTAAAAATACAATAACGCTTTATAAGGCATCAGGTTGAGGTTCAACCACTCTGATTTAGGAAAATCAGAACTCATAATTGACAATATAAAAACAATATAGAAACTGTGTTTAAGGCTACTTTCACATGTAAAGACAATATCTTTCCACTACTGTCAATGATTATCAATTTTCTTAGCTTAACTGTTTAAAAAAAAACCTTCTTAAATCAATTAATACTCTTGCTTGGTATGTTGATAAAGTTTCATTGGAAATGCTGCACAAGTTACTACCACTGCTTGCTCACCCTGTTGGCTGAAGGACTGCTCGAAGACAGACTTGTAAAGGCTGCGGAACGAGGCACTAAGATCTTCGAAGTCTGAAAACAGGAGCTGCTTATCCCGCTCAGGGATGCTGTACTGGGGCTGGGGAGGTGGCTGCTGCTGCAGACTCAGCGACTGGGACACCGGTTCAGGATGACTCGTCACCTGCAGGGAAATTAATAAACAGTTAAGCAATTCAAATAGTTACGATTAGATAATCATAGTATTTGAGTAAACCATCAATGAATTTCATGATTAATCAAGTAATCAGCATACTTAACTGAGCAATAACAAACTAGACATATCCCTTTCAAGATTCCAATATTCTTTAGTGGAAAAACGCAAACAGGCAGCCTTCAAAAATCGACATAAAATGCTGTGCATATAAACAGGTGTTTATTACTGTAAAAGAGAGCTGCAGAACAACTACAAACAACTTAAAATGTGCATTGTTATGCAATCAACTAATCACTGCCAAATCATCAGCAAGTTGCATTTTAGTGAATTATTTTTTTAGAAATAATTAATCAAGCTAACTGAAAAAAAAACTGAATTGTGACAAACATAACAATTAACATAATGTAATAATAATGTAATATGTTACACCGTTTTTCTAAAACACTTTACATCAGAGAAGGAGGGGGAACACGAGGGAAGGACAAAAGATTAGCCACAGTGAACAAAATCAGCCATGACACTCTTAACTCCAGCACTGCCCACTCAGTGGCTGTGGCCGGCGAACTGAAGCTGAGATAGGAAATGACAGTCCTGACTACAGCACTCAACATCACAAACCTCAACAAATGGAGCTGGAGCTGCTCGATGTATTCCAGCACAAAGAAAACCTGCAGGAAGCCATACTGCCCTCCTCTACTGTTCTGCTCTATCCATCTCTACCTAAAAGTAATACTCCAGCTATTTTTCAGCATAATTTCTCTGTGGTATCTGCAGACAGTAAACAAGACACGAGTTTTAATGTTATTATTATTATATTTTTTTAAAGTTATTTTTTTTCACCAAATTAATTTTTTTTCCCCCAATTTAAAAAAGTTAATTAATACCACTTTATTACATCTAACACAGATGTTCCAGAAATGCAGCTGCTGAGCTACAATGGTTGAGTATGATCCGTGTTGCAAGCATATGTCATGTTTGTACAAAAAGCCGCCTATATGGTACAGTGTACAGTGTCCTCAGAAGGGTATCAGGTTTCAGACATTGGACAAAACAGCTCCAGGTCTCAGATATAATGAATAAGCTCTCAAACAGCCTCAGGCAAAACTGCTTAAAAAAGAAGGCCTTATAAGCTAAACCAGCAGCAAGTTCAAGCCTTTAAATAAAACATACTTTAAAAACAAGACCTATAAAGTAAGAATGTCACTTACATGCCTGTTACCAGCTTAAATTGTTTTTACAATGGCATAAAAAATCCCAGATAGTGCCGAGATAATCTTGCTGAACTGCTAGAAAACCCAGTATAGACCAGCAATGCAGGTCACCAGCAAAACCAGCCTATGTTGTGTGTTGGATGCTGGTATGCTAATTAGCAGGAATGGAAGCTGATAAACCGGTCACCAACAAAACCAGCATATGGTGGCGTGACCAACATAAACCATCATAGACCTCCCTCCATTTTTTTTTTAGCAGGGCCGCTTGATACTACTCTAGCTAGCAATCATAAAGCACTGGTTTTATGATATTTATTGATATGTGTCATTTCAAAACTGTTTTTTATACGCTTAATTGATATTTTGTGGCCAATCAGATCAGATTTTTTACAAATCAAAAATAAACTATAACCACAATGTTTACTGAACTGTGATTTTACTATATAGATTGCACTTCAACTATCATGCAGGGCAAAGCTCACTGTGTTCATAATCCAACGTCAGAAGAAATTTTATTTTGGTGGTTACTATTATTACTACAAAGGTAAAATAAATACATACAGCACAGAAAAAAACCTAAGCTGGTTTACCTGAATAAGAGGACTTGTTTCCCCAAGTCTACATATCCACCATCTACCACACCACACAATACACACACACATACACACACACACACACACACACACACACACACACACACACACACACGCACACACACACACACCAGCCACTACATTAAAACCACCTGGACTAGATCAGACATAGCAGTGTTGCTGGAGTTTTTAAACACCTCAGTGTCACTGCTGGACTGAGAATCATCCACCGACCAAAAACATACAGCCAACAGTGTCTTGTGGGCAGCGTCCTGTGACCACTGAAGAAGGACAGTCAACACAAACTGTACTGTCCAGCAACAGATGAGCTACTGTCTCTGACTTTGCATCTCTAAGATAGACAAACAAGGTGTGTTTAATAGAGCGGGCAGTAAGTTGAGGGTTTAAAAACTACACATGGCTGTGCCTGATCTATTTGTACCAGCGCATCACACAGTTTCAGTGCAGTGCTGTGAATAACCGACCACCCTCTGTGTGTGTGTGTGTGTGTGTGTGTGTGTGTGTGTGTGTGTGTCTTTCCTAAGGACTGGAGTAAGTAACGGGACAATGGTACAGAAGAATCAGGAATTAGGTTAAAAAATGCTGCATTATTTCTCTAAATGCTGCTTATCGATGTCACAAGACTTGATAACAGAGCAGAAAACACACTAAATATAGTCAAGCTGGGGCTAATTAGAACAGAGCAGACAATTTCCTGTGGGGGGAAAAAAAAAACTTTAAAGTTGTGCTTGTTCTGTATTCAAGAGCTTAGGACACAGTTTTAAGCAAATCTGTCAACAAAGCAATACACAGGTGAGCTGCAACCTATTTAAGAGTAAAATCAATGACAGCGCTTACAGCGAACGAGCCATCCTAGAACTCATGGTTAAACAATACATTAGTCAGACTGCCTAACTTTACCCCTACAGTCAACAGAAAAACGACAAATTTAATGTTTGACTACAAAAAAACATGTTTTAGGATGGCTTGTTTGTTCCCTGCTGTATCAGTTATTTTATTCTTATAAATAGAAACTAGAAATGTAATGTTATTATTTTCAATTTTATAAACTATTGTGTATTACTGCATTCATCATCATTCATCATCAGATCTTTTCCGTTCCTACCAATTTTTGGAAAAATTAGCAAAGGTGGCTAAACTGGCGCATTTACAAAAACGCTTATCAATGTGAATGATCCCTGTAAAAATGAACCAAATAAAGTAAAGATGCACACGGATGTTGACAAAAATCAATACTTCACTATAGTAACCTGTTAATGTAGAATTTCATACATTTTGTTGCCCAGCTTTTACCGCCAGGCTGTCTGCATTGAAATGCTCCCTGTGGCTGCATCTTCTCGCGTTTATTAAGACACTAAAGAGGGACTGTTCACTTTTTCATAGCTGGGATATCTTGCCTGCCTAGACATGGTGATTCATTCAAGCCTAAAGACAAAGGCTGTGCCATGTCTGCTTACAAGCAAGGATGTTTAAAGTACAGCTGTGCATGATTAGCTGAATAAAAATGTGTCAAACTGCAGCATTCTATGTGAAAACTAGCGCTTAATAGCTTAATAGCTTAATATATATAGCTTAATATATATGTTATGCCATTTTAGCAAAGTACTCCATCAGCTGCAACCATTTGATACATTACACAAATACAACAAACAATCTTTAGGAAGCCCTGTAGTGTCAACCAGCCCTGACTGATAGCCTACTCACTGACCTACAGGCCTGTATAACATAATTATAATAAGCATTTTCATCTCCCTCATTGAATAAATTGTAAAGGAAACAGCAACTCTGTGCTCAGTTAGAACATGCAGTATATACACACCAGGTTTAGCAAAAGTGTTGCTTTTAGCTTGGTGTGCTCTTAATCTAATGAGACATTTTTGACATTTGAGTAATTGAGACATTCTCTCCACTCTAATGCTGATTTGAAGACAATTACTAGCACTGTATACTTGCTATAAGATGTGAGGCTTCCCATCTATAAGGCTAGTTATCTGCCTTCCTTCTGCATTCACAAGCTAATAGCCGGAAAATATCCAAAACGGCTACCTCCAAATATCCATCTCAAAGCAGCTGTAGTTCTTCACAAGTTCCCTCTACCTTCAAAACACATCAATAGGAGGAGGTCTTCTAAGTGTTTAAGTAGGAAAGTCTCACTCTAGAGACTACTTGGTACTGCTATAGGATGCGAACAGGCATGTTGAGAATGGATATAGCGACGGTTACATTTTTCATTTTGGCCAGACTGTCTCCTTAAACATTACAATGTTTGTGTATTACTGAGCAGGAGCCACACATGGCCTGTTATGATGTTGGCATTCAATAAAGGTTTAGCTGAACATTCAATATTTTCAATACTTTTTCAAGGCCAAATACACATGCACCACCAATTTTAGCTGCAGGTGGAAAACACTGTATCCGCCCCCCCCACAATGTTGAAATTACCCTTATGAATACTCATACCAAAATGAGCTATGCTAAAGTACTCCGGTAGGTAAGCAGACACATTACCAGCAATTCCACAGTCCAACCTCAGCTGCCAGTGCAAATATAGCGGCTTAGATTTACATGCCTGACCACCAAGCAGAGTCAAACGGGTTACACGCAAATATATCCAACAGGACCTGCAAAAGAGGCACTCTGTTGAAATTATGACAAAAACAGAATGATTTACATAAGGCTTTGTCCGTGCGTAGCATTAGCTGCTGGTTCTGACCAAACACACTTGCATCACTGCAAAGATGAAAGTTGCCTCCATATAAAAAACATGTAATTCAAATAATTTTTTTGTTTCATACAGCATTGAAACTGCCTTTCTTCGTCCTATCAACCTGTAGTGATTATAGGAACATTACTGATCATTACAGAATTTTTTCTTAAAAAAAAACAAAAACAAAAAAAAAAAAAAAAACCACATAGCTATTATCAATTTTTATCAACTGTTTAGTAATTGCTGCAGTGCTGCTTATAATGGGATATGTTGGTTTTAGAATCAGTGGACTTTGAGCAAGTATAGAACGAGTGAGCAAGATCGAGATAGAAAAGGAGATAGAAAGCGAGAGCATTGTCTGGCCTGCTGTAGTGAATTCATCAGTGTCTGTAGTGGATCAATGCTGGAGCCTGAAGCGCGGGGCGCGTGAGGCTTCGGGGGAACCACAACAAAGCAGGGGGCGTCTCTGGTGGGAGAACTTCAGAGGCGGCGGCTCTCTTTAGCCGAGCTCCAGCAGCATGCTCACTGCCTTTCATTCCCTTAACCCCAGCGTCAGCCTGCCCCCATGCATAGGCCTCCACGCTCTTTGCAGTGTGTTATGTGTGTTCAGGGAGTTAGCTAGGAGGAAAGCACACGCTCTCTCCACAGCTCCACTAAAGGAATCTGCAAAAAAAAAAAAACTCAGCCAACTGCTGCGAGTCCTGCAACTTCTGCTTTGGTTGTTGGTGTAAATTCTGGAATACTAATGCTAGAAAGCTCTGAGTTGTCCAATGAAAAGCTTTTCAAGCTCAGTCCCAGACTACCACCATCAAGGTTGTTGATATTTTAGTGTTCTCATACTTTAACCTACACTACATGATTTAAGCCCATTTTTAAACCCAATTTGGTCCTCACTGATTATACATCTGGGCTTAATTTCATCGGCTATCTACCTACCTACCAACCAACTCACCAACTGGACGGATGGATGGATGGATAAGTCTGAACAAAATTATAAACACAAATTGCATGAAACCTGGATGTACTTAGTACTGCTATACCATGCCCAGAGAAGCCCCAGCATTCTTGCACATATGTAATAAGTCTATCTGCATATTGTTCAGTTTTATTTCAATTTTGCATGATATTCTATAGTTTGCAGAAAAGTGAACTGGTGTTTATAAAATTAGGTTTACTGAAGTACCTAAAATAGTTTTATTAAAACATTTTCATACATATTTCATAAATACACTCAACTGTCAGAATTTAGTTATATTGCACTATTGTCCCATACATTATGCACACACAGGATTTTACCTGATTTGGTTTCGGTGCACACTAACGCAAGTAAGCATAACTGCGCGGTACTCAGGGTGTTGGTGTATTAAAACAGTCTGACTGAATGACTTTGTGTATGTGTTTCTTCAGGGCTGTTGTCTTTTCTGCATCTTCCTAGGGATGAGTCTTGCAAATTGGCTAACCTGGCACATATACAAAAATGGTTATTAATGTACTCTAGTACTTGAGCTGAGCTGTACAATGTAAGAATTGCTGCTGCACTTTACCGGTGTGTAGCTGTGCACGCTCCCCACACTGTTCAGATTGACTGAGGCCAGGCTCTGGTCAGACAGGCTGTTGTTAAGGCTGCTTCTCGGACTGTCACTACCATCCTGGTCTGTATTGTACAACGCCACCTGAAAAGACAATCGAAGAAATAATTAGACATAATAATAACAACAACAACAACAAAACAACAACAATAATTATTATTATTATTATAAAAGTAATAAGTAAGAAATAGTAGATAATGATTATAATCAACAACACTAATTAACAAATGATTGAAACTATACAATCAAGAAGAAAAAGAAGACGACCAAGAAGAAGAAGGAGAAGAAGAAAAAGAAAATGACGAAGAAGATGAAAAAGAAGACGAAGAAGAAAAAGAAGACGACGAAAAAGAAGAAGACGAAGAAGACGGAGACGAAGACGGAGACGAAGACGAAGACGAAGACGAAGAAGAAGAAGAAGAAGAAGAAGAATTGTTTTAAATGATAACGATCATCGTGTTCTTTAAGGGAGATTCCACAGATGACGCGAAGAATCAACACGATCTAGGCATGTAGCACAGATAACAAGGGTGGAGTGGGAAAAAGAGGCAAACAAACAGAAACTGTCTGGCGGTTTCTGAGGTCAGCAGAGTGGAATCCTCTCCGCTTGTCACAACACTGCCGGCTGTTACATCACACATGTTGGTGTGTGTGTGTGGGCGGGGGTGTATGAGGGCTGCCTGTGTGCATAACGCGGAGATGACCCAAAATCCACACTTGGGGTTTCTGGTCTTGCTTAAAGGAACAGTTCAGTGAAAAACAGTTAATGTTGCTTAAGTGAATAACCACCAGTTATCATAACGTGGGGTAACTGGTGGCTAATATCTTCTATCTGTTGCATCATCGAAACTAGAGATGGCACAAATCAGTTGGGCCATTTTAGTATAAGAAGGAAAATCTGGATTGAAAATGTAGCCTGGGTCAGCAAACAAGTGAAGTGTTTCAGGTAAAAATTGCTAGTTTTGAAGTAAGTGAGCTGATATGAATGCACACACAACTTACTGCAAGTGAGGTCAGTATCAAGTAGCAGTTATCACATGTGAGACCAACACTGTACTGTACTGGCCCATGCTGGATCTGGTATCGATTAGTGTTAAAAGTCAGAAATCATGTATCCGGCGAAAGGCATGTATCCAGCGAAAGGCATGTATCCAGCGAAAGGCATGTATCCAGCGAAAGGCATGACTCCATGTGAACTTCCTCATTCTGCGTGCTGGACTTATAACTGGAATATAACCAATATCCCAGTTTAACTCCTATTAAATTGTAGTACTATTTTCCCACCCTTGAGCTCTTTGTCCAATTTCCCTTCTGATGTTTTTTGCTTCTATTGTTTGTAAATCTGACTTGCCTTTAACACATGTTAAATATATAAATTTGGCTTGCCTTACTTAGTACTGGCCAATATATAACCTATATGGGTATATAGGCATAGCAGTACTGACATTTTCAGAGAGGTTCAGGAAACTTTTAAGGAACTGAAGTGTTTCAGAACTTCTCTGACACGGTTCCTGAATAACTTCCTGTTCTGTACCCTCACTGCACTGCAGGCATAGTGACAACATATGTAAAATAACAAATTTAACACATACTGAGTGACAGTCACGTCATTTGGTTTCTTCAGTATTGCACTGCATTATTTTGTGCATATGATGCTTCCACTCAGTTTTATATTCATTTTTTATTTCTTCTTTTAAGTATGCTGAATTCCTAATTCACCTGAAGGCGACAAAATTAGTTAACTATTACTATCAGTGCGACAAAATTATTTTAATTATGTACTTGAACGAATTAATATTTTCCTCATTCAAGACGCTGAGCATGTTACTCCCGAAGAAGCGTGCATAATATTGAACAAACTTTTTTGTTTCCTGTCATACTGATAAAACACCAAAGTGCAGAAGAGACACCTGTCCATGTAACTCTGTGGGTGGAGCTGCAGAGGTAGGCACTGAGGTTCTGTGTCTAAGGATCGGGTAGATACTGTGGTTGTCTGAGACAGTGAAGAGGGGGTAAAGTTCTCCTTCAGTAAAGGTCACAGCACTGGCTGTGTCAGAACCATCAGCTTGGCCAGCGTAAATTGGTTTGGGACAGCTCACAAAAGGTCCTTGGTGCAACTGAGACTGTGACCTTTCCATCCAAAGGAAGAATACTGTATATACAGGGGGCTCTGCAGCAATAAAAAAAAAAAAATCCTCTCCACTTCAAATAGCAATCCCAATTATCATTTGAAATGCTTTACCGCAAATATGTACTGGTTGGAGAGGGGGAGTAAATAAGGCAGTGGAGGAATGATATGTAAATGAACATAATGAGATCCTGAGAGAATAGCCCTACATTAAGCTTCCCGTGGTAGGAAAGGATGAATGGAATTGCAACAATGCTAGCTGTGCTCACGTCACAGGGCTACATGTCTTGGCAGCCCCAGTCTGGTGCTAAAACCACTTAGCAAGGCTCAGAGACAAACAGGGCACTGTGTACAACACAATGCTACTTCGAGGGTTTTTTTTTTTCTTTTTTGGAGGGGAAACGGGCACAGTGTGTCAAAACAGTGGATCAGTGTGTTAGCGCTGAGCCATGGCTAACATGCTAGCATGCAGATGTTTTCTGTTACATTTCTGTTAGTAACAAAAAAGCCACTAAGGCCTTGGGTTTTTTAGGCCTTTCTTCAATCAGGCTGGCAGACGGCACGGTGAGGGAAATGTAAAGAGAGAGATGGAGAGAACAAGGAAAAAGAAAAAAAAAATAATAGTCGCGTCATAGTCTCTTACAGAGAATTATCATTCAGGCAGAATGAATGCCTCCCAATCCTATTATTCATCTCACATCAAAAGGAGAAGCATAATAGATCCAGGCTGCAACGGATGGAGGGGGAGGATATCATGGCCTGATTTGCATACTACAACCTTTTTCCAGCTCAGTGTGGGCTGGGCTCCAGCGTTATATAGCCACTAACCCACAGAGCCTTTGAGGACTAAGGGCACAGACAGAGTGAATGATTCAATCATGCAGAAAACGGTCACAATTACAATCAAACCCGGGGACGTCGCACAAGTATAAATGTTAGCCTATGTATAATTAAGCCATAAAAGGAGCTTTTAGACCTATGTCTTTCATGGCTGACCACAATCTATTTTTACTCCCTGTACCCATAAAGCCTGAGTTTTTTTTTTTTATTTTCTTCAGAAAAGGCTCCCCACTCTGTGGTTAGCTTGACACCCCAAAAGCAGACGCCTACGCGCTGCAGCGTGGCACGGCACGCACTCAGACAGAAAAGAGACGCGAGGCGAGAAAGGAAGGGGCGAATAAATCCACTACAAATACTCCTGGGTGTTTGCTGGTGGAACAGGAGTGCTAGGCCTATATTTAGCCATGAATTAAAGTCAAAAGCCAGCGGTGTCTTTTACACAGAAAGACTAATCTTCAGCATGAGACGTGGATTATGAAATCAAAGAGAAATCCACCCAGGTGCATTAGACAATGGCACACAGAGAAGATTCCCCCTGTCTGGGATTTAAAGATGATGGCGAAACAGAAGGGTGTGTGCTGTGGGGTAAGAGGAAAAAAAAATGACAGCTGATTTTTCACACTTTCGATACGGTAGTTTTCTTCCAGCTTTGTTGCCAAAAAATAAATTTTATGTTCCTGTGCTGTTCCTGCCCAACAAAAGTTACTAACTCGTTTTGCGCCATGCTAATAACCTCCCTTTTCCAGGTCTGTTAGCCAAGTTACCAACAGCGGGTTGGCATTGGTCCAACTAGCAAGAAAGCCAGATAAGTTAGCTACAGTTATTAGCTAACAGAACAAAACCAGTGTCAACCAACATCAACAAGTTAGCTAATGCTGCCTAATGAAGTCCTGCTTCCACTAGCTCTTTTAATATCGCACAATGCTACTAAGCCTGGAGGGTAAAGGCTGGCATATGCTTCCTTTTAGTCACTTAAAGCCAGCCACCACATCTTTACAACCTGCCGCTATTGCCACATCTTTAGCAGTTTGACACAATTGGAGGACAGCATTTTCTGCCAATTCCGTAATGAAGGGCCATCCTACTCACAAACAGTCAGGCCAATTATGGTCTCTAGGACTCAAATGGTTGTGGCATCACCAGGGACTCTCTCAATCACCCAAGAAGTGGGTTAAAACTTGACAAACTATAAACTTAAGCAATGTTAATAACCTTATTTTCCAGGTCTGTTAGCTAAGTTACCAACAACAGAACTAGCTAGAAAGCTATTAAGAATTACCAGCCAATAGAAAGCTATTAGTGATTACCAATCAAAACCACAAAAACAGTGCTGAACAAGCATTAGTAAGTTTGCTAACACTGCCTGATTAAGTCATACTCCTAGTTTAAGGTATAGTGACTTAACCAAGCAGCACCCTAAACCTTTTTGAGAGTAAAGCCAGTACAAAGATATCACTCTTGTCTACTCTTGGCCATCAAAAAAAACAAAAAAACAAACACAAAGTACTTTTTGTCCTGCCCTACTGCAGAAAAATACACTGCATATTTATTATTGGTTAATTACAAATAGGGCTTGTCAATTCATTACAGTCAGGCTTAATGTTACAGCCACATATAAACACTGAAGTGTCACTGATAATTACCTTTTACTTGCACTGTTTACCAGCTTAGCTCAGTGTTCATGTGGTATCAGCAAAGGTACTAGCTAGTGATATGTAACAAAACGTTACATTTTTCAGTTCAACTTAGATTAAAAGAAAACTACCTGTACGAACCGAGGAGATGTCAGGCAAACTTTGTGTGTATGCAGAATGACCAAAGGTGGCTGTCCTGAGCTGCAGAGAGCTGAGCACTCATTGGCCTGTGGCAGCAGGCGGGAAAGCCAGAGAAAGAGGGAATTCCTGTGGCTTGGCACGGATCAGTGAGAGAGGCGTGGCCTACTGTGTTTACAGCACTATCACTGAGAAACAACCTCTCTAAGGAGAAAACGGCACTCAGATCTGTTGTTTTCCACTTTGTCTCCTGCTTGTTTCACTTTTGTCCCATCATCCTTTACAGGGGAAGAGGAAAAAAAGACCAAAAAACACAGCTGGGCTTCAACATGGAACGGATCCGGGCCGAAACAAACAGCTTAACCATTACACATGTAGGTTTATTATTAAGTAACTACTACAACACTAATGTGCAAGTTATGCAGCAATGATCGTGAAGAACTGAAGTGTGGACCCCTATGGAGTTTCAGGGATTCAATTAGACTATGGGCCTTTTGTGAAACACTGCAAGAGTGGAAAATGCCTTTGGATCTTGATCTGGCTTCACTTGATAGCATGAAAAGCCTTGAAACACCCCCCGGACAAATAATCGCCTATACTTGTTTAAAAAAAAATTAAAAATTAAAAAATAAAAGAGAGAGAGAGATAACTGAAAGTATCTGAATGTGGATTTAGGTCATGTATAGAGGTCCTACAAACAATACGCAATATACAGTAACTGTAAAAGCTTCATTAGGTGGCTGATATCAGACCATTATACCCTTTTTTATTGCTAATTCCAACCCACTAGCTATGTCTCATCACACTATGTCACCAAGCTGATGAGGATAAAACTAGCACATTTCTCGCAGTCATTGGAAACCAGTTACAGCATCTTTTCAAACTGCTGCCAACACAATGTCACTGGATGGTCCAATGCACTTGGAGGAGAATGTTAACGGTTACCTCTGCTACGTTAGCTCACAGATGCCTGCATTGGCTAGCACTGCACTGAGTGATAGGGGGAGAGGGAGGGTGGTCAATTATGCTTTTCTGGACTCACAGATGGCTGTGGTATCGCCAATGATTGAGCTCTCTTTCGCCCAACAATAGGGCCAGCACTTAAGACAGATGTGCACACTCCATTTTGAATGTGGTGTGACTGTTGTGCTGGCGCTGAGAGATGAAGTTGCAAGTGGACAGATAATGTTAATCAGCATGTACAGAAAATTGCAAAACAAATATCAAGCACTTGTGGTTTGCAACTACAATGTACTTTACAGGACTACACTGCTGGAGTTGCATGAATAAGCTTCCACTGCTGTTAGTCAACTATAAAAAGCCCAACTCCATGAATCACCAACTTTTTATTTGCAAAACTAACATACACAATCATATGAAGCAACCAAACATGCAGTTGAGAGTGCACACTCACTTTAGAAAAAAATCCCCTTTGGTCCTCCCCAAAACTCCATGCTTAATATGAAATCCTGTTGGTTTAATGCCTGGAGTAAATTAATAGCCGATGCTGTTAGGCTCTTTAAAAGCACTCCAGAGAGAGTAGCCTGCAACAGGCCAAGAGTGAAGGCCTTAAGGTTAAAAAGCCTATTTAAATTTCAGAGTGGTGTGTTCCCTGCCTCTTTGTGCTTTTCTACATAGTGGAGCCGCTGAGGACAGGTTAGAGAGTGATGCCCCTTTAAGTGCTCCACCTGGGAGTATTATACAGGTACGAAGGCTTAGAGAGTTATAAGAACCTGCGTTTGTAAAGCTTCGCATTCAGTGCTAACACTACAGTACTGACCTTCATTCTTCACATACAATATGTATAAACACTCCAATAAAAGCTGAACGTTTACAAAGTGCACTGTACTGCGCATGGAGGCTGAGTGCAGAGTGAATGGCATACAGATCATAGTTATGGAGAGGAGTTGCATTTTATTATTCTTCAGTTAGCAGACTGATAAATCTGTATACTTGTATAAAGAGGTGGCATCAAACAAATAATTTCTTCTGTATTTTTTAAAAGATTGTTGAACATTGAAAAACAGCACAAAATCATGTTCAACTAATTGACACACCAGAAATGCTGCTGACTTAACTTCTCCCAAACTGAATGATGCACAGTGGAAATGTGTATTAGGGCCTGATGAGTCAAACTTTCACACTGTTTATGGCAACAATGTATATTGTGTTGTGTACTTGGGGCCAAAGAAGAAAAGGATCACACAGATTGTTGCCAGTGTAGAGTTTAAAAGTCAGGGTCTGTCATTATATGGGGGTGTGAAAGCACCATTAACAATGAAAAATATACATGTTTTGAGCAACATACGCTGCCTTTAAGCTGATGTCTTTTTCAGGGATGTCCATGCTTATTTCAACATGACAATGGCAAAAAAATAGTTTGCTTGTTTAACTTGGCTGCTTAATAAGAAAGTATGGCTGCTGGACCAGCCTGTCTTTACCTGTAGAAAACGTGGGGTATTTTCTAAATCGCAAAATATGACAATGAACTGAAGAACTGAAGATATGTAGAACTGAAGAAAACAACTGAAGATGGCACAAAAACATATGCTTTCAAAACTGGATCAATCTGTGTCTTCGGATAATCCTTTTTTTATACGTGTTGATAAATGTTGTGTGTAAGGGGCAACTGTGTTGTTGTGTCAGAGGGTGGGATTAGTCCCTTTCTACTGGTGATCATTATAAACACCACTTCTTGCACCAGAATCACAGCTTCCCCTGTGTCTTACTCTACACCGACACTACAGTACATTTTGTCAGCATATTCTTGTACTATATTTACACTTTTTAATTTCACTGTTAAAATGTGAAAAAATACAACATCTCAACTCCTGACATCCCGCTCACTTACAGCATGCTTCAGTTCACACTGCACGCATTAATGGGAAGGCAAAATGCACAGAAGCTCAGGTGTTGGGAACACTTTCAATTATACTATGACAAGACAACGGCAAACTGGCCAACCATGGTGGCACAACAAGCTTTTTTTTTTATAACAAATAACTTTAGGAAACTTAGAAACTTTAGAAATTTAGCACTGTCCATTTCTGTCCGCTGTCCACAGATAAACAGGTTTCCATGCTCAATGTTCTTAAGAAAACCTGTTCCTTTGTTCTTGTTATCAATAATAACCAAGTATATTCAAACTATGCAATTCAGTTTGCCGGTTCACATTAAGGGGGGTTTCACACCTACCTTGTTTGGTCCAGACCTTCGACCTTTTCAGTTAGGGTCCGAATCCAAATGGCAGGTATGAATGGTGCTTTGGACCAAAATTTTGATTCGGATTAAACTGAACCATGGTCCAGTTCATGTACGGTGTAAAAACACTTTTTGGATGGTTAGGACTTTAGGACCAATTAGAGGAAGTTGAAACAAGCTACAGTCACCCATTGAACAATAGAAGAAGAAAAAGAACAGAAGAGAAGTGAAAATGAGTCACGGTAGCACATACAGAGGAGGAGAGGAAATAATTCACTGTAATTTGGTCAAACGAAAACGTCAAAAGTCAACTTGAAAAGCACATAGAAATGCAGAAGGTTACTGCTTATTTTCTGAGAGGTAGAGAGAGAGAGAGAGAGAGAGAGAGAGAGAGAGAGAGAGAGAAAGAAAGAATGAAAGAAAGAAAGAAAGAAAATGAATATAACAGGATGGATGAATGAATGAATCTGAATGGAGATCTGCTGAGCACTTTGCCTCTATAGGCATGTAAATAAGAGCTCCATCATATTTAACAGGGAATACTCCAATGAAAGACTTCAGGCTCAGGCCATGTCTACACCGGCGTGAAGAAGCGGTGTACTGCCAAATTCACAACACAATGACATGAGACACCAGTCTACAAACCAATCAATGTCAATTATACAGACACACGGCCCGTGTGAGTGAAGACGACAGGACATGAGTGTCACGGAAAGTGCGCTCACTAAATTGCTGTGTGAAACCAAAACTAACCAGATCAAATTTACACCATTTAACAAAAAACATTAACCTTAATTAGGACCTTGGCCTGGACCTTCAGGTGTGAAAACACCCTTAGAAGGCTTGTGACTCTCATAAACACAAAATATACAGTATATAAGTTTTATTATAAACCCCACATGCCTTTACTAAAGCTCAATCAATACCCTAATCGCGATATGAAGTAATCTATTGAAATATAGCATTCCGTCAATATCATGCACCCGTACTCTTTGGGAAATGGACCTCAGTGGACAAAACCAGTAGAGAGCTGAGACCTACCTTGTTAGTCACAGTGTTGATTGCCAGCGTCGGAGAGGCACTTCCAGAGATGATGCAGTCCATTCCCAGGGAATCTGACTCCAGGCTATAGGGTGTGGAAGCCTGTTGAGAAACCATAGGTTACCCCTAAAGGAACAGCTCAGTGACACAATCAAATGTTCACATTTTTGCCTCTACCCTGAATATAGTCATTCAGCTGGATTTCAGTCTCCCTTCATTAAATGTTCTCTGGTTAAGCACTGGAGCTAAAAAGCTAAAATTGCTTATATAACTAGGGAGTAAGAGGAATGTATATACCAGACCAAAATGGACCAAACAAATTTGAGGCAATGTAACTGATGGTACTGCTTTATGGCCTTATGCAATTTGAGGCAAGCAATTTTCACAATGCTAACTGGTGGCTTCCATTACTTCTTTGCTACATTAGCCTCATTTCTTGTGCCAAAGAAAATGAACTAACTGCACCAAACAACAAACTATTCCTTTAAAATAAAGCCTAACCAGCCAGAGAGGTCCAGATGTGTTGGTGGTGGACTAAGAGGAGGCTGAACAGGAAATCAGAGCCACACTGACCAAGGAGATGCAGAACAATCTGTGCTGCATTTGATTACTTCATGTTCAAGGGGATTTAATATTACCTTGGTGAATTAAAGTCAAAGCAAGTGTGCATGCATTAAATAAATAATAAATAAATACGTAAGTAAATAAATAAATAAATAAAATGCAGCAAGCACTTATGAATAACAAGAGAGCAACACCTTTATTTAGGTCAAAATTGGAACCATTCTGTGCAGATGAAGAGCAGAGGAGAAGTGCTCTGTGCTCTCACTGAGGAAGATAACTCCAGCATGCCTGTCTCCAAAAACTGCTTATTATAAGAGGATTGCCTGGCAACAATGCGATTTTTAATTCATGATAAACATAAATGAGATTTCACTAAGTCACATTTTTAAACGTCGGAGAATTTCTTAAACGAGACAGCCGGAGGGGAAGAAAAAAGAAAGTGTGCATGTGCGTGTATAAAACACTAATAGAGTGCACATGTGTACACACACACACACACACACACACACACACACACACACACACACACACACACACACACACACACAAATGCACGCACAAAAATACACACACACAGTCCATTTTCTTCTCATCTTCCTGCAGCATGAAACTCAAAGAAAGAGGGTCTAATTGGAGATTTTTGATTTGAGTGAATGGATATTGCCAGTGTGTGTGTGTGTGTGTGTGTGTGTGTGTATGAGTGTGTGGCCTGAGGGCAGAGTGACTGATCCTCTTACTGAAGCCCAAAGCTCTGCATTTTTAAAAGCCCAACTGAGGACACACACACAACCATTTTTTCTATTCCAGTGCAGATACTGATACTGAAGCCTTGAGTATCGAGCCTCTATGAACACTGATCCGATATTCCTTTTTGAAATAGTTTTCTTTTTTATTTTTTGAAGTATTGCACTTAAAAGAATAATATCTATAATGAAGTTAATCAGTGCACCATTAGACACCATTAGACTGTGAATAAGTCTCAATGACAGAAGTAAGCAAAAGGAAAAAAAGGGGCCGGGGGGGGGGGCACTAATGAGAAGTAATGAATGAATATTCAACTAGCTGAGGTGGAAGCAAAAGACAAAAAAGGGCTTTGGTTAATACTAGGAAAGGATCAGCTGGTTTTCATAGTTCACAGCAGGTGGTATGACACAGTGAGTTTCCTAACTAGCCACTATCCATGTGGAAGAAAGGCATATACAGTTTCATATCCAGCCAAACACATCACACAAAACCAGCAAGAGTCTTTAGGCAAGGCTCCTAACATGACATTTGCCTACTGGATTATTAAGGTTAGTCTGCCAAATGTCATAACTCTTATTGTAAAGCACGCCTAATGAGTTAACACTACAGCTAACGGGTTAACTTGGATGATGAGGACTCAAAGTTTTCTTCCTGAAGTCTATTCTTCTCAGTGGATGGACCTAACTAAGCAAAAAAAGATGGCACATAGCTTATGTTAGGTAGGCCAGTCGAGCCATGTCTGCCTTCTCAGTCATGTCCTCAACAGCGCATCCTTGGCAACTATAGCAGAAAAGTTATGTAATGTACATACTTAGTCAGAAAGCAAAACTGTTACAGTCCTGTTTGAACTATTAATTGTAGGTCTGTATGCTTTCTTTTATTACTGTTAACACATTCAGGTATTGTTAATAAATCCTACAGCTTCCAAAAAAAAAAAAAAGATGAAAGACTTCATAAAGTTTTTATAGGATCCTCATTCTGACAGCGTGTAATATACCACATGAAGTGTAGGGGGCAATATGGCTTCTATTATTTTATTGCACCATAGAGACTGCATTATAAAAGCACAACTTTGAATGAGAGTCACAATTAATCAAATCACAGTAGGCAGATTAATCAGTCGTCAGTGCATTTCTAACATTCTCCCTCCCTATTCAACTACGTGCCACAAATAGTTCCGCTATGACGAAACTACACAAGCTTTCATCTCTCAGCACGTCCACAGTCAGCGGGACAAGAGTTCTGACCCCACCTCCAAACCGAATTGCTTCTGATCCACTACACAGAGGTGGACAAAATGATGCAAGATGCCTCCAAGGCAGGTCAACCTGGGAGCCGCTCCGAGCCGCGCATTTCAGCCAGCGCCGCTCATAAATAATGGAGGCAAAAAGCTCCAGCTGAAAATAACCAGCACAGAAACTCTGCATTAATTGATGTTTGCTTGAAAAAAAAAACAGACTGCAGAATGCAATGTATGTAATAGCTGCCTGGGGCATAGTTTATTAATAAGCTGGACCCTCTTCTACAAGATAAGCTGAAGCCACACTGAGAGAGGCTGTTATATAAAACGCAAGTCACAACTAACATCCAAAACAGTAAACCTCTGTGTCTACATGTGTGTATGTGTCCACAACCTGACAGGAAGCATACCGTTTCAAGTCTGACTGATGTGAACAGGTCTAAATATCTCTACTCATATTTATAGTGCGTCAGGAGGGTGATATCACCAAGCTCAAGTAAAACCACTACATATCGCAACAGGATGAAGGAAGAGTTTATCCAGGTGCAGCATCTTCATAGTAATCCTGTTCCGATCTGCTAAATGACATGGCTATGCTTATTGCTATGGCTATGTTATTGTTATTCAGTGTGTCCTATAGGGTAACACTCATGTTAAAATGGACAAGCAAGCAAAAATCATTTCAAACCCCAACTATCTGAGCAAAAATATAATTTTGCCCGTACCAAGTAGCCAATCAAATTTCACATACATACATACATACATACATACATCAAATAACATCCTCTTGGTTAAAAAAAACCCCACCCAATTCCAGTAAACCTTTTGAAGGCACTTTAACGGTTACTATGGTTAAAACCTGCATGCTCAATTCTTCCAAGAACATGTTATCAATACAAACATTAATAATTGTCACTAATATTAATACTTTGCTCAAAAGTACTCAATACCAATTTTTAAGTGATGATAAGTGAATTTCGATCCTTGGTAGTGGTGAAGTAATGTAGTTGGTAATGATAACAATGATGCCATCCAGCCCTAGCTATAACCACAGCATGGTCAAGCACAATGAAACCAGAAATACAACCCAAACCTAAAGGAAAACAACCCACAAAAGCCTCCAGACAGACATCAATGACTGGTCTAACATATAAACTTAAATGATTAATGATGAAAAAAATGTTCAATATGGTTCAACCTTAATGTTATTATATTGTTAAAGTTAAAAGACTTTCGAAGACATCTCTCCGGTCTCTTATTGTTCTAGATTTGGCTTGGTTAATCCTTGCTGTGGAATGCTGTAATAACATTTCTAAATTCTATGAGTCACAATCTTTTAAGTGGATTGGCATTTCTCACTCCTGTCATATCACAATAGTTTACAATTTTGCAAATAGTTGATGTAAAAGTGCCCTTATGGTGTGGCCATAGAAAGAAGCTTAAAGGGTTAAACACACTACAATCAATGCCACTGCTCGTGTCAGCGTAGTGTGTTAAGTGTGAAAGCAGTATGGGCAGTGGTAAAGCATTACATCCTGTGAGGCGTCCAGGAGCATCAGAGATGTTGAGCTGGAACCATGCAAGACTCTGACTGTGTTCAGGGCTTTGATCACTCCCAGACTCTAGCTAATGAGCTGTGTTTGGCCAGAGAATGTGTGTATGTCTGAAAACTGACCACCAGGGAGTCCCTGAGATCACACATTTACACACACATTAAACATACATGCACACATGCACACACACACTCACCCGCTCTCCAGACCGTGGCCTCTTCTTGGGCCGTGTGGGTAATGTGTCCTCCTTTGGATTTGTGTCAATCGCCCAGTACGAACCCTACAAACAACAAGAAGCTCAGCATTAGGCAGAAAACATGCCACAAAGAACTATAGCTCAGATAGTGTTCATGTTGAAAGCTTTGCTCCAAAACTTTTTAAAAAGTGTAGAAAGTTCATACAACTAAGTTTTTAACAGAGCAAGACAATCATCAGAGAGGTGTAGCAGCACATTCGATTCAGTTTTGGCAATGAGAAACTGCGAAACTTTCAAGAATTAGATTTCGGGTTGCTTTTTCCACTCAAGCACTGTCCATCATGTACAGCTTTCAGCTCATCAAAGTTTTAGTGGGCTCATTTGTAAGCCCATCATGTCAGGAAGACATTCATGGAGAAACCAGTTTTTTTCCTCCATCACCTCTCTCACTCTCTCTCTCTCTCCTGCCCTTCTCCTGAGCCTTGGCTGAGGCAGGTAAAATGCTAAGCCCCACCTGAAGCCCCCTCTTCCTCAGCCTCTGCTTTATTGATTGCCCCAGCTCTGGGCTGGACACAGAGGTGTTGGGCTTTCTGCTCAGGTTTTGCTCTCAGATAATCAGGCAGAGAATAGCACACCTCGGGTTCAGGGCTGCAGGTATCCAAACACACGAGACCCTGGCTGAATAATTTATCTTTGCATTCTTCCCATTTAATTTATTTTTCAATAGTGCTGCTCTTCACCCTCCGAAGCCAAAGGCAACAACGGCTCCCCGCCCCCCCTCCAATAAAATAAAAAAAAAAAAAAATGTTGGGCAAAAACGAAATCTCACCCCTAGGCTTGGGTTTTGTTTTTAAATATTTCATATTACATGCGATAAGATCTCAATTGTTGGGAGAAGGAGAGTTCAAGACCTTTAAAATGAATTGTGCACGACTTCTATAAAGCTGGGAGAATAATAATAGAGTGCAAAAAGGATATATGTTTAATAAATATTAACAGATCTATACAAAAAAGCACACCTTATCAACATAACAGTTCAGGATTGTTTACATTGTTTCAAATAGGACTGTGCAGTATATCGCTCGTTAATCATTATCGCAAAATCAGCTTTCACAATAATTAAACTGCAAGGCTTGACTAATGGATCTCACTGATGATTGGCAAGCAACCCAATGACAATGCTTAAAAGGTAGTAGTCGCCATGTTGGGAATCTGACAGAGAACCAGAAAGACGGAGATTTGTGGCAACTTTGACAGATCTGTTTTGAATTTATTGACCCATGTTTTTCTAAGATATTTTGCATGAAAATATGTGTGAATAATGAAAATGCATGTGTGAATTATGAAAATAGAATAATACATGGTTTTCCAAAGGCATCTATATAGCTGAATTCCAGAGTGGTTACAACAACGGAAAGCACCTAATATTTTGATCATGTGAAGCACATGAAGGCCAGACTCTGGAAATAATTCTTTTAGAGCATGTGCTGTCGTCTGAAACTTCTTCAGCAAGCAGTCTTTTTAGCACGCGAGCCATGGATCTACACAAGAAGGACGAGCTCATGAATGCACGTGTGCAGTGACAACTATCCAGTTATTAAAGCGTTATTGAAGAGTAGTTTTCAGATGATAATGAGTTACTCAGTATCATGTAATTTTAATATGAGAATTTATTAAGTATTTTCATTAAAACAGTTTATGCTTAAAATTAAAATCTATAATAAAATGGAACAAAACGAAAGTTTCAGCAAACTGTGTATACTGGCTAGAAAGAAGGATGGCTGACATATTTTACTTTTTTTAAGGGTGCCACTGAATGAAAGAATGTATTCACGTCATCATACTTGGACAATGAGAGTTCAGGACATATACCATGAACCCCAAACACTGCTGTCTTCTCCTTTAAATATAAATCATGTGTTTGGAAAACAGGTCAGTAAAACAAGCCATTACCGGAACTCAAGACTGTTACATATTAATCCTGACTCCACCCAAAGTGACACCGCAAAATTAACACATACCAGCTCATATTCCTGCCCAGCAAAACAATAACGGATCAGGAGAAAATGTGGAATACCTGTGCAAAAATCCCCAGTGAAGGGGATGCCATGTCCAATGATCTGTCAGTGAGCATGGACAAGGCCTAAGTTGGCTTCCTATATGCCGGCTTCTTCACTGAATGTTCCAATCAACCTTAATTGCTACAGCTTGTCTAGGTGCCAAAATGTAGCTGCACTATTCTCTCCATGTCATGAAACCTTTGTCCTAAAAGAACTGAGTAGATATATACGCGCAGTGTCCTTTATATTCTGACTAATGCAATTATTATTACGACTGCTATTTTAACACCAGCTCACTACTGCAATATATTACATCCTTGTGATGACAGCTGAAAACCGATCCAGCCAAATGTTGGGCTCAGAAGCACCATCACACCTTGCCTTAAAATGCCCTCTAGACCTTAATGAGCAGGGCAGTGGAAACGGCCCGACAAGAAGATGGACCATAATAAACATCTATCAAACAGAAAACTAAACAATTAGCCATCCAAATGTGAAAACATTTATGGTCAAATGATGATCGCTTTGCAGCGGTCAACCAATGTCAGAAACAGCAGGGCAAAGTAGCTGCTGAACCAAAGCGCATTAATTAAACATTCAGCGAACTTAATCGCTATTGAGGCGTTCCTGATGAAAATGCCATTAAATCGCTGCAACTAATGAAAAGAAAAACGTGTCTGGAAAGTAGTGTGAGATCCAAAGACAGCAGTTCAAAATCTCGCGCACACACACACACACGTCAGAAGCCACAAACCTATGACGGATTATCTTCTGAAAAAGGAGAGAAATATTTTAATGAAATAAGGCATGAACAATCCAGCCAACAATGATTCATGCCACAGGCAGTGAGTAGGGTGCTACTATACAGTAAAGCAGATTAGATTAGTACAGCTCCTCAGCATCAAATCATTTAACTGACACTAAGACAAGACCTCATCATTCACTCCTAATCCCTCTGTAAGCATCACCTCTGCAGAGGCGCTTCACAGCCACCGTCCGTACAGAGAAAGAAATCTCTCTCTATGTCCTTATTGTTCTCATAAAAGCGCAGATGCATAATCACCGCAAAGTTTCTGAAGGACAGCTCAAGGTGAGCGAGAATGATGGCAATCAGTTATATTTTCACCGCTCTGTTTAAATGAGACTCTGCCACTCCGGCAGAGGAAATGGAGGCGAGGCTGGGTAGCAGTTCTTTTAATTAGCTGAAAAATCTTAAAGTGAAAGCCCCTGGGACGGAAGTTTCTGCCTACTTTAACTCCATCCCCAGAGACCAGACAAGCAAAAAAAAGAAAAAGAACACTTACAAATATACAAGACTGAGCAGAAGTCACAACGAATGTGCCTATGAAAGTGATTATAGTGTTGTTTGAAACACGGTTAAATGTCATTTAACGCAAGAACAGAACGAATAACTATGCTCCCTTTTTCTACAATGAGCCTCCCTGTCAATTATCTACTTATTAGCCCGCGTCCTTGGAGACTGAAAGAAAAATGAAAGCAACAGTTTTCACATTTCTAAACATACATAAAAGACACACTTATGTTTGGAAATCGAAACGTTTTAATGCCATGTTGGTGGATGTGGCTCCTAAGCTCACTGAATGCTGGATACAGGGCTAAGTGAACGGCCAAACAACAAAAACGAAACAGTAGCACACTATACAGAGCAACTGCTATACATCTTCTTACATACTTCACTGGAAGAAGATAAACTAGGAGGTTGGGATGCATATAAATATCAATATCATATCAGTATAAATAACTGCTTAAAAATTACGTTTAGCAAACTGATATCTGAAAACATACTGTACTCCTAAAGAGTAGAATGTTTAGGAGACACTGGGTTACTAGTTTTTATAACCTGACAGGAAAAAAGTTACATTCATGCATAATATTTAAAAAGTCCTGATTTCTACATTTAAAAAATACTTATAAAAAAGCATCAGCTTTTACTGTATATACAGAGTTTGTGATAACAGGATATATGTAATAGCATTATGCAAAAATCACAAAAACGGGTAACTAATGTTACAGGCAGTGACCAGACTACAGGTACTTAATAATTAAAAAAAAAAAAAAAAAGGTGACTGCTATAACAGTTGCAAACAACAGCTTTGCATCCTTGTGCCATTTTCCCCATCCTTTCCAATTTCAATAATTTGCCCAATATATCCACAGCTTTGGCAATTATAGGCAACCTGGAACATATAATTTTGCTTCACAAAAGTGTTGTTTTCCTGCTTGCCTTGTTTAAAGGTATGTTATGTGAACTCTAAAGGGTAATAAAAAGTAAAAAAATAATTTTATATAAAAACTCTTTAGGTTACATATCCCATTCCAGATATGTATTTTGTAATCTGTACTTAATACAGCTGTAAAATAATACAAAAGTAATACATTAAAAACACTAGATATTGGTAGATATTAGTAGGAAGTCTGGTTTTACCATCAAGATCAGTTCTCTACTGTTTCAGAGGCCATTTGAAGAATTTTAAATATGCATTACCATCATGCAAGCTACCAATTAATCATCAAGTAATCGTGATCGGCCTGGCTGGATTTTCCCATCAACCATTCATGTTTCTGAAACGAGGGCACTCTGGAGCATACATGATTGCATCTGTCCAAATTTTATGTTGATGGAGTAACCGCAATGCTAAGAGGGCCTTACGTTCTTGCATCCTGCATGAATACTGAGGTAGGGTTTTATCATCTTTTCTGCCATCTCTCTGAAAGACATGCTCCTGTTACTATCTCGAGCTAGCAGCAGGCCCCATATTCCTGCCGTATTACAATATTGATGGAACATATCAAGAGAGCCCCGCGCGGCTTTGAAGTTTTTCTTCAGGGGGTGGGGAGAGAGGCAAATTCCAAATTGAACATTAGGGATGCAAGCTTGTTGGCCGTGCATTCGGCATCGAATCCATACAGCAATAGATTATTTTGTATTTAGTGGAGCAGCTCCCAGGAGTGTCAATATCAGAGGATTACAGCAAAACATGAAATTAGCATTCAGTCCCCATCCTCTGACATGCCTCAGTACCACTCTTTATGCCTCACTGTCTGTGTTTGAGTGTGTGTGTGCGCGTGTCAGTTTGTTTTCATACATTTTTAGGACAAAAAGTGTCCCTTTATGACTTCATGGAATCCAGAGGAAAACAGGGCTAACCTATAGGCCCCAAAAGTCCTTTTCTGCTTGTTTCTTCTGTGGTTTTTTTTTTTTTCTAATACATATAGGTAGGGGCAGGACGTACGATATTTTCTCATGAAAAATAAGATAACATAAATAACATAACTTTGAAAGGCAATGTACATGATTTCAATCCAATAACTCTGTCAAATTCAGTGATTTTCTCCTCCAGGTCCGATAGCTTGTCTTTTTTAATGTAGGCGCTGAAAAAAAAAAACTCCCGTATTAATACATGACCCTGCCCCTTTAAATGGGACATAAAGTGATCCGGACTGAATAGCTTTCTTCCAGCCAGTTGGCAACAGGGGTTGTACATGCTCATGCATAAGAGGAGGGGAGTGAGGAGCACACAAGAGGCCATGAAGGCGAGATGGCTGAAAAACAACCATCAGAATCTGAGGAAGAAATATTCAGAAATAAGCTTTTAGATCAGGCAAGGGGTGAAGAGCAGTGAGCCGTTTGAATGATGCAAGGCTGAGGTCAGCTTTCTTATTAAATTGTGCTGCCGAAAAACACCGAATTATTACATATTCGGCTCCTTTGCTGCTGTAAACCTGCTGTGTGAATGTGCAGAGCTGTAATTAACTCTGTTTGTTGTCCAAGCTTTGATTATTTGTGTCTGTTAGCATGTTAGCATCGATGCACTAATCTTAGCTTAGACTAGACTGCACTAGCTTCATGACCTTCAACTTTGGCAGAGGCTTAAAATAAAAATAAGTCTCAGAACTACAAGCGTTAGTATTTCAACCCTTTTTTAAAATCACATATTTATAAATCCATTTGTTTAGCAGGAGAACTGTTATGACAGTTGGAAGCACTGGAATGTTACTGCTGCACCATTTAAGGTGGAACAAGAAAGTTCAAATTAGAAGCAGAGTTAAAAAGCACTAAAAGAAATAAGGAGGTTGTTCTGTTCTGCTGGACAGATGGGTAGCATTAACTTACTTTTGCTGTTTCACAGAACCAATAGGTAAGTATGGTTTTGTCCTATGATCATATGATCATTCGCGTTGGGAATGCACGTTTGTGAATTTAGGGGATGGAGCTTCTAAAGGAGTGCTTAAGTGAGGAGTGAGTTTGCTTTGCTGTTGAGTTCAAATAAAAACAGGTGGTCTCCAAAATCGCATCGCTACATCGAATTTCAAGAATACAAAATGATGTGTGTTTCAAAGAGAACATAACTTCAGTTTACTGAAATTTGAAAGGGTTTCCTCCACAACACAGAGATTAGTTTTTGAACTTAGCTGCAATCCAGACAGTCTAGAACTAAAGCAAGGGTGGAGCTTTAAATACTGTTGATCAGATGACCTCTTGCAAATAAATAAATAAATAAATAAATAAATAAAATACCCTACGGTGCCACATTTTCTCCATATCATGTAACATTATTATTATTTTTTTAAACAACACATGCACTGACCAGCCACTTAAGTACACATTTATGTATCTACACTTACTGTCCACTTTATCAGCTCCACTTACCACACAGGAGCATTCTGGAGTCCTACAATTAGAAACTGCAGTTCATCTGTTTCCTAGCATACTTTGTTTAGACTTTAGCCCACTACAGAGCAAGTATTATTTGGGAGTTTTTTTTTAAACTCTGGACTGAAAATCAAGCCAACAGCATCCAGTGTTTTTAAACACTGTGACAACTTGGAGTTCACCATATTATAGACTCCTATTCAGACAACTGCTCTCAATTCCAGCAGTGACACAGATGTGACCAAAAACTTTAGTAGCACCGCTGTATCTGATTGTATCAGCGTAACACACATTAACATACCACTCTGGTGCTGAGAATGATCCACCACCCACATAAAACAAGCTCTGTGATTGTCCCACTAACAAAATCTGCACCAAACCACAAGACTACAAAGTGCACCTATATGGTGAGTTAAGCTGAGCTAATTTTATACATGTATACACACACACCATGTCTAAACAGGAGAACCTGGCAATCAGCTGCTGAGTTGAATCAGCCGTGTTTGAGAGGACAGTCATCAAACTGTGCAGGACTCAAGGACTGGAGTTCACCACCCTGATCTAATCACTGGCTGATGAATTTCAATAAACAATCCAAAAGCAATAACAGTGACAATATGAGATTTTGCTAAATATGGGAGTTAATCTACACGCACATTTACCAGGGAGCTAATATTTTCCTAGGGCTTTGCAAAGTGCGTTTTATTAGTCATGACGGGAAAAGGAAGTGAGCAGTTGTGTTTCCCCAATTGTTGAAGGAGAAAGAAAGGCACTTTCCCACTGAGCCAACCTCTCACTTCTCTGTGCAACATCACATCACACCACACATGAATGGTGATACACTACTAGAGCCCTGGAAATAGACTAGAGTGATTAGCAACATATCAAGATTTAGCTGTTTATGCTAGCCAAAATACAGAAATGATTTATGTATTTATCATGTTGGAAGTATGTTTGACCTTTTGAAAAGACATAACCACCAACAGTACCAAAATTACACCTTTCATCGCGATATTAACACCTTGACTAACTAATCTATACTCAAGTTCAAGACTTTGACTTTTAATTTCTCTGATTCTGATATGTGTCAGTTACTACTACTAGGATGTATGTGATTCACAAAGGCAGACAGTGTCATGGTGACTGAAGTATAAGCACTCCATCACCAGTCAGTCAATCTAGCATCTAGAGCTTGCTGCAAACTGCATGCTACTGGCAGTCTCATAAGTTTACTGCATACAACACAATATGAGATGATGGCAATAAAATGATGATAACACTGATGTTGATGTGTGCTGCATGCCAAATAAAGATTTTCTGACAATTGGTCTACAAAGTGGGGACACTGAGCACATTTTACTTGGGTCATCCCATCAGGTCAGAGTTATGCTTCATACCATACCACTGTACCAGTAGATTTTCAGCTGTGGGCAGGCTCTCACATTTATACATTTTGGACGAAAACCTCCTTTATAAATTTGGCCTAAGACAAAGTCCCAATTTCTCTAATTGTAGCGGATCAACTAGGACATGCCTGGTGTTTAAAGGTTCCTTCTTTATTTTTGCAGTGGAGCTGTAAGGTTAAAGCAGCTAGCAAACAATTGACACTTAAACCTCACTAATTAGCAGACTACATGCCTAAATCTAGCTGTTACATAATATCAAATAGCCTTGTTCAAGTTGTTTCTGACATTGTTCGACACTTATTATTCATAAAAACAGACAAAAGTATGTCACCTAGCTACAAACAGAAGCAGACACCCTGGAGCCAGAAAAACATGCCTTGGCACATCAACTATGCTCAAAGAAAACGGAGAATTGTGTACATTTGATTTTATGTAGGACTGCGCCTTTAACTGAGAGAGGTGGGATAATTCTAAAGAAAAAGTCACAAGTCTGTGCTTCTTTTACTGCATTCGTAGCTGGCCACGACCACGGCTTCAGCAGACTATATTAGTAGGCTGGCCCATTGCGCCCTGGCAGTGTCCTGCAAGTTGGTTTGCTGGTGAAGGAGCGGCAGGTGCTGCACTTCTCTTGGCTTTGCTAAGTGCTTGGCTGAAGTGCTTTCTGTTAGACCCTCAGAGACATCCAGAGAGCACTTTTACAACATTACTGTGTTTCTCTCTTTCCGTCTGCCCGCCCTATCCCCACAAGAACACACAGGTATTTCTTAAACTCCTGAATCTGCAGTCTGCTCTCACCGGAGAAATGCTCAACAATATGAATGCTATGCATCATTCCACCTTATGTAAAATGCAGCAGCTCTATTTTGAAAATAAAACTTGTGCTAAACAATGCACAAGCAGGAGACAAGAAAGAAAGAAAAAAAAGAAAAAGAATTAGAAGGAAAAAAGCAAATGAAATAATGAAACACATTGACTTACCTTTCCCGGGTCATCTTTGGAGCGAGGCACTTTGAGAAAACACTTGTTCAACGAGAGATTGTGCCGTATCGAGTTCTGTGGGAGGAGAGAAAGAGAGAACGGCGGAGGAATAAGTTTAATAGGTTAATGACAGTCCACGCTACATGAGTCACAGCACACTACAATACAGCACCAGATTACAGCTCATTTCCATACAGCCAAGAGTCCAATAACACACAGTGGTGGAGCACTGAAAGGGCAGAGAGACTGTGAATAGCAGAATCTATATATAAAAATACAATTCTGCATTATACACATAGGCTTATATCGCATCATCTTTGCAGCGGCAGAACGTTCAACAGTATATTAAAGAGATTTATCTTGATATGCCACCTCAAAAGTGGCTAGAATTTCGGACTCTTCAAGGGTTGAAATGCTTGAATTATAAAGCGAAATAAGATCAAATGAAATGAGAAAAACTACCATGTCAAGATTCTTCACCGCAACAATGAAAAGCAAAAAGCTAAAACTAAAAGTAAAATAAAACCAGAATGTGTTACAGATGCAAGCACCACTCTTATAAAGCACCAAATGCTACCTGAGTGCAGGGATGCTAGATCCAGCAAAAATCTCCAGCCTAAAGTGTGCTTAAAACCCGCCCACCAGAAGCCCAAAATTTGAAGTAGTCAGTTTCAAAGGAAAAAGGCTGCTGCAAATGGTACTTTATTTATGTTTTTGTTTTTATATAAAAGATACAATACTGTGTAAAATATTTAGGCACCTGAGAAAAAGAACATCAAAATTTAAAAAATACAAATTATATGAATACAATAGGTTGTGTTTTATGTGTGTCAATGTGTTTAACCAATTCTGTAGCCCTCCTCAGGGAAGTCCAGCATTAATTGTAGTCATAGTACCTGGTTTGGTTAATTAGTACTTCATAACGTCAAATCGGGTGTGCTGGTAATGGAATTAAACAAATCTGTGAAGCCAGGGGGCACCCAGTAGATGTCTGTAACCAAACTTTGTCCTCAAACTAGCTGAAGAGACACTTTTTGAAAATACAAATCTACTGTTACTCTGTACTGTATTTATGTTTATTTGTATTAATTCTAATGAAATACAGTGTTCTTATGAGTAAAACACACTCATGGCCAAGATAAATGGCTTTTAACAATGTGCTTAAGACTTGTGCACAGTACTGTATATCACTGAGTGAGTTAGTATGTGAGTGAGTGAACTCTAAGCCAGACCCATTAGGTGCTTGGCATCTAAAACATAAAAAGCCTCAGTTAAAAGGCAGGCCAAACAAAAAAAAAAAAAAAAGAAAAAGAAAAAGAAAGAGAAAAATCAGATATAAAAGATGCCATGCATAAAAACAAAATCTCCTCTAGAACAAGACGAGGAGGAATAAAACCCAACCCCATAAATCCAGTGCTACTGCATGGTAATTAATGAATCATCATGGGTCTTTAGGGAATGTGATGAATTATGCAAATAATTTTTTAACTCTTTCTAATGCGATTCCTTAACGACCCAAAGGTAATTCATCACCCTCTCAGCCGTGAATCAGCAGGAAAGTGGCTTGAACAGAAGATTGTGCCTTAATACTCCCTTAACACAAGCTCCAACTGGAGTCCAGCCAGCTTCTTGGCTTACAGAGACGCAATAAATGCACAGGTTTTCAAATCATGTTTGCAAAATTGTATTGACAGATGGGCTCACTAAAAAGCTGTGGAATCATCTCTGAGCTGGAGTGGTATGGAATGAGCTTGGTCAAAGGGCAAATAAAGCGGCTGTGGAGGGATGCGTGCAATGAATAACGAGCGAACAGCGCAATCATGACCATAAAACACACAGCTGCCTCAACCATCTTCGTCTTCTGGTAGAACATCCACAGATATTTTAATAAAGATGTTAACAAGTAAAGGTGAGTGATGGAAACAACATCACAATACTTTCCATGTTCAGTTTTTCTGAGATTTGTTTACAAGCAAAATGTACCTGCAAAAGAGCAGCATCGCAATTCAGGATGAACAAGAGAGAACATTTAGTAAAAACACAAAATAATTAAAATGAAGGCATTATGAAATTCAATCAGCTACTAGTTACTACACACTGGTTGTTGTTTACAGGCCTTTATGCCTGGATTAAATCTGCATTTATAAAACAGAGTCTTGAGCAAAGCCCATATAACATAATCAATATATAGATACCTATGACCGCCTCATTTGAACCAACTATCGAATTCTTTATTAATGTGCTGTCATATTACTTGAATGGACCACAGAGCACACTGGTGGATGGAAAGTGGGAGCAGCGATACTGCTATGTAAGAAAAAAATGGACATATACTGTACAACATGTGTCCTATTTGTTTTTGTTTAAACTTATTTTCATAACAACTTGAACTAGGCTGACCAACTTCCCAGACAGTCAACAGCCTCACAAGCGCCTTAACCAAGATCCAACATTAAGATTTGACATGAAGCAAAGAACAGTGTACTTGAAAGGTTTTCTAGATTCAAATGTCCATGTGTTTGGAAGTAGTACCTAACCCAGTGGGAGAAAAAGGTGTGGCACTGTTAACTCTGCTTCATGTTAAGCTCCTTACCCATGATGAAATCACTGTAAAGCACAGTCTTTAGTAGCTTATTGCTTTATGATACATGCAGCCGTTGACTGTTCTAGAAGTGCTGACTGTGACGTAAATGATCACAACAACAACAAAATCGCCAGATCAGGCAACCTTTCCCACAGTTATTATATCGGCCTGAACCTAAACACATCTATACGAAGGCATGCCTCGTAGATAAATCTTGAGTCAAGGTCAATCACTTGTGCAAGGAGGAACAGTGAGCTTCACCATCTTGCAAAAGAGGAGCTGCATGGGCTTTCTGGTAGGATTCAGAATTCAGAAAAAAAAACTAATAATCCTGAATGCATAATTACGACTCAAGGAATAACTTAGCCAGCAGTGAAATACTTTGGTTAGTCTTTAGGGATTTTCTGCTTGATAACACAGTGTGAATTTTATTGAATACTATTATAATCAGTTTAAATGATTCTAATGTTAACAAATCCATGAAGCTGAAATGCTACCTTCAGAATTATGCATTTTGGTGCATTTTCACACATCTTGTCAACATCCACCTGCAAGTTCATTTACAGTCAGTAAAAGTATATCATCTTTTATACTTGGACAAAGAATAATTTGCATTTTTTATAGAAATGTATAGGAACAGCATTAATAGTTTCTGAAGCTAAATACTGTTAACAATCATTATTCTCAAGCATCATCAAGGCCTAAAGGATGCTTATTTCCAAACCTGCTTTTTGATGAAACACTCTATTGGGGTTTCACCATATTTCAATTAACAACCCCAAACTAATATATCTTGAAGTCTACTGTGGCAGACACTATGGACCATTGTCCCAGACCCAGATTAAGACTAAAACCAGACCCATTAAATAAAAAAAAACCCAAAAAACATTCCAATGGTGATTCCATAACTATCCTAGAAATCTACCTTCCTGCAGGCTTTAGCTTCAACCTTTATAAACGTCGCCTGAATGATAAGTTTATTGCTTTCAGACATTCTTGATTAGATGAAGGATGTGGGTTAACTGAGCTTAAAACATGCAGGAAGGTAGATCTCCAGCAGCACCTGGATTAATCCATGTCCAGGAAGAGTAGCACTCAATGCTGCTCCTTTGTTACACACCAGTTTGCCTCTGCCACACAATGCTACATCAGACTGCTGGAATAACAGTGGCTGGTTACGCACAGGACTTAAAAGCTGAATTTACTGCATGTGTATATTTAAAAATGGACAGAGAATTTTACTTTGGCCCAAAATGAGCACATACCACACCAACAAAACTAACACTATGAGGCAAACATTAGCCTGCCAGTTACACTACAATTCCTGCAACTCATCCAAGCCAGGGAGCATATGAGTTTAGTCACCCGTCCTATTTAATGATGGGGAAGACACAGATTTAAAATGTGTTTTCCTTCTCCAATGTCTTGCCATTTTGTCTTGCACCTTACTTACCATCATATACTGCTTGTTTGTGTCTTGTGTACACAAAGTCTGACAGCATCCAAAAGCTGCTGTGTAACACTAAAATCTTCGATCCTGAATTCGATCTCAAAATGTACCATGATAACACTGTTAGACAACGTGAACATGCATGAAGCTTGGCAGTGTGTGCAAAAAAGAGGACATCCATCAATTAGGAAAAGATTGCCAGGCTGAGGGAAAGTGGAGTTCGACTCGTTCTTTTACTTCACCCCTCCCCAGCCATCCACCGCCCCCTTCCCCTCTCTCAGCAGGGTTTCAACAGACAGAACAAGTCCTAATCAGTCCAGCCTGTAAACTACATACTCTCCATCAGGGGAACTGGCAAAGAGCGTGTGTGGGTCTGTGATGTGCATGATAAGAACAAAGAGGACCATAGTGATGAACCTTTGATGTGACATGGTTAAAGATCAGCAAAATAATTCACTTTCGTCACATTACATGGAATATCTTGAAAAACGACATTTATTTAAGCTGACAGCAATCGTTTTATTATTATTATTTTTGAGTACATGTACATGAAAGAAAGCAGGAAAATAATTCACTGAGACACATCAAGGGTCTTACAAAAACAACAGAACGTTTGTTTATTTGAGCTGGAGCTGTGTCTCTTGTTGGAAGCTACTGACATCTGGGAAACAGAATAGCTAGATTGGCTACTTTATGTTAACTCTGCAAATTAACCATAAAGGATAATTAAATAAAATACACATAAATTATCACAATTATTTTTGTGTCAATAAATCATCTACTAAAATTCTACGACCAAGGCAGATCCTAACATTGGGATTTGTTAGCGGCCCATACTAGCCAATAGCGATAAACAAATTAACAAACCAAAGCTATAGCCTTCAAAATGCATGTGAAAATCAAAAGAACAAAAAGCCTGGGTTGTGGTTATGTGTGTATACAAGCTTGCAGAACACTTTACCAACATCAGAATCCATTAGCAGAGAACAACTATTCCCCACTTTAACGTTAGCAACGCTAGCAACTTAGCCATGAGATGAGAACCTGATGGCGAGTTACATCTGAAAGCACTCAAAGCCAACTCCCCCAATGTCGGTTTGGACCTGCCTGTTAAGGATAGGCCTATAATGCTTTCAGAGACACACACACACACACTTTCTTTTTAGAAACCTGCTCTCTGCCTAAAACACTGATAGTCTTTCAGCCCAGTCCAGAACATCATTTACGTTTATTTTTTAATGAACTACCACCGTCAGCATGCCTCTGTGACAGTTCCTCTGTGTGCTTACATGCATCTCTCTGTCCGACACCGGTTCCTGTCTAAGCATACGCATTACTGGTGTGAAACTAAAGCGCCTGAAGGTCACCCGGCAGCCAAAAAAAAAAAAAAAAAAAACCTCCAATGGAGTGTGATGAAGAATTAAACACGTAACAACTGTAGGCTCTTGGCTGTTCAGCGTGGGTGACAGCTACTTCCACTTCATTTGAAAGGTCACTGGGTTGTGCGAGTGTAGCAATAGGCTCTTTAAGAAAGGGGGAAATTGGCGTGTCAAGCGTGAATGGAAATATATCTCAGAGATGTCAAATAAAGTGACGTGTGGCTAATGCTCACGAATACATTACGCTACTGTACAGATTACATTTGTTATGACTGATAGCACTCAAAAACACCACCACGCTGATTGATCTGTGACCACAGTGGTGGCCAGAGCCAGTGGGGTTTTTATTTATTTCATTTAGTTATTTATTTTTCACTACGTATTACTACACATATTCTAACAGCATGCAACTGCATCACTGCAGATTAAACAGACATCCATCAACTTCTTTCTCTATGTACCTTCAGCTTGTACGTTGTATCTACCTATGGGATTGCCATATGTCTTGTTTGTACGGATACACAGTGATATCGCAAATAGGGGTGCATCTGTGCCATTTTGTAATAGAAGGAATATGAACATATTTTACTACTTCCCAACACCAATACCAATATTATAACAAACAATCTATAGACTTAGAGCTGTTACTATAAAATCATTGAACTGTTAATATAAATTTATACAATGAACCTTAAGAGTTAAATCACTCAAATCTAACCGATTTTAAGGAAGGCTAGCTACGGTGCATAAGGTTACCTTTGATCGAGGCAAGTTCCATAGTTTTGATCCCTGTTTCTCATCTGTCTCTTTCAGCAGTCTCTATAGCACAATGACAGCAGGAATCACATTAGAGGCTAATCCATCCAAAGAGCTCACCTGTCAAATTCTACGCCTTGT
Source organism: Semaprochilodus insignis (assembly GCA_034552555.1). Classification (NCBI taxonomy): domain Eukaryota; kingdom Metazoa; phylum Chordata; class Actinopteri; order Characiformes; family Prochilodontidae; genus Semaprochilodus; species Semaprochilodus insignis. The sequence goes on along the minus strand of CM067494.1, from coordinate 13,535,136 downwards.
TGGAGCTGTAATTGAATGTTCTCAAAAGCCAGACATACTCTGTGTTTTCAGAAATCTTGTTTATCCATGACTCACACTACATGTTTGAATAGACTATCGTACATGACCAAAGTCTGATGAAGGCACCATAACTTTGCACAGGCCATGTTTTATTTTATTATTTTTTTTCAATATTTTAAATTTAGCAAACAAACTGTGCATTAAAATGTGCAGCTGTGTGTTCTCTATAGAGGACGTGATAATGTATTTTCACTTGTAACATGCAATTTGACTTTTGTATACAACTGCATGACACCAGATACTGATTTTGGCCCCGAACTGCCACATCGGTGGCTCTTTATCTGTTTGTTCTTGTTTTTTAACGATACATTTGTATGCACCCACACAAAAAAACATGTTACATGCTGGGGCTTCAAATAAAGTCAAGAATAAAAAAATAAAAAATAAAAAAAAAGGTCACAGAGCCAAAAACAGAAGTAGCAGTCAGCTCAAAGCCTCATTTTTCTCTGCACTTTTGTCCATTTTTACAGATAACCTTATGTCACACAGATTCATCACATGACACCACATGAAGTCTATGATGTATGTGATGATTGTATGTGATGAATCAGGCACACAGTTTGCTAAACCTAGTACATACACTTCTATTCTATTATTACTTGTTATCTACATTTGTCACAGTTACAGTGCAACAATCAAACTTGAGTCACCAAACTTGTCTTGGCTAATCGACTGCTGTTGGAGAAAGAGAGAAAACTGTGTACATGTGATTTTCACAGAACTATCGCTTTAAGAGTGGAGAGCTGTATGGGGGTTCAGCATTAACTGATTTAGACACTCTGCTCTGTGGGGTGTGGTGCTGACGGCTCCCTCCCTGATGGGCCAGTGTGTACCTGCGCACCACAGTAGGGGTCCCCCAGTCCCCCGTTTTCTCACAGCAGTGGATCCTGCCTCCTCCGCACCACTGCAGCCGTGGCAGCCTTCCTATAAACCCGCTGACAACCGCCCCCACCACGCCACCCACCAGAAGGGCTTGCGGAGGAAAGTGGGTCAGGCTGACCTCCTCAGCATGAGCAGAAGGGACAGGCTGGGGCAGACAGAGTCGCTGCTACACCAAATCCAGCTTGACATCCGCATTTGGCAACACGGGGGGGGGCTTATAGATACTTAACCCTTGTAACCCTTCAGTTATTATTCAGCTATTAGTCTTAAAATGTATTATTCTGTTACAAATCCTAAATCTTATTATTTGGATATTATTATTCAGATTTTCATTATTAATAACTTCCAGCTATTCATCTTAAGGCTTAAAGTAGTTTCTACAAATAACTCAGTACTAACTAGTTACGTTGCGCTTAGGAAAATTTCTATACAATTTAATCTACAGGATCTAACTACTCTGCCTCCTTCAATTGATGCTGATATCTTTCAAAATTTCTGTCTGCGTGACCATTTCTTCATGGTGCCCTTTCACTTCCGGTGTATTACATGAACAATATAGAGCAGTATGTCTGTAAGTACACAATGTGACACTTTTTTCAAATAATCTTTAACAATTTGATTCAGTGAAATGAAATTGCAACCCTAAAGTTTTGTTTTGGGCCCATATACAAAAAGCTAAACAGCAAGAAATGATGAAATCTATTGCGTTGTAGTCAGTGGTAAGATTATTTCTGTTGCTTTTTCAGAGCACACTGAAGTTCGATCCCCTGCCCAGGCAAGCCCAATATACTACACCAACTGGAGAAGACTTCTAATGCTACGATGGGTGGGTACAAGGTTCTAGTTTTAAGATTTGGCCTTATAAACAAACACACAAGGGAATTCATAATGCAATCAGATACAATATGCAGAGTTCACAATATTAGACTGAAAGTATGCAATGTACAAGAGTTGAGTTGTAATAATTAGATGAGCATGGGTGAAGAAGTAGTCAAAATTAACCTGCTGGCTGCAGTTTCGGGTTATGCAAATATAAGTGGAGTGCAGTCTGCTGGTTCTCAACATGGTGTTGGTAGCCAATTTGTACAGCACCGCACTAGCATGATAAGACTTCTACATACGGTCTATGAACACAATAGTGTTTGCTGTGCTGAGACAAAGTGGTGAGACAATTTGAGAAAAAAAGCCCACCTTTGGGTTCTCTATTCACGATGCACCATGCACATCTTACATGCACAAAGGTCCTAAAAAGTAACATTTTGTTTAATGAAGGTGGAACTATATGTAGATCTGTTAAATGCCAACAATATCACAAGCAAATAGCTTTACAATGCTGTTAAAGAAAGTGGTTTAACTGGCAGAGGGTATTTAGCATGACTAGCAGAGAGGCTATTACATGACAGAGGGGACTAGAGTGTAGAAAATGTGAGAAAGCCAGAACCTGCTGATAACATTCACTTAGTCAATATAATCAACCGGCTGTGACACATTAACACTGACCGAGTGAAAGAAAGGAGCAGTGGCAGGCAATCTCAGTTTTCAAAAAAAGGCAATCTGCTGTCTCATGTAGCCACTTCAAATAAAGCTAGTAGGTCTGGATGCTGGGGTTTGTCCACACATTTGGGGACTGATACTTCTATTACTGAATACTAGGGGTGCAAAAATATATACATATATATTAATAATAATTTATGCATTGTGATGAATCAGTCTATAAGATGTGGACCAAAATGTGCAGCCAAAATTAAACTCTTGGACTGCTTTCTATTATTCATAAATATTAGGGTAATCATTAGGTTGTCTATACTACTCTGTAAAGAGTTCCACCAGTATTCAGCAGGGGAACAAAATTAAAAGCAGTAGATTTTTGGTCCAAACGCGGTCACCAACTGAGGAATTTAATATTTTTCATATTTTGGCTGTTTTGCGTTGTAATTTTATGATATAAATAAAATGAGGCATGTAATGCAATCGCGCTCCATCTGAATGCTAACACTACTTGAATATAAAACTGTTGTAGTATATTTCGGCGTGATTTGTGGTAAAGATCCCCCGATGCATCAATGATTCACGTAATTTAAACAGCTGCCAATTTTCGACTCACAAATTTAAAAAGGACAGCTATGTAATAACTTTTTGGATAATATAAAGTACTGAAAATGTGCCAGTATGTGCTTTCACATGTTCATTTAGCATTCCCAGTGTGAGCATCAGGTTTTTAGAAAAAAAAAATCTGTTGATAATAATAAATTGGACATCAGCAAATCAGCCACAAACATTTGACATTTATGTCTTCTTAGTAAGAAGACAGTAATGTACATACAAACACTGTTATGATAATTGTCTGCAGATTTATTACAATATCACTGTGAAACAAATTACCCTATAGCTTGTAGTTTCCCTGATGGAAATATAATTACCATATAATTACCAAATAGGCTAGCTTCTCATATCACTTAGCTCGTCATTTCTAGGTTATAATGATGTTCTCTGTTGGATTGGAATACAAAATTATTGTTGGCATCATTCTTCTGGACAAGCATGTCCACTTTTAATATCTATCAGAAAAGATCTCATGATCAGAGTTTCTTTGTTTGCATGGAATGTAGCCCACAACTAGAAGTCAATGCATTAAAAAAATAATAATAATACTGAAATAAACTGGAGAATCTGATGCATTGAAAGAAATCAAATTGAGTCGTGGGGAAAGAAATCCCCCCCCACTGAACATGTGCACTCTGATAGACTTGCCCAATCAGCTCAAGTAACAATTAGACTCCATGGTACTCATTAAAGTCCCCCCACCCCCCTCCTGGGCTGAGTATCTATTTTAGCTGTGCCAACTCAGCGAGGGTGAAAATGTAGGTTTTTTTCAGTGCCCACCTCTCAGAGCTGAATAGCCAGCAGGGAGTCAGCACTGTGTGCTTTAGGCTACTGTTCACCTCTCTCACCCAACACAGCCTGCTGCTGGCTCCAAACAGCATAAAACTGAGCCTACAGAACAGCAGGGAACAGTAGCTTTACCCTCTGATAAATAATATATATTTTCTGCCATACATATTATACAGTGCACACTGGATCTCCACCAACTCGGCTAGGGTATATAACCAAGCTGCTGCACTCAAGTTGCAGATTTTTAGCATTTTTGCAAGATGCTCATTAACACAATTCATGTTAATAACTTGAGCATTTGAACTGTGGATAAGGCTGCAGTAGAGAGGAAATGTACAGAATTTCTTTAAACAAGTAGTTTCACATAGATATGTTCACATGTTGAGTCTATGTTGAATCTCAAGTCTCTGGGGTCAGAGGAGAGTCTTGCGTCTCTGGGTTGCAAGTGCAAGTCAAGTCTCGAGTCATTGTTATACAATTTTAGTTTAGCCTCGTTATTAACTACATATATTGCATTTTACAACACCAACAGAAAGACAAAATTACAGCAGAACCCTTAACCCCTAAGCATCACAACTGTCTAGTAAAACATGGGTAATTGTATGACAGTCCCTTACGTTTTTTATTTACTCCTTTTAGACGTTTATTTTAGAGATTGCAATCCATTGTCATGTTGGTAGTTTATATCAATAGCAGTGAATTTCTCAAAACCTCATTTGATACCACACAAAAAAAAAAACATTCAGAAAAATACTATTCCGCAGATTGTCCAATCCAAAAACAAACTTTGAACAAAGAGAAGATTGGAATGTGGCCTTCAAATACGTAAATGTCAACAGCAGACAACATTATTCACATTATTATTATTTATTATACAGTATAAGAATATAGTCTCAAAATGATTACCTTCATAACAAGGTTACCTTCATTATCTGTTTCAAATGCAGAGTATTTCAATAAGTTTCAATAAGAAGTGATTTCTTCTCAACTACTGCTATATGGTGGAGCTATCCCTGCATCACACTTAGACACCAATGTCACACTGTTTCACTCTTGTATTGTAAGTGTTCCAAAGTCAAATTTGGCATGCGGACAGAGAAGAATGTGGAAATAACCTTGACTTGACACTAAAGATACCACAGAAACATAGTACAGTTATCTTTTTCATAGTGGCGCTGTCTTGAAAGTACCGGTTCTTGAGACATCTCTAGAGTGAGAGAAAGAACATGGGTATTTCATCCTGTTTGCTGTTGGCAGGCTCACTGGAATTCCCAACATTCCTCTCTGATCTCAGTGTCATTCAGGATTCCCATACCAACCCCATCTAACACAGCAAAACCTTTTCTCTCCCTTAGGCCAATCACACTATACCATTAGCTTCCCCTCTACTAAGACAAATGGGCATTTACATGCTCTCCTGTCTGTCTGAAACCAGCCTAGGTTCTTCCAAATACTGAAGACAAGCTTCTGCACACAGGTTAGGGAATTTAGCACGTCGGCTTGCTCCGTTTGTAAATGGGCGTGAGAAAATGCCAGGCCTAGGCAGGAAAAGAAGCACGCTCTGTTAAAGCACAAATTTCCCTTCAGGAATGTTATAATACATGTTACATTGTATTATTTCATATTTTGACCATGGGTCTGAGAAAGGTGCTCTATGGGAAAAAAAAAACTTTTTCTTCTTTTTTAAATAAATATTTAAATAAATAGTTTTAATAAATATTATTATAATATTATAATACAGAACATTATGAAGAATTACGGTGAATGCTGATCGTACAGCTATGGACAGCCACACAACACTAACAACAGTACAGAATGGTACAAAAGTTCTGTCTAAAGTTTGCAACCATGTGATAATTTGAAAGACATTTTGACTGGAAGGCTTCTGCTTAAGTTCCTCAATTTTGTTTTCAGGACAAATATAAAAAACAAATTAGCTGTTTTTATTTTGTCATTTCCTAAACAAAATCCATTTTTTTTAAAAGCCTCACAACAAGCATTTGAGCATCAACAAGGTGTGAGCATATGTAGATCATCTTCAAGCCTGTTGGAAAAGCTTCCCAGATGGCTTCTCCTAAATCTGTTTTTGGTGCTTGCAAGAGGAAAAAAAAAAAAAAAGAAAAGAAAAATACACTTTGAGTGACAGGGATCAGGGTGATTATTCCGACTTGTGTCTAAACTCATCTTCTGTCTCCATAATCAGGCATAAGAATAAGGCAATGGTTAGTTTGGTGATGGGGTTCATAATGTACTGAATTGTAATTTTAAATACAATCAATTTGGCAGCACAAGCAGCTGACATTGTGTTTTGTGTTAGGCAAAGCACCTACACTTAAGTAGAGCTGTACAGCACTGTCAAAAACATTAATTAAAATTTCAGTCAAAGCGGCAATCAAGTTATTTACTTTTCCATTTGAAAAAACAACAGGAAACCACTGAAAAACTTAGCTAAATATATTTTTTCAGTAATATGCAGTAAACAATGTTCATTCTCTGCCTTTATTACAGATTCCACTCTTTCAGGAGTCCTGCATTAAAATAAATCTCAGTCTGGGAAGTTGGTTGCATTTTCTGTTTCTCACAAATACATTCAGTCATGTCTGGACTCTGAGGTAACATGTACATGGCTCTAAGAATGCCTGTGGTTTCTTTGTCTGATTAATATGTTTTCTTCTTTTTTTGTCCATGTCCTATTGTTAGTAACATCTTATTGAAGACACATCCTCTCAGACCTACAGCACTGAGCTGCTGTCTCATAGTGGAAGGATGGACAGAAACACCTGTGGATGCTTGCAGATCTGAAGCAAGAGTGGAGCGTGATGTTTTCCTTTCTCCCACTGATGAAAACGTTTATTGTACTTTTTATCTTAGAGTTTTGGTCATCTACCAGATTTTGAGTGCAACTTTTCCTATACATCTAATAACTGTTTTTGAATCCTTCTTTATGTAGGTGTTTCTAATCCTCAGAAATATCACCTGAAAATTAATAACTTAATAAAGATTTTGAAATCTTTGTTTTGATAAGAAAAAAATGTAGTGTTTTACAAAGGTAAATATACTGAATATACTGAAATCACTGAATATACTGTTGTAATACCTCTGCAAAATCTTTTTGTTACAACATATATATTATTCAATTAAAAATGCAGACACTTTGATAACTTTTGACTGGTACTGCACCTAGCCTAGACCCAACCTGAGAGTAAAGGTGTTTAAGCATAGTATGACTGGCTGTAACTGTGGGATAATCCACTTAGACAGCATGGAGAATCCATCACCCTTGGCCTAAAAGATGAGGAGCTTGTGATTGACTGAGAGAGAAACTAGAGATAAGAAACGCTACACGTTTGGGGGTCCCCCTGTAGATGCTTTAGCAATGAAATGCCACTCTATACATGCTCGGTTCTGAGAGATATGATACCTAGCTGTAAAAATGGGATTGCCTTCAAATCTGCACAAGCAAAAATACATGCTAAACCCATTTACATGCCAAACTCTCATCCACAACTCCACAGCCTGCACTCTTAGTAAAACGTGGTTCTTCAAGGGTACTTTAGTAAAGGCAGTTGGTAAATATGGAACCAAGGTGTCTCAAACAAACAAGAATTCTTCTTCTCTCATGTGGTGTTTAAATTATGCTACAGTTGCCTCCTCAGGGCTATGATGTTCAGTTACTATATGCTGTATTAAATTATTATTATTTTAATTGAAATTCTGTTGTATATAGTTATTTAACAGGACTTTCTGGTTCTATGCAGTACCAAGAAGTGTTACACTATTATTACAAGTCAAAGAACTTTGTTTTGTTACTATGTAGAACCCTTTTTGCTAAAAGTGTACACCGAAAGCTGAGGCAAAACTTCACCAGATCTAACTGAAGACCGACAAAGAGCCGCCCACAAGTCAAAAAAACCCATAGACGTCTAGCGCAACGATTTTTTAACTTTCAATTTTTTATTTTTTTTTAAACAGGGCTTCAAAGGCATTTGATCTTTTTCTCTTGGCGTCTAGTAGCAGCGTGTTGGCATGCAAGGTTTTAAAGCCCTTTACTTCTCTGATCTTTACTCGCTCGTAAAGACTGTGCTTTCTGCAGCAAAACGCATGCCAAGGTGAAAACCATAACAAATACAAATGCCCGATTGCAGAGTGAGAGAATCTCAGAAGTGGGAATGGTCAATCTGCATCTGATGCAATACCCAGTACTATAGTGTATAACAGCCATTATCTGAAGTATTAGAGTAATTAAACGCTCAAGAATGCCTCATAAAAAGAGACGACACTTTGGGGAACTACGTAATTTGGTGTTTAAATTAAACCCATCTTTCATGTAACCATGTGGAAGAAAGTTTAATTTTGGCTGCTAATAATGTACAATGAACAGGAATAATATTGTGTAAAGGGCAGACACGTAAACATTATGTAAAATGATAATATATAAACAATATAAACATAATATAAATAATTTTTCATGTTTATAATTTTTAACCCCGACAGACCACATTTTCAAAATTTCATACATTTATCAGAAACAGTTCAAACTGTTTCTTTTGTCTCCCAGGAACCAATTGCTAACCAATGTGACCACTGTAGGCTTATCTTTAACACATTTAACGCTGTCTTTCAGTAGCCGTCAGCCTACCACAACACATGCTAACCAAGCAATGTGGCCACTTTAGGCTAAGCTTTAAGATTTAATCCAATTATTTATATGACAAACAACAGTATCGTGACAGACTTACATTTACATTAAGTGAACATTTCATGACAAATAGACCAATAGAAAAGGTCTAAAATTACTGGTATTAAAGCCTTGTATCTTTTTGCACAGTTACCTTCGATTATGCTATGCCAGCTGCAATCGATATATGAACGTGCTTCTAGAAAACGACAATAGAGAACAGAGAGTTGAACAGCTCACATATTTGGCTATTTTAAACAGACCATGCCCTCTATAACAGCTCAAGCATTTAAGTATAAGATTTGCCGTGTTGTTGAAATTTAACAATGCTCCTTCGCGCTTACCAACAAAAAAGATGAGTGCGTGTCCCTGACAGTTACAGACACTCAGAAGACAAATCTGAAAATCTTTTAGAGCGCTGGTTCATGTGCACAACCAAACACATTCGCATGCATACACAAGATGACTTCCCATGTCCTTTCTGGGCAAAATGTGAAAAGTTTTTTTAATGAAAAATCGGTGCACAAATGAGTTCCTGGGCTTTCTTAGCCAATACAAAACAGTGAGGGTTATTCATTCAGAATTTCATCCACAGATAGGTTGTCTTTGTTATGGAAGGTGCCCTAACATTGTGGATAACCTCAGACCCAAGCCGTTTCATACAGCAAAGCCACTCTGGAGTTTTCAAAACCCTGTGGATCATTTTCGGGATGCTGTTCAAGGCCGTCAGCATTCACCTCATCTCTGCATTTAGAGTGCTCCCTTTTAAACGCCACAAGCATTTACCCGAAGCTTTGAAAGGCCCAAGGGAAGAAATTCGCTACATATAATGGTGAATGACAGGTCAACAGAATTATAAAAGATATAGGACACTCGTTTGAAGCAGTTTTTAATCAAAATCCTCCCTTGCACTTCTACTTGGTAAGTGTTTGAAGCTGAAAAGGGCTTTTACCAACCCTTAGAGGCCCTGAAGCACAAAACTATATCGGAGGAAACGGGCCATGGACAGACAAGCACAAATATTTTCACAGCCCTCTATGGTGTTTATGGTCTAGAAAAAAAGGCCATTAAGTGGATTGTTTCAGTTTAATTTGCCCTGTGCAATCCTCCATTACTGACACCCGAAACAAAACATGCTAAAAGGGCTCAGGCCGCTAAATTGAGTGTAAACTGGCCTGGCTACACCAACAAGTGCAGTCAAACACTCATATGCTGTACCCTACACATTACAGCAAAAATCACAAAATGTAGTCTCTAGAAACCCCAAAAACAGAATCAAGACAATCTGGATTAGAATTCATTCAGCTGCTTTATGACACTGCTTTTGAAGGTTCATTTAAAGGAAAAACCACTTCCTCCCTGCCCCTTTTGTTTTTTTAAGATAGAAGTATGTGATGTTGGTAGTATGCATTCCATTTTTGTCCTGGCCCATACGGTTTAACCATGAAAAGTAAGACAGAAAAACAGCCTGTACTGGACAGTTTTGTGATCTCTCACAAACTAACACATTTACATGTATCCTCCTATTCAGCCCAGAACAGATGCGTCCCACGCATTCATGTTAAAGTTAAAGGGAGTGTTTCAGACCTGGACAGCTTTTTAAATGAGACATAACACAAGCCTGCCAATTGAAGCAGAGCTCCTTTACACGTATCCTTTTTAAGCATAGCAACAAAATTAGCAGCTTTAATTCTAAAGGATAAAAATCCAATCTTCATTAATGTCTTGTGGTTATGACCACAGAAAAGAAATAAAACTAATTAAGCCCATGGGTAACAGCTGCCAACTCAGGAGACGAAATAACCAATATCCAAATAGATTTTTGAAATCCTAACACTAAGTTGCTGAATGAGTGAAAAAAGGACACATCAGGGCAGTAAAAGTGGGGACATCTCGCTCAGGAGGAGAGAGAAGGGAACATGGCACCAACGTACATCGTCACTGTGTGTGGCACAAAAGAGGACTGTGTGCGGAAGGTTATGAAAAAGATTGGAGCTGAAGAGACATGTCGCAGTTGATCCTCCCTGAAAGCCTTCGCCTGCTCTCAGTTCCAGTCGAGCGATCTGATGAGAGCCGTTTGTCAGTCCCTCTGCTTAATTATCAGCAGCTCGAAGCAGCGGCCTGAAGCACACACTTACAATGGCACTCTGAAGCCTTATTCAGCACCACCTCTAAAATGCTGTCAGGGACACAGATGATTAATAAAAAGTATACATGCATATGTGGGAGAAGAGATGGCACTGATCCGAAACACAGCATTTTTTATCAAGGTCCTGTGATAAAAGTGTCTGGGTCTAGCCTAATGTTGGTCTCGCATAGCTAGGGAGACCACAGTACATTACTTAACATGGCCAAGAATCGCCTACTAGTACAGGTAAAGGAAATTTGATACACAAACTGACCAATCACAAGCCTGTTATCTGGCATGACGTGTGGAAGGAGGCAAGCTTGAAAACAAATTACAACATAAACCGTCCTTTGGGAAACACAGACATATATGACGGACAAAGTGCATCACATGGACACACACTCATTGAAGACAGGTTAAAATACTCAATTTAAAGCTTAGTAGTTTTTAAAAGATAGCTAGAGTGATGATTCATGCTTCACTACCTGGCAGGCAGGTTTGCCGGATGCCTGGAGACTGCTGCCTACAATGCATAGCGCAAACACATTCCAAAATCTTAGAGAAAGGCTTTCCGGAAGGGTCTAGCTCCATATTAGTGCACAGAGCTTTGGAATGGGATGTCCAACAAGTCTGTATCTAAGTGTTTGGGGTTGCAAAGTCGAGTTGACACTTACTATTTGCTGATGATATCATCAATACAAACAAAGGAGAAAAAATAAATGACTGAAAAATGACTGTTAAGCTACTGTAGATACAGGCCGCAAGATCTTGGAAATCAGGCGCACTTTAGGCAGCCATGCAGAGACGCTTGCCACTGCAGTGGACGTCGGACAGCACCAAAACTCTGTAAAACCTAAGAGTAATCAACTTTAAACTGTACAGGATTACAGGGACAATTATTTCCCATAATGACACATAACTTCAGGACTCCGCTGTAGTCTTCAGGAAACTGGAGATTACAGTCAATATCTGATCTTTAAAGCTCTACAGATCAGCAGAGAAATGTTCAAATGTTAGAATCACACTCTACTGACTCCTTAGAGCAATACACTGTTATGCATTACCAGCCGTCAGGAAACCACAGATACGGCACCTGAAATCATGAGGCCCTTCACCTGCTGTCTTCGCCAAGATGTCCATGTTATTTGTATCATAAATACATGATATGCGACTAGTAAACATCAAACAGTAATAACCCAGCAACATCGCCCAACAGTAAAGCTGACCATATGATTAGTCTGTGTAATACTGTGTTAATATTTACCTTTATTTCTTAGCTTTTCATATCATTGCATGACCATGTCAAGTCAAATGGACCAAAATAGAAGTTTCATTTCTTTCTAACCTACATATGTAGAGGTTATATTTAAGTATAAAGTTCCGTTTTTGAAGTCCTCTCGTGATCGTGACGATACATGTTTTAGCGTCTGTTTGTAACTTAGCAGTGTGAGAAATTCATATTGCTCCCCAAGTCTAGGTACTGGATTCAAAACAACTAAAATTTCACAATCCTCTCCTCCATTATAGTTGCTGAGAAAAGGTATTTCTAAACTCTCCTGCCACATTGTTTGGAAGAAGACAGGATGATTTACATGTTTTCCTGTTACAGTACATCTGCACTGTTATAAAAGAATTACGGATTTACAGCATCTGTGATCAGGACTTCCTCTTTTTCAACCAGGTTTGTCATTCAAAGTCCTTAATCATGAAGTGTTTCTTAGCTTGGCTGACAGGCATGCTAAAACTAGATATTGAGGAAAGTTTATTAGGGCTGTGCATTTCACTCAAAAAATAATAAAAATCAAATAATTTAATTAATCATTAATGAATTGATGACCTTACAGCAAAGGCGATTCCTTAGCTAATGTAAGTTATTGCCCTTTACTATTTGTAGTGTTTTCAGTATTTCAAAACTAAAAATAGCTCAAGTATGTATAGTTTATCCCTCGGATTTGCTCATAAATGCTCAGTACAACAGTGCAATGAAAACAGAAACCAGCCATGTTGCTTTCAACCAATAGCGTAAGACCAGCGATCAGATGATACTACACTAAAGACTTCACTTACAAACATTACAAAAATTACAAAAATCTTGCTGACACAGGAAAAAAAACATGAAAACCACAAAAACAAGGACTTAACTGTGACAATTACAGTCAAAATGGCATTCTATTACCCCCGATAACCACAATGGACAAATAAAATGCTGAAATAAGGTCTCTGCGTTTACCGCACCATGTCATAAAGGGGCTAATTATGTACCAGTCAGAAGTGAGCAGACACATGCAGCGCGGCAGTACGCATTTTAATTGGTCCAGCAATGCCAAACACGCTGGCAAAAATGAAGCATCTCACAGACAGTAGACTAAAAGAACCATGCAGAGCTTATCTCAATTTCTTTAATTTCCAAACTAAACTACCTCTAAGCATAAGGTACCCAATAAAAACAGGATTTTAAAATGATTAACGGATACTCTTTGCTTCAGATCAGGGGGAGGGGTTCTTTCTATCCTTCCATAACTCAGCCCTATGGGTCTGAAAGGATGTGTAGATGTCAAGAAGCACTAAAAGAACATTAGAACATTAATAAATCAAACAACCAAGCTGCTGGTATTCTCAGAAGTTCAGACATCAACATTGCTCAACGACTACTCTAACTGACTAATTGACTAAAATATCCCTTCAGATAAAATAAAATCCCTTTTACTTAATACCCATTTTGATTCTGCACTGTACTGAAAGTTTACTGGTATCTGATAATCACATTAGGACTGTGACAGTATAAGGATTTTTTTTTTTACTGTGGTGAAAAGGCGATGTAACCCCACAGACTGACAGTTTATAGCCAAATGACCTCACTCAACCAAGCAAGTAGGTTAGCTTTTGCAGGTAGCTAATATGTTACAACACTCTCTGTAAAAGGATGTAACAGAAGGCAACCCTGCTAAATCTGCTTTCAAAATCCATTCAGTTTGAATGTAGTATGCAGGATCGGAGGCCCCCACCAATATGCCATTTTTAGCATGCACACCCACGTGCCACTTACAGTGTGTCGAGTACTCAGCTTTAAGGCCACCACACACCGGACCAACAACATCCAAAAATTCCAAACCATTGTTTCAAATGAAGGTGCGCACTACGATTCCTGTGAGTTCTAACCTTCCAGCGAAATCCGACCTCTCATGCATGCACATCACCCCGGTATATGGACAATGCAAAATACACTAACCATTTCAGGAGTTTGTGTGTAAATGACCCTTTGTCTTTAATTTTCCTTCATAGCAAACAGCATAACAGTATCTAAAGCCAAACACAGGTTCTCAGTGATATTTAATGGGTTTCGTTTAACATAATGAATGAAAGACTTCGACTGTTGGTGCAACACTGGTGAGATAATATGCATTTCACTCATATAGAACGGTACAACAAGAACACTTTAAATACAGTTTTAATTCTCAAGTCTGGAACAATAAAAAAAACTGGTGATCGCTGATTCTGAGCACTGCTAAATTTCTCAGCACGACTCTCTGCATTTTCTCAGTATTTTGTTATATTAACGTCATATTGAGAGCAGACCAGGCCACAGTAGGTAACTAAAAGCAGATCACAGCTAGCCTTTTTCAGCTTACTAACAGAGAGTAAGTACAGTAGTAAAGTAGTAAACTGATGCCATGAACTATGGTGAATGAACGCTCCCCCCTGCTTTTGTGTTTGGTGCACTGAAACCGATTACAGAGAATAAAAGTTAAAGAAAACATTGTTCTCACAAGAGTGTTAAAAGGTCATTCCTCAGCTTTATTGTTTTAATTTCACCCCAATCATATTACTATAAATAATGTTTTTAAATAAAGCTGTTCAAGTCATTGCAATATGTATCGCAGGGGGGAAAAATTGCAATGTCAGTTTTTTCAAATATCAAGCAGACCTAAACAGTAGGCTGCACAATGTATTGCTTGGGAGTCATTCTTGCAATTCTGGTCCTTTTTTTTTTTTGAGTTTCATGAGCATCTTGTCCAATACAGATCAGTTATCAAGGCATTCACATGATGTAATAAAACTGTAAATTCTGTTTGGTTAAAAATAATACAAACCAATCTACAACCAATCTATAACACAAGTGTAATATGCAGGAATATAGTAACATGATTTCTTCATAACTACAGTCCTACTAATGTATCCATATTTTGTGTGCCAGCAGCTAAATTGTTGTTTTAAAGGCTGCATTAAGACAAAGCCATTAGCATTAATACACACAAAGAGGTGCACATGTGCTCCAAACGGCCTTTGCTCTTGAACTAGTATTTTTAACAGCTACCAAACGGGGAGCAGGCGTAAATATGGAAGGTCACCACAAAAACAGAGTTTTGGAATAGCCACTACGAACAAGTGGCTTATGAAGCACATGCAGAAGAGGCTCCTCAGCAGCGTTAGACGAAGCAGCACTCGTGCCATGCAGCTGGGAGGGCTTCCATTAATCTTACAGGTGCTTAAAGCCCCATCCAGTCAATAACCACTATTACAGCCAATGGAGCTAATGAGGGGTGCAGAGGTGACAATCCAGCTCCAATCTGCACAATGTAGCCAAAATCTCTACTGCCTGCTCAGTACCTGCCCACTCTGCTCTGCATACAGTTAAACCCAACACATCTGTCTCAAAATGGCTGCAATTAGCCTCTCCGAAAGCATCCGGCCCCAAAGCCACAATCGGAATCGGTTCAAATGTCCAGTGCTTGGCAGACTGCTAAGAAAAGGCTACAAAGCAGACTTCAGATTTTTTTCACACTCGACACACATACTCATTCACATTTACCCCTGTGTAGTCGATTAGCCAAGACATGCTTGTGTTCATATATATAAACAAAGGAACGTAGCACAGCTAGAAAAACGATAGCTAACAGTGTGACAAAGTGTCAGAAAAAGTCTATTTCAGATTACAGTGAAAGGATGAACAGAAACACCTGTGGATTCTTCAGAATGAAGAGTGGAATGTATTTTTACTTACTTTCCTCTGTGTATTAACTTAAAACTCATCTCCTCAGAGTTACCCAGAGAAAAATAAACAAATGGCCATTCTAACTGGAAATCAACCAAATGAAAGGCGGTCTCATAAAGATGGCCACCTAAAACCCTGAGATAAGTTCCACCTTTTGGCAAATCTATTTTGCCCAGTTAACGTTTATAGTACCATACCGCTAGGAATCCCTATGGTGTAATTTAAAGAGATAGAGAATAAAACAAATCGGTTCATTAAAAACATGAACATAGTGCAAATGTAAATATCATCAGACATAATAAAGCCTATTTGGAAAATATCATGAAATCATCAATAAAGCCCAGCGCTACTATTAACTGCAGAAAACTGTACAAAAAAGAGTAAAAAAAAAAAAAGTAAAAACAAACCCCTGAGCACAGCGATTTGTATTCGGGTTAGCACTGATTTAAAAGGGAGTCAAAGCCTTCTATACAGTCCATTAGCAAAGTTAATGCAGAGCTGTCAAGAACAATGACCCATAAATAATACATAGCGAAGGTGAGGAGAGGCCAGACACCCTTCTGCTCCGCTTCGTCCCTCCACACACACACTCCAGCCCTCTACAAGGCCACATTAATTGTCTAATTCAGAGGCAATTAGCTGGCGGTTAGAGGCTGTGGCCTTGCGGCCAGCTGGCCCTGATAAGGAGGACGGAGGCTAGAGGGCCGGCAGCCAACAGCAAAGTCTCTCTCTCTCTCTCTCTCTCACTTCCCTCGCTCGCACTCTCTCTCGCGCGCAGTGTCTAGACCCATCAAACTCACCACAGCCAGCCTGTCAGTCTGACCCCACACAACCTTCACTGCTTAAGAAAGCGCATGTCACCTTGAGAAGCGGCGAATGCATTTCTGCTTATGTAAGCTACTACTGCATATTATCATCATCACTTTTTCCCTTCTCAATAAGAATTTTTTTTGTCAATAAATTAGCAAGAGAAAAAAATACCATACGTAACTCTGACACGCTGACATTGACAAATGGGCCAATCATACTTGAGGAATTCATGTGTCATATTCGTAAGTGCTATGACCGGCGATTTAGCCACAGTGATCTAGGGAATGGCGGAGATGTGCTTGTCAGTATTTGTATGGGAGGAGAGCAAGATGGCAGAAATGTTTTAAACAGAAACGGTTAGCTTTATTCTTTTTTTGTAGGTTAATATGCCATACTGTCTCAAAAACAACATTTCTAAAAGTCATTTAAAGTGTGCCTAATCTAAAATTGCACTGGAGAGAAACGTGATGTGTTCTTTACCGTGATGGTAACAAGAACCTGGGTTACAATACGCACAACAAAAATACAGCCATTTAATTTGCTAGGGATGCATAAAGATACTGGAATCAAATCAGTACCAAGGATATTTGCATTAAAACAAGTATAAGCATCAGACAGATGTTAAGATATGACAAACAGTTCAAACCAATATCTGATGATGGATTTATTGTACAGATTTATGAGCATAACATTTTTTTTTTTTTATGATGCTGGGCTAACATGCCAATACATCTGTACTTTATTCATTTAACTGCATTTCGTGCAGTCCTACCATCCCTCACCAGGCTATCCAGACAGGTGACCCCTCTAAGGACACCAGGCATCTGCTCTCGGATTTCAAGCCCCAAACTGCAGCCCCTTAAACTGCAGCCCCTTATGCTGCGGAGGCAAACAGGAGATGACCCCAAAAATGTGCAGCATGCAGCATTACAGTCAAGCGATTAAAGAAATGAGAGGTTTCAGATGGGCAAAATATATACGTGTATATATATACACATATAAAAATAATTCCATTCTCCACTAGCCTTTCAAGCAAAGGGGTAATATAATTTCTCGTAGTGTCTCCAAGCTCCCGGGTGTTTGACTCTGCAGATATTCGGCTAGCTGCTGCGTCCAAAAAAATGCTGCCAACTCATTAGGCTTCAAAATCCTGCCTCCAGCACAGACAAACCTTAGTCACCCAAAACCCAGAGAGGAAAAGCATGGTGGATCAACGACGTTTCTGCTGTGGGAACTCCGCATGGAGCCCCTGGGCGGCGTGCCATACCCTCAGTGACACCACACACACACACGCGCGCGCACACACGCGGTGCCACTCTGTCTACAGCTCCTGTCTGCTAAAACCATGTCAGAGAGGCATAAAAATTGATAAAAATTGCAGCCGTTTGAGCATTCTCATTGTTATCCATTGTGGCTGCCCTGTCTGAGTTTAAGCAGTTCGCTGGTCCCCTATAGAAAACACATACACACACTGCTTACTTATTTAGTCTGTATTCTGTGTTTTGTCCCTCACTGTAGTTCATACATGCCACAGGAGTTTCTGTGCTTGTAATTTATGAACACAATTTCATCTAATACTCTTTCATTTAATTTTTAATGTGTCTATTTACCCATCTAAAATACTGTGCAAAACTCAGAGACCACCCTCCCCGGGACATATTTCTAAGGAAGAGGAAAGCCACTGTAAAATAAGTGAAAATATCATCATTTGTTTATTTGCCATCTTTAGTGGAAACAGCTGCTTATGATCAACTGGGCATTTGGTGCATCCTTTTAGAGCATGGGCTTTGCTCTGCCCACACCAACTCCCTAATGACTGAAACTGTGTTTGAATTCTGGAGGTGTTTGGTGGTTACTGTTAGGGGTGCACAATGATAAATTCATATAGTGATCATGTGATAAATGCTTAAAAAATTTAATCAGCATTGCAACGATGTTAAATTTGACTGGCAATTCAAACTGATATTTAATGGCATATTTACTGTACTTAAAAGAGGAGAAGATGAACGCAATGCTGGTCTAGTACGCTAAAATATCAGCACTTTATTACTATTACTGTATTTATAACTCCACAGAAATGAATATTTCCAGTGGTGATCTAGGTATATGTAGTTCCAATTTCTATATTTTGTAAATGTTTAAATATTTACATCAATAAATAAATAAATAAAAATACATATATATAGTTACAGTTGTACACAGAACACAGTTTAACATATACTATCATGTCAACAATTTAAGGAAGGTATGTTAGTGCACGATACCATACCAAGTACCATAATGTCAAAGAAGAGGAAAACGACTACTAAAGTGACCATGCGATTTGTATACATGAGACAATTAAAGCTGAGTAGAATCAAGACGTATACACATTTTAATTTGTTTCAAACCTGAAAATGTGTATTGTTAAACCTCTAAATCCAATTCTCACTGTAACATATGAACAGAGAGTTAAAACTGAACACTATCTTTAGTTTGGTTCACACTTTCATGTTCCGTTTACCTTTAGTGTCAACTAGCCAACCAACCTCCTCTGTTAATTAGCCCAGTACCTTTTTTCCTCCTCATTTTCAAAAAAGAAGGGAGGAGGCTGAAAAAAAAAAAAAAAAAAAAAAAAAAAAAAAAAGAACGGTAGAACATCTGACAAATTAGCACAGAGCTCCAAAGGGGGAAAACAGATCTACAGGGAGAGAGGACTACTTCAATTACAGAAATATTTAATTAATTTCACAAACAAAGACCAGGAGGCCTACAGGAGAAAAAGGAGAAATCCATCAAACATGCAATCCATTAAAAAGAAACAAAGAGATAGAAACAATGTATATATTTTTTTTTCATTCCTATACAGAGCCTACAACCCTTTTTTTAAAAAATGGCACTTTCCCCCCCCCCATATCCATCCACACAATGCTAACGGCAGCTACAGACAGGCCAACCCAGCTTAGGAGGATTTAACAGGGCAGATTTGGAGTTAAAGACGGATTCCAAGGACCAGGGTCTATTTATAGCATGCAGAAATTCATCATGGCTCACCGCCTCTCTCTCTCGGGGCTAAATCACGGCAGCGTCGAGAGGCAGGCCACGCTCAGGCCTTTCCCAGCCTCAATTAATGAAGAGATGGGCGTCCTCCTCAAATGAGCGGAGCTGCTGACTTGTTTAGCTTAATGGAATTCATGCCCTACTGCTGAAGAATTCCAAAATAAATTGTATTCTAAAACGTGTGCAAAGGAAACGAACGTGCTGTGAACCAAATACAAATATCTTAAATAAAAGAACGCAATTACTAACGGCGAGAGGTGGGAAAAGGGGAAAAAAGAAAGACGTTACCAAGTCAATGTAAACAAAACGAGAGTCCGCAGTACGAAAATCAAATCTTATCTACAAGACATCACACAACTCAATTCCAAAGTCTGTCACTGCAGTGAGACAGTAGCCCCTTTATTTATGTATTTATTTATTTATTTATTTATTTATTTTAATTCTTCTCCTGCACAGTAGAAGTTGAGAAGTGATATTTCCAGTTTTTATGAGTTGTTTTTAAAGTTCCTCAGATTCCTCGCAGTTCATAATATTAACTATGCTGAAAGGGTGACCTCCCCCTAACTGTCTGCATTTCCAGCACCGCAGATTTGACAGATCTAAGACAAAAGCGAGGGCACGGCTTATTGAAGGTGATGATCCAAGACTCTGCGAGCCAGCAGTGCTCTGGAAAAGCCATATACATTTTCTGCACTTCTCTGCTTCTCTCCAGAGTTATTAAAATGCACTCATAAACCTCAGCAGCTCAGGAACACCCCAACCTCCCCCAACCCTCGAACTGCTTCATAACCATTACTCTGTTGAAGAGTTTCAGGGTACTGCATCTGTTCCTACACGACCGATTACTTCAATATGACTCTCAATGTTCTAGGCCAGCGTTTCCCAATCCCAGAGGCCAATCCGATCTGCAACGTCCGTATTTGAAGAAATTTGCACTTTCTTCTTTGACTGCAGCGACCAACGCTGCACCAGAAAAAAAAAATCCTTCGAGATGTACTTAAAAATTTAGCAGTAATTTAGCCTCTAAACAATAGCTAGCAATACTGTAGTGATTTGCATGCAACATACATTCACTACTGGAGGTCTGCAAACTACAAAGAAGTTAGTGACAGGCTGTTTTGTGCCATGAGTTCTGCCTAATGACGAGAGTTGACTTTGTCAACGGACCTCATCATCATGGAAGATGAGACTGAGTAAGTCAATGGAAGACAAATGATTGATGCTAAGCAACTGTGTGGAAAACACACCTCTGCTCAGTTTTGTAACTCAATTCATCCACAACCCTCTTAAATCATCTTACAAGTCAGATGGAGGAGAAAGGACGAAGAGCATTAGTCGTCAAAGATCAGTCATCAAAGATCAGTCATCAAATGTAAGTTGACAATACTGATTACAAACATTAGTCAACAAAGTTCCAGGAGAATATGAAGATCCACTCTTGCTTTAGATCTGATAGATCCACAGGTGTTTCTGTCCATCCCTCCACCAAGAGGAGACAACTCAAAACTGAGTCTGAGAGGACAAGCAGCTGTCAGGAAGCCATTACTGACAAAGAAAGCTGCTGGTGTTTCCAGAACAGTGCAGACCAAACCTCAATATTACTGAATAAGGACTCGGAAAACACAACTAACATCTAAAACTGGACCTCGTAGATATGAAGAAATGTCCATGGAGATTTCCGTCCCTGCTGATATAGAGTGATGTCCTGTATTATGATACTACATTTAGGTGAGTTTCTGGTGCAATTGTCTGTTAATTATGTTCTCTGCTTTTTACTGATGCTGATTTTGACTAAAGAAACATAAGATATAACATGTTAATCCATACTACACTTAATCCATAATACACTTTTCGTCAAATTCAGTGAATATCTCGTCATTAGCTGTCTGTTCCCTTTGCATGCTGAAAAAAATAATCTGGGCTTTGTACATAGCCCTGGCTTTGTAAATGGGAAATAAACAAAGTGGCTCGGTTGAGTCATACAACACTCCTACAGCCAATCAGCTGCAGGGGGCACGTGTGCATAGGACAGAGGGCAGTGGAAGGGCTACGTGCTGAACTCCGTTAGGAGATATGGCAGAGAAAAAGCACAAGAGGAGAACTAATGAGGCTGAAGCTGGTCTCATACTTGCCAGATTGTTGTTCAAATTTTTACATTCCATCTTAAATGAAACTGCTGCACCATTTAAGATGAAACAGAAAACAAGTTGAAAGGTGTGAAAAGGGATTAAGAAAAGGGATTAGGAGGCTGCCCTGTTTCTGCTTGACGGGTAGGTAACATTAACATAACATTGCTTAAAAACTAATAATAATAATACTACTAATAACTATAATAATTAAATGAATAAAATCACAGCAGCAACTGTAGCAACAGTTTGCTAACTCACAAACTAGCTAACATGAGCTGTATGTTGTTGGGTGTGTTGTGTTGTTGTTGTTGTGTCGCTGTTTATGCTGTCATTATGTCTCATGGTATTTATACGTACAGCGTATGCCATGAAGAAAAAATTCGGTGCAATGCGCGTTCACGTATTTGGAGGTTGGTGCTTCTGCAGGAGCATTGAAGGGAGGGGTGTATTTGTTTTGCTGTTGAGTTCACATATTAACAGTCATTCTCTAGAAGTATGTTTCGAACAAACGAAGGGTGGCCTCTTGTTTTTTTTAATGGTACTGTAAGCTGCCTACAACGCATGGTAAAGATATTACACATGAGATTATGGCCTGAGACTTTGTACTTTAATTCTACTTTGAAAGTGGATTTCAAAAGCAATGGGTAAAAAGAATTTCCATTCTCCACTCCACACTTTCCAAAAAAGTCTTCTACAGTGGGAGGTTGAGGAAAAACTTTCAGACCGTGTTTCAGACAATGTCAGACCATGATCAAGGTGACAATAATGCACAAACGTCACAGTCAAACAAAACAGTACTGCAGTGGATGCTGATCTGCAACATCAGCCTGTTTTAGCCTCGCTCGTCTCAGCTTCTTCACTCTGCACACATAGCTCTGTGTCTGTGCCAGGTCTACCTGGCGCTCAGCAGCGTTCGGTTCGCTGCCCACCCACTCCGAGCAGGCGCAGGGGCGCGAGTGGGATGGGGCAAGGTGAGGCTGGTGGGCGGGAGACCAGGCGGGAGCTTCCTGACACAGGAGCCGTCTCACAGCAGGATCAAACCGGCTCGGCATGAATCACCACCACTCCCACCACCAACACGGCCACTTCTGCTGCCACAATTAAAAGCAATCTGGAGAGAGCAGAGCTGAGAGAGAATGCAGAGCTAAAAATATTCAAACAAACCACAGAAGCTAATAATCCTGCAGCAGATTTCACATGACTGGATCTGATGTTTTGCGAAGTGACCATATTTTACGACAAATAAATAAATAACCTAGCAAAAACGAGCTCCCTCCAAATATGCACTGTATCTCACCTATTGAATTATTCAATATCAGAAGGGCGTTTAAAATTTAAATGCTTGCTTAACGCCGTAATGACAATCCAGGCTTGAGGAGCAGATGGAGGAATAGGGAAGAGATGAGGAACTGAATGCGATTTTTACATCAGGACTCCAAAAACCTTGGCAAAACTCAAGCTTGGACTGAGAGATAGTGGAAGCGAAATGCTCATACCTGAGCCGCCACCACAGCCGCTACATTTAAATAACGGCTGCAGGAGGCAGCGGCTTGACTTGTTCAGTTACTTACGAGCAGGAACACTATCTCCAAAGTAAATAATGCCCAGGAGGGGTGCAGCAGCTACCCAAATCACTTAATAGAAAAATAGCGAAACGCCCCAGGCGCCTATTCCTCTGCCGGCTGCCCAATGGTGGAAGCAACCTTTGATCTGTTTAGGTTGCTGGCTATTTGCATTTCATAATGAGATCAAAAAGCTAGGTCCAAGGCCCCTACAGAAGCCAGCAGTGCACACTGGCTTCTAAATGGTGGTAGATTCAGGCTGGGTAACCACGCTTATCCATTTGAAAGGTCAACGTCAGCCGCAGCAATGTTTGCAATAAAGTACTTGTGCATTCTTCTTCTTCTGCTTCTTCTTTTGTGCCTTTTGCTGCATGCAGGTGTTGAAGCACAGGGGGGAAAAAAAGCATGCCAGTAGCAACAGCCACCTTGAGTGATCAAGCCCAAGAACAAACATTTCAAGCATTTCTAAACCAGTTGAGAACCGTTCAGGATTTTCTTTGGCATCTCTGCACTTATGAAGGAAAAGTTGCTGGGAATTCCTTTCGTGCTGTTTTTGCACTTTTTCAGACAGGCCGTTTTTACGCAGTGCTGAGATTGGGCCCGTGTAACTGTGACACGCAATCTGGCCAGCAATTATTGCAAAAGTATTACAGGTATTTGGGGGACGAGGGGGTTACATGTGGAATGAACACACACACACACACACACACACACAAAAAACACCCCTACCTACCTATCTTGAACTTAGACAACAACTGTATTGTACTTTAGTAACCTTTTAGTGTTCATGCAGACAAACATATGACATATTCAGGGGCTTATTACTTTTGTGACATCATAATTTATAACAACAAGACACCACCAAATGGTACTGAATCATAATATGAACTTTGTCTATTGCTACACCCCAAGTATCTGCTGACGATAATATGTGAACATTTCTAAAAATGTAAAAACGGGTTCCATCTCGATTACAATGAACAAAATTCTAGCACTGTATCCCAGAGTCACCTTTAAGTTCTACTCTTCTGTGGTACAATCAATATGTGCCCCAACACTGGCTTAGCGATATCTAAACATCTATTTAACGCTTATGCAGGCTAAACCAATATTTGGTGAAATATATTGAATGAACTCCTGCTAAATATACATTGATACATGCATACATGCATGCATACATGCATACATACATACTCCCATATATCACCATTATTTGTAGTCACACATGCACTTACACACATCTGTCAAAGCCTCACGTTTTCAGAGTGCCTGATCAGATTACGGCTCGCACCACAGCGGGATTATGAACATGTTTTGTAAACAGAGATTTTAAATCTCTCAGGATAACAAGAGCTTTCACATGGCCCGGGTCCATGATAATCCTCTAACATCCATACATTTAAAGCCTTTAACTCATGCTTAGACTTGAGGGACAAACATATGCACTTCTAGTTGCACTATGGGGGCAAAAGACTATCACTATGATTATGTTTCTACATGTTGGAAATGCAACAATGCAATATGTCAAAACACATAAAACAAATAAATAAATAAAGAATAGTGGCGAGTTTAAAATTGGCCTGCATTATTTTTTACAATTACTAATTAACTGCTAACTGACAAATGAAGTATTGTGTGACCAAAGCCATTAGGTTCAAAAGAAAAATAACTACATTTTTATTTTATTTCTAATAAAAAAATGTTCCAATTGAACAGGTAACAGGTGCTGAATATATTCAAGTAGCTCATCATTATATATATACATTTTAACACAGAATTCAGCTGATGTGTATACAGTTAAGGGTGTGTATTTCAAGTATTTTACAATGTCTTTGAACATAGCTCAGTTAGTCAATCAGTCCAAAATTTTGTATGCTTATATTTTGTATGGACTATAGACAGTTATATCCAGAATCAAGAGTGATTGACTGCAACTACTTGGCATTGGCCTTATGCAGCCTATGGTGACGTCCGCTTTACAAGGTCAATAAGACTGCGATAATGATAAATGATATCATGCATCCCTGGTTGTGAGGTAAACAGTTATACTTGCAGGTCAAGCAGTTTGTATTTTAAACGGATGGTTTTAAACCCATTATAAACAGCTAGGGCTTGGCCTCGTTGGTGTCAAACTCATAAGCACAGCTGCTAACCTACGCCAAGCATCTTCATTGCATTAAATGTCTCATCAATGACGAGTGGAACTGACAGGTGAACAAGTGAGCCTCTCAACCTGAGAGAGGCCAAATTAATCTCATTTGCACTCTCATTGAGAAGACTACAGCAAGACGTCTGGCACACAGAAGCTTGTGGATCATCAGGATGAAGGCTTTAGCGACCATTTTCCAGATTCATACATGACAATTAATCTGTCATACTATATAAAAAACAGAGGATGGCACTGTGTGCTTTCTTTGAACCGATAAATATGAAAGGCACGGGCATCTCCATCGATTGAGGTGTCATTTGCAACAACTGAAGAAAACGTACTGCATCTTTTTATGTAATTCGTGAAGTTGCTCTGTTCTAGCTTCCTGAAGCTGAAAACCTTCTTAGATTGAGCTTTCTAAAATTCATCAAAAACTGCTCTGAAGCGCTTAAGAGGATGTAATAAAGCTCTATCCAAGGAATCTAATTGCATGCTCATGGACGCTCACAGAGCATATCCTCACTCCCTGCTAATACTGCATTAATAATTTTTGACCTTGATGAATTATCTTTTCTTATTGACAGCACTTATTGATATTTCTTAAAAGCGGCAGCTAATGGAGTTCTATTGAGATGATTAAATGAGTTGCTGTGGCGTCCGGATTAGCCCAGATAGCTCATCTCTCTCCAGCACAGCCTGCATTATCATAGAGAACAGACGCGTGCGTGCGTTGGGTCGTAAATTCTTGCCGCCGACATCTCCAGGGGAACGGTGGAGCGGTGACTGCACCCCGACCTACATTCACCCCAAACACTCGCAGGATATATATGTGCAAAAACGTAAATATAGCACCACCACAAAAAAGGCTTCCTACTGGATAGAAGGTGGTTCTGACTAGAGCAGGTCAGACACACTTTCCTTTCTGTTACAAAAGCTCATTCGGTTCTTATAGGATTCTTTTTACACCAATGCTACTGCACTATTTCTATACAATACAGCCTCGTTATAGTGTGAACCTACACTTTTCCCTCCCTCTCCGCCACATTCTCTCCTTCGCATTACACACGCAGACACCACAGTGGCTCCGTCTGCCTCACACTGTGCATCTAAAAGGGAAAAACCTTCAGAGAGACCGACCGGCACGTCTTTCTCTCTTTGATTTCAGCAGCCACCTTTGGGTAAATACCACAGCTGCTTCTACATACAGAATTACTTACGCAAAAGGAGGGAAAAACTAGTCCCAGTTCACATCTTTGCACTCCCCGATTCATGATACAGGAAAGACTAGAATACGACATGTCGCTATAGAACGAGATTTGCCAGCTGACGAATCATTAATTAACTTGTATAGAAATTCCCACTGTAGAAACATTCAGTAGATCAGATTCAATGTTAACAGAACAGAACGTATTTGCCCTTTCGCAGCATAACATTATTTCTTAGCCGCTGCCAGCACCACATCCACCGCCGCCACCATTCACATGTCCATGTGCACGCTCACAATATGTGATATCCAGGAGGAATGTGGCAATTAGTGTCCATCAATAAGAGAAAGTACACCAGCAGCGGTAGCTTCTATCTAAAGCCATTCACAAATGTAAGGTGCTTTCCTGGCAGAGGTTACGTTGTGGCAAAATGGAGAAATGTTTGCAGTGAAAGGTGCTTGAGCGAGTCGGGGCAGTAGCCTTGTACAGCGTTTTTTTTTTCCCCCTGCAAATACAAAATGCTGAAATCCATTTGTTGTGTCAGTTCACAATGCAGACCAGGGACAAAAAGAACAGGCGGATATCACAAAAGGCATTAAAGCGTCAGACAGAAATTTAACTCACAAGCATTTTCCATGTATTGCCGAGAGAGCATACGAACATATGTTAGCAGCAAAGAGAATGGAAGGAAGAGGAACAAACGAGTAAGCCAGTGTTCCAATCTAGCAGCATAGATCTCAGGGACCATTAATATCTCCCTGACCCCCAACACACCTCTCTGAAATTACAAAGCTTTCTTCAATAGCAACGTGACTGCATTTCTAAAAACATCCCTTATAAAAAACAACAGAAGCTAGAAACTAGATTTTGACAGACCAGCATGATTCTTTTATAAAAACAATATTTAGATCTAGAGTTAATTTTCCTGCCGTACTGTTTTATAATAACTGTGTAGAACCCTATAGAGCCCGATCTCCTAAAAGGGTGCTAATAGGAGTTCATAAGAAAATTCTCCCAGTGTTACTTCATCATAAGAGCATCAAGAATTGTATGTATAAGGAAACGCAGTTGAGAAGTTTACTCAAATACTCTTTACAGACAAATGCATGTTGCACTTTCAAACAGAATAAGTATTTAATTTAAGGTTTATCCGTGTTTATCAAATGAGAGGAAAAATTAAACAAAAATCAATAAATAAGCAAAATAAATGATGGGCTTGATCTTTGAACTTCTATAAGCATGAAGTACCTTGTATAGATGGATGTAAACATCTGCTTCGCAGGGGAAAAAAAAGGAAAAGAAAAAAGAGACTAGGATGAAAACATGCTCGCACACGCACGCGCCATGTCTCTGACGGATATGAAGCGCATACATCTTGTCTTGACTGCAATAAAGCCGTGGTACCAATTCTATTGGCAATAAATGTCAGCTGATTGGAAAGCTCATTCTAATATCAATTTCCATCTCCGCTCTTTAAAAGGCAATCAGCTTGGCTTCATCTCTGTATATCATATGCTCCTTGAGATGATGACACAGCAATGGATCTCTCGCACATAATGGACTTGTATCAAGGCATCTGGCATGAATAATACAATCCATGAATAGGAGATTTTGTCTACGGCTTGTTCGGCTAGGTCTGCTGCCTCTCTGAATATCAACACTCTCCACGCTTACATTTCTGTCTGAAAAACAGCCTCTATTTTCTCCTGGTTCTTTTTTCTTTTTTGAAAGACACAAGAGACTTCAAATATTAATGCTTCTAAACAGATCAGAACACTTTTACTTTACAAAAAATGAAAGTGATGCTTGTGAATCATTTTTCTACCTTTATATTTGCAAAATAATCCTCAGCAAAACAACTTGACAGCATAAGAAATGAGAATAATTTCACACATTAACCTTGGCTGTCTCCTCCTGCCTGAATTCAGGGCTGATTTGGTACACTGATTGAATTTAAGTGGAGGGGAATGTCACTTGCATGCATGCAAATGGGTCTGACGGGCAGAAAGCAAATAACGACAAATAATTTACTCAGTACTGGTTGGGCGCAGGGGTGCACGATATATTGGCAGCTGATTCGCCAATAAATGATGTAAAGTCACTATTATTTCTGGCCCAAAATTACTCAAATTCCGGCCGATAATTACAACCCACAACTTGACATCAACTCTACCAAACATTTAGCTGTTAACTGTTAGCATCAGCTTATGCTGATTTAACCCACACTGGTTAAAAGAATGCAGGTTAAATGAATAAAGGTTCATTTAAAACATACACATGCCGCGCCTAGCCCTGCACAACGATAACTTCCCACTATGATATCACTTACTGCAGCAAAACACCTGTCACAGAAACACAAACATTTCAAACGCATATTTTAAACTGATTCATCATTCAAGAAAAGCACCTTCCATAGCATATTATGGAACATAACATAAGTCTTCGTGTCCAGTCTAAACACAGCATGTTTAGCCATACCGCTACACAGACGAGCGTCAACTTTTCCTCAGAGTTTAGCTTTATGTGCACTGCTAATGAGTAAACGGCCCATGGGAGCTTAAGCTTAAACGCATGTTTTGACAGTGTTAACTAGACTTCTGATGTTGGCCATAGAAGCTTCATCATCTGTCCTCGTAATCTGCTCTATATAATCTGTCCACTGAATATGTATGAAAATATTTTTCATAAACGCTCAGGTGGAAATCTCTCTCTACCATCTGTTACAGACACAAAAATTATGCTGTCATTGTTATTAGTAATAGCAACAACATAGTGATAATTATTACTGATAACAATTATCAGCATCATTCCTGATAACCATATCATCAGCATCGGCACAGGAAAACCATATCAACGCATCCACGCTGCATGCTCTCCCACTCTTACCTTCCAGCCGCTGCCTGCCTCCCTGTAGTAGGGGAAATTGTCACAGATCCATTGGTAGATTTCGCTCAGGGTCATTTTCTTCTTTGGCGAGCTATTGATGGCGAAGGTGATGAGGCTGGCGTAGCTGTAAGGAGGTTTTCCATCCTTGTGCTGCTGGACTTCCTCCTGGTCCAGTGTGGTGTTAGGGTCCAGAAGGGCGCTCTTTTTGGCCATGCCAGGCCCATGTGCATTTTGGG
>CM067494.1:13461247-13500536 GCA_034552555.1 Semaprochilodus insignis | reverse complement strand
CTCATAGAGCAGAGCACGGGGGGGGGGGGGGTACAAGAGCTGGCTGGCACAGGACAGCAAGAGGCCTGGTAGGCACACCGCTCCAACACAGAGGTCAACCAGTTCAGCCCACTAAAGCCAGCAAACCCTCGGGAGCAGATTACATACAGCAAACACATGGAAGTGCTTTGATTTAGCAGCTTTGCTTCTTCCTGAAAAGAGCAGCGTTGCTTTTCAAAACACGAGGGGTCTTTCCCCCCCAAATTTCATTTATTCCATGCTGGAAATAATGTTGGTAACACTGTTTTGATGGCTCCCTAGTTTGCAGCGTACCTAATGATGCTGAAAATAATTAACACAACTCCAGGAATGTAAAGGTTAGTGTTAGGATTAGGGGTTAGGTTTGTCATAGAAATGAAAGGAATGGTTCAGTAAAAAAAAAAAAAAGACGAATAATCGATTATTCGGATTATGAATTGCTCAGTTACCAAATAACTCTAAGGTAGTTACAATTTTAAATTCAGCTTGAGGTTCTTTAATGCATTTGCTGGCAGAAGAATGAAGACAAAGACAAACACTTTAATCAAAAATTCCCAGTTTAAATTAACTACTAATGCAAATGATAAATAAATCTCCAACATATTTTTCTTGCCAAAATTTAAAATCATGTATGGACAAATTAGCAACAATAAAGATGAAAAACAAAATGAGTTTTCCCTTCAAGTAGATGAAAGTTTACATTTAAACAATGCATTCAGTGCATTCTTCTGTCTCCTTACGCTCTGTTACAACAAAATTCTACAATCGTAGGTCTTTACTTAATAAATGGATGAAATGCTGTGACCAACTAATGGACTATTAGTTGCCATCTAGTTTGTTTGTCGATTTTAGTTGACTAAGCCGATTAACAGTTGCAGCCCTAATGTTAACGTTGCTAACAAACAAGAAGTCAACAGAAACCCAAATCTTTTCCATAAACACATTCCCAAAACTTTCCCTCAACCTGTTCAAAACACATTCTGGTCTTATTCAGACCCTGTAGACTTGGCAAAGTGGTATAGGGCACTGTATGATTACAAAAATGAACAAAAGTGGACCTGAACTTTTGGGTTTTAGACAACACTTTTGTTCCCAATTCACACTGCCCTGCAGAACTCGCCTTCATATGCACTCACGTCATGCAGGCAATATTTATGCTAGATAACAATTAAGCTAGATTTGGACTTGTGTTGATGGTTGACCAACTACATGTGGGCTGAAGAAGGTGGAAATCCTGTAAATTTAATCTTTTAACTAACCATTCTTTAAAGGTTGAGAAAAGCCAAGTAGAATTTGAAAGATCTATATAAAACTCATCTACAAAGCATTTCGAGTGAACCATTCAAATGTGTTAATGTCGATTATGCAGTAAGCCACACAGATCATTACCAGAATTAAAAAAAAAATAAAAAATAAAAAATAAATAAATAAAACACACACACACACGAGTCACTGTGACATAGCTAATATATGATGTACTGCACCTTCCAAACCCTCTGTGTTTATCATCAGAGGCAGAACAGAATAAATCCTAAAGGAAGATACTATCAGCTATGCATATCCTATTGATACAACACAGAGGATAGAGCTACTATATAATTAGGAAATGTATTTTATAAATCTTGTTTTCCCCATATCGTTGATATGCAGTTTAATGCATTGTCTGGCATATAATGACAACTCATGCCTTGTAGTTGCCGTCATACATCACTGCTGTATTGATTACATCGCAGTTTTCTTGGGACCAAGGGCACATTTTCCATACACAATATTGCACAGAAGCCAAGGACCATTTTTTCCCCCCATTTACTTTTCCAGACAAAATAATCATCAAGTAAAGGTTATCAGGAGATATTTCTGAGAAGATAAAATACAAGATAAAAATAAAATCTAAAACCTATGATCTGAATTACAAAATCATCCACATGGATAAGGAAGCAGAAAGTCAAAGCAAAATACATACAAAAATACCTACATACATGAAAAACTGGTAGACCCCTAAAACTGGTAGACTCCTAAAACTGTCACCTACTGAAATAGCACTTCCCATTTATCCAGACTTCACCATCACCGAATGAATGAAATGCTTGGATTGTAAGAAGCAGAAAAAGACACCATTTTAAAGTGTGAAAAAAAAATACTCTGTTGTGCTTCAAAAAACAGGACAGATTATAGGTTTGAGCCATTTTCTGTGTAAATGTTTTGGTTTCCTAACACTGATAAATCAATAACTTAATGGTCATTTGATTGAAAACCAATAAAGGGTCTCTGGTCTCTGAGTATATTGCCCTTTTTGAACAATACAACCACACTAAAAATGTTCTAGGAACGATGAACACTCATTAGTAAGTTAGACAGCCTCCCAGATTCTGTGGATGAATGGGTCAAGCTCTCCTAGATGGAATTACGCATTTTAACAATAAAGGTCAGGAAAAACAGCAATCCAGCCATCAACCCTAGCCTCAACAGATGCATATCAGCACAGTGCAGTGATCATGGCTTCTTCTATTTTGCGCCCTCAAAGATTTTCTATGTCAGTTTTCAGTTGTAAAATAAAAAAAGAAACAAAACGACGTCTTAATCAGGATGCTAATCTGGAATGCAGGGTAATAATTCTGCTGTATAACCAAGCCCTGGTAGGGTGAGCATAACATTGCACAATAAATATTGACATTACGTGTGAACATGCGTATGCAAGTGTGTCCGTGCGTGTAGAAAAAGTTGTACGCATTAGTAAGAAGACCAGTGTGGTGGAGAGAGCCCTGTTGAAGGACAGTAACTTGGCTTATGCATAGGGGAATTGCAGTTTGTGAATCCCTCCACACTGCCTGAAGATCTGGCACACCACCTCACAACAACAACAGTGATGTAACCTAGTAACAAGCCCTTGGCATCTACTCTCGTAACCGAAACTCAGGCCATACCTTCCATATCAACAACCCTATTACAGTGTGTGTGGAGAGAGGCCTTGTGTTGTCTTAGTGATCACAGGACGGGAAAAACAGGGTGGGGTGGGAAAGCCTCTTACCTGCCCTTAAGTCAAAGGGAAGATTCCTCACTTTTTCCAGCCCTGAGGCACGAGGCTTATTGAGTTATTTTTAAAACAAAAAACGAGAAATACAAAAATAGCAATGGCTCGCTTTTGTGTTTCAGAGTTTCTGAGCCCCTGTAATCTTTTGTCACTGGCTGCTCTGCGACACAGCTCATCTTCAGAAGTAGGTAAATGGCAAAGGCTTTCAATGCCAGTCTTCCTTCTCCATTAAAGGCTTAATGGTTCTGCTGAAACCACCCCTAGGATGAGAACATTAATAACTCACTCGTTACTTGCGTTTTTAGGATGTGTCAATTACTGCTTCGTTCCCCTTGCTAGCTGAGCGCACTGCTCAGCTTATTACTGCCTGCAGCAGGCCACATCTAGGCACCATCTGACAGAGGAGCTGGGAGCCTGATTCCAGTCTTGTGAGTGGCTGGGCTTCAGTAAAAGGCCCTGCTGCTTCAGAGTGTGCCCAGGCCGGCATATCAGATATGTTGGGGATTTCTTGTCAACTGTTGGAGAAGCCATGTTGCAGTAATAAGACTTGGCAGCCTGGGTGGTGTGTCCTCAGAGCACACAAGACACACACATACACACGCACACACACACACACACACACACACACACACACACACACACACACGCGCACAAAAATCTCGTTGCCATCCACGAGGGCCTATTCCCACCATGGTCGTCTGCAGGGACTGCATGCATGTACTCCATAATTAATCTGCCAATCACAGCAAAGTGCCACCGAGGCTGCAGGGAGACTGCACACATTCCAGGCAGCTGATAATCATAAAATGTGGCACTGCGCTAATGGCGGGTTTATGTGAAAATCCACAGGATTTTGAAAAGAAGCAAAGGCCAAAAAAAAGCAATTAGGCAATATCGTAACTAAATTCCAGTCTATAAACCTCAATGTAATTCGAAACCTATATATGCAGTGCTGATGCCAAGCACCATCTCATTTGTTTACTTTCTAGCAACCAATTATTCATTTTTAGCAAAAAAAAAAAAACATCTATTTAACAGAAAATTACACCGCCTGACTAAATATCTTTTACATCTTCCATTTTTTTGGGAGACCTGCCATTAGGGGAAACCTGCAGGGACCCACTTCCAAAGTTCAGTCTTCAGTTGGTTATATATTTTGTTTTTCAGTCCAAGTAATCACAAACACACCAAGTGATGCTGAGGTCTGGACTCTGAGGTGGCCAAAATGTCATGAGAACATTAGCAGGGTCTTTGATTTGCACATCATCTTTTTTGGCCATTTTCTTCTGTTTTTTATCTGTAACAGCTTCTTGACGGGTACATCTCCTTTCAGACGCACAGCACTGGGTTGCTTTCTCACATTGGAAGGATGGAGAGAAACACCTGTGATTATTGTTTCTGATCAAAGCATCTCCCATCTCTCAAACATGAAAACCTTAAGCACTGTTCATGTGTAAGGGGGTTTGCAAGGTTGTTAACAGTCACAATTTCTCTCTTTTCATTCTTACTTATTTTACCGATGCAAGCAGTAGCTTCCCTTTACACATTGTGTAAAATCATCAAGAGATGCTTAAAACACTTCAATGAATATTTAACATGCAATAAACAAAATACATACCCTCCAAACTGACCATTTTGTAGTGTCAAGGTATATTAACAACAGCAAAGAAATGTATATGTGCATGTGCATTCTGAACAAAAATGTGGGCTTAATTTGGAATGCAAGGAATGTAAACAGAAACAGTACTAAAACAGTACAATTGATAATTTTTTCCTTTATGTCTGAAGAGAGTAGCAGCCTGGAGCTCCAGCTGCAAATACAGCGCCACTGCCCACTGAGAGCGCTGAAAAAAAATTCCTTGCAGGCTAATCAGCTGCAGGATGTCACATGGGGTTAAAAGCAGAGACAACAGGCTTTGTAACCTCCAATGCAGATACACTCAAATAATTACTGAAAAGGGAGGAAGGCATTTGAATTTATGCAAGAGTAATTATGCCATTTGGGGATATTAGAGAGATTTTCTCAGCAGTCTGCCACCACTCGCCGTGCCTTTCATTGCCAGGCGGCAAAGAGCTGCGCATGCTGACAAACACAAGGCCTTGGGCTCATTGTGCAGTCTGAAAGCCCTTACCACGACGGCGACGACGACGACGCTCGGCATTCCAGTAATTCAATAAGCCCTTCCAGTGAATTACCACAGTGATCAGTATGGGGATTGTGTCCGTGTCCCCAGCAGCTTGGCTGGGAGGTGCCCTTTGTGTATGTAGCAGCAGTGCTAACCCTGACACCAACCATGCGAACCCAATTACACTGCCTCCGTTCGCCCGAGGCTTCCACATTAACACATATTCCCCCCTGAGATGGGCAGACCAAGTGCCAGCCTGGCAGCCACTCGCCACAGCCTGCTGCTGAATCACAAATAAACCACTTAAGGCCCCGGCGAAAAGAATCGTTTGTCCCGCACATTCTTGAAAGTCCTTTTCTCATCAGAATTCCCCCGATCCTTCTGCTGGGCAACAATTAAATGCTCTGCTCCTCTCTGCTCTGCAGCAATAAACGGCAAGGCAAAAGGCTCAATGCTGCAGCAGTACACAGCACAGTCAGATTGAACTCAATAGCACTGTTACTTCTGCAGACACAGGAATCAAATAACCTGGGTGTTGTGTTCTGGAAAAGCTGGCAGGATAAAAGCAGAGAGGTTTTAGAAGGAAAGCAGAGGCTCACATTTACATCCAGTAGTATATAAAACTAGGGACCATTGTTTATTTACTTAATGTTCCTATCAAAGTACAGGCTATTAAGTACAAGTGATTCATTTTAGGAGATATTACTGAGGAGGGGGAAAAAATTATTACTAAAAAATACAGAGAAAATGGGACTTCTAACAATCATGCAAGACCTGGCAGACCATCAAAATGGCCAGAATCAGATAAACAATCATTTTTCTTTCATCTGAGAGATAGGACAAAATCAAGCTCTTCTTGCGTCAGATCTGGAATAATCCACAGGTGTTCCTGTCATCCTTCTGCTGTGAGAAGACAACTCAACGCTATGGGTTTTAGATAATGTAAAACTTTTACCAGGAAAATCAAAACAAGGAAAAACATCTGCTAATCGAAGAGGCATTCTCAGATAATTGAGTTGCCAACCCAGAGCCCCAACCTCAACATCATTGCGCTTGGGAATGTGTTTGGGATTACATGAATCATAAAAAGCAGACAATGTAACCAACTTCAATGACTGAACTTGGAAGTTGTTCACATGAAAACTATCCTGCAGACAAACTCGTCCAAAAAAAATTTAAATGTAATAAGGACAACCAGTACACACAACGAATACTCTGACAATCTGACAATGTAATAAGATGTTAAAGACTTCTGTTAAATTTCTATTAAATTTGTTTACATTTTTCCTGCCACAAAAAAAATATATAACTTTTGTGTAATGGAAACTTGTGCATAAAGGAAATAAGCTGAAAATAAAACTAAAAGAAAATAAATGAAGGAGCGGTATCTTTCGCACAGTACTGTATATTGCACAGTTCATTCACATAAACTTCATTATTAGGATATTTAGCCTCAATCAAATTCCTTAGGAAAATATTCAAGGGCTCAACAGGATATTACACAAAGATGCTTTGCATAAGATAAATCAGAAAACTCAATAATAGCCAAAGCTGTTACCAGTTGTTTGACTGAAATACTGCTAAAGAGTTATTTTTAGTGAACAACAGAATGAATGCCTATTCACAAACAAAAATATATTAACAACAGCAATAACCATAATAAAAAGAAAAAGCATAAGCAGAAGAACAAACGTATAGTGACTTCAGTAAAGTCATTTCAGGTTCTTCTCACGTAGGCCTAAAATTGTCTACACTTGGAACGCATTAACACTTGGGTTATAATTAAAAGCGTTTTGCTTTTTAATCAATATCCAATCTCTCAGAAATAATTAACAACATATTAAAGAGTTTATTGCCTGGCAGAGCTGGATGCTGCTGCATCATTAAACTGTTAAAATCCTGCTCTTTGACTCCTACAGTCAGTTTTTTTTCTGCAACCCCCCACCCCATGCAGTCTGCTGCCATTTCCCTTTCATAAGGTAATATATTATGTTCAGTCATGTACACACTCACATGGGCCTTCATGACAGAACCCTAACACACACACATATACACACACGCACACACACAAGTCCAGTGCAGAAAGCAGTAATGCAGGGCAAAAGCACCCTTGCAGCTTTTTACAGTACTGTCACTTGAGTTTTTCTATTACTTAATGATCAAAAATTAAGAGAAATGGTCCTGAATTCAAACAATAAATACTTGTTAGATGTAAGACAGGGAGATGTGGTCCAAATATCTTATCTCTGTATGTTAAGGCTAAACGGCAATACACAATATACTGTATATCTCAGTATTTTGTATTGGGTGGGCTAAATACACACACACACACACACACACACACACACACACACACATATATATATGTTAGTATACAGCCCCACGCTGCCCTTTTTCTTCCAAAAGGTGCAACACCACCTCAACAGGACCATGCGTTCATGCGTGGCTGTTTATTAGGTGGAATGACATAGGCACCTAACACGGCAGCTAAAGCACTGCACACAGAAACTGAAACTTGGGAACAGTGATGCTCTAAAAAAAATAAATAAATAAAAAAAACACTTTTACATCAATACACACAGTTCTAACATTTGTTCTAACATTTATTTTGATCAAGTACTTGCGTTTCTGCTGTGGAAGTATGGCCAGTGACTTGGTAACAGGCACAACAACTGGTTATCAACCTTGATCGAGTAGTTTAAGATTAGCTAACTGGAGAAAACATAAGATGTGGAAAATCTTCACTTAAACCTGGTATTACAGAAAGCCAGTTGTGCTAATACAGTCCAGGTCTTGTTAACTGTGCTTCTCTCATTGTGCATGAGAGATTGTGTAGAGGGCGGGGCAGGTTGGGGTTTGCGCAGAGTAGGGAGGATGGGTTATGGCCCAAGCAGAGATTATCAGAGGAGAAATGCCCTGGCACAGCTTTACTGAAGAAAAACAGATCATGTATTTTAATGGAACATCAAACTATATTGACATAAATGGTATTGCCTCATCCTATATTTTGTTTGAAAATTGATCAATATTGAGCACAATATATTGCCCTCTAAAATGGTTTCATCTACATGTAGCAATACAACCAAAAGAAGGCATTTAGTATAACTTGTGCAGTACGTTATAGACACAATATACACTCATCATCAAAACATCAGTTGCACCCAGAAGGAAATGTTTGATTGCAATGCTATTTGGGAGGAAGATGAAGGTAACCATGAAATATAAATGATGGAAAATTTCTGCCAAATGGTGCTGGAACTAACAGGATAGCTCACGAAGGGCATCACCTCATTGCTGAATGTTCACAATCGTAGCTGGTGGGTCAGTCAGGTACAGCAATAAGGCCTGTCAATATCAAACAATATCAAACCTACCCACCAAGTTTCATTCCTGTCAGTTTATTCCTTCTGGGAGGAAATATTTGTGCAACTATTCTTTTGATGATGAGTGTACAATTAGCTTATCATATCATGGCCTTTATGATACTGATGTCACAAAACTGTGCAAAATCTTCAAATCAAAAGAGTCATAATTTAAACTACAGCCTATATGATCAAAATTAGCTTTTTTATGCAGGGAAATTTAACCCTATATATTAGTAGTTAGATCATCCAACAGCAATCATGTGCTGTGTACTTGACAAAATAACCAGATCGAACTGGCAGTCCAGCATGCAATATTCAGCGTTCAAATTCAGCATTCAGAGCCGCAAAGATTCAAGAAATTCAAGTAACTTAAATACGAAAAATAATCAGCTTCATTTACACAGCTCACCATTTCGCACAAATGATCATTATTGTAGTATAATGCACTTACACTCTGGGCTCCCGACATGAAGAAAACATGATCTGATGGCATGCATAGCAAAATAGAAAAAGAGAGAGAAAATAGCAAGGGTCAAACAGAAAAGAGGCCAGTGTCTAAAGGTTGGGATCAATTTAATCTGAAAAAAACAAAAATAGTGCAACCCAACTCATCCGGTCAATGCACTCAGTTCAAAGAACACATGGTTATGTTAACATAAAACAACATGATTGCTAGTTAGAGCCTAGTAAAGGTATGATGTCCAAGTTAACCAAGCTTTACACTTTACATTGTTAACATGACAACCACATACACACACAAGGATAAAAGAAAAAAAACATGTATAAAGTAATAGATAATTATATTAAATTAAACAATAAGTGTCAAGACAGAAAAGGTGCATATTCTGGTGTTCTTAGTAATAATATCAGACCTGAAGAGCAATTTATAGAACATAATTGTAATTCACAATGTTGTTCAGAAACTCTGGGATTGCATATTCCATTCAAACATGCCTCTAATACAGCAAAATATTTTTACCAAGTGCTCTCAGCAGCCTGACAAATCTACAGTGATACCGGAGTATCTGATACTGCTCCTTGAATACAGTACTGGTACTTGCAATAGAGAACAGGGCTACCACTAGGGCCGCACAATAAATTGTATTTTATCGTTATCGCAATATGAGCTTCCGTGACTAAAACATCGTCAGAGTGGCAATGACAGAACAGATCAAATTACCACATGCACACAGTGCCGGAGAGATGGCACAAACCGTTAAAGCCTAATGAGCGCTTTCCTAGCACTGGGATTAAACCCTACTCTCCCATGCAGGAGATGAGTACGTTAACCATTCAGCCAAACATCCAATTACCAAACACACAGAGACATTAAAATAAGGTTAAAACTCAACTCAAAACAGTGTACATTGGCACATGGCAAACAGGCTCTACTTTTTTCCCCCTGTTAGCGAACTGGGCTACTGAAGCCGCTCAGAGTCCTTCAAAATAAGGTTTATTTATTAAAGATTTATTATTTATTACACTGATTATTACATTTACATTTAATACATTAGTATTTTAAGATGAAGCATGACCAGCTACAACAAATTTAATTAAGCACTTAAAGATAAATTATGCCAAACAGCAACTTTTCGTTGCCTTAAACTATTAACTTAAGTTTCCCCATCAGCAAATGCCATTTAAACAAACTTGTATTCTATTCGTGATGCAGCACATTGGAATGGTGTAAATATCAGGACTTACATGCACCTATCATGTTATTCTGAATCAATACACACATTACTTGTACGGGGAGTGAAAACATTGTATGGTTACAGTTGCAAATTAGCTTCTGTGGATGTTCTGACAAAGCAATGTAATCCAGCAGAAGTAATTTTGGTCACATTGTAATTTTGTAATATACTGCAAGCTATATTCCAATCTCATTATTTATTCAAATTGATAATACTCCTATTATTCCCATGCAGTACAGACCTAATATCTGCCTCTCTTGACCAACAGTTAGATATAGATGGAGACTAAACACAAGAACCTTCACTGAGGAAAACGTCATGAATTGGAGGTTACATGCTCTGTGTCTAATGCGTCATAGCAGTCTAATCCCTGAGGAAATGAAGAACTGAAACATGCTGACTCAGAAGGGGAACACCAGCGATTGCTGATGAATATATCTAATAAAGATGGGTGCTTTAAAACCAATAAGGTGGAGCAAGCCACAACTTTCTCCATTCAGAAAACTCTGGGGGCTCTTTGCTCTGACAGCAAAACTAAAGAAATGGACAAGAATAAAAATCAAGTAAGGTTACAACAGACACACCACGGCTTAGTCAGTTCAGATGTGTGGGCAGGCACAGGAGCTCTACAAAGAAATGGTTCAACTACTTTTTTCCCCCCATTTCTACACATTAAAGGAAAAGCTTGGCAAAATCTAAAATCTACAGCTTTCCTTTCTACCAGATGTAGTCACTTACAGGTTTGGTGTGATATGTTTCAGTTTTGGACTGAAGCTTTGAGTGTAATGTAGCTAATAAGCAGAAGCTTACACTCAATTGTGCACACTGGAATCCTAAATCATAACTGTCCCCAAACCACATGGAGTTGTTAAATAATCTCATATAGATTTACTTATGTGGTTTCTGACACTGTATGACGTTCGAAAAACTGATATTTCTAGTTATACTATGTATTTTTGCATTTTGCACAATGCTTCTTGGGGCAGCATGCATTACCTTCAAGTCTCATAGCTCCAACGCAAAAGTAAAAGCAAACTTCAGACACTACTGATCAACCTAATTTGGGGTAGAGGGGAACATCACGTACATTTTCTTTAACTAAACTATTCCTTTAAGAATTATGAGTAAGCATTGACTGCACATTTTTAAATCGGGGCAAACCCTTCAGTCTGTTTGAAAAACTGACTCAAAAAGCAAATTACACCGCACTGGGGCAAACCACCATCATAAAGCCACGGCCTCTTCCCAGAATGACAATGCATCAGAATCTATGGTTGCACAACACTGCAACACACGGGAGATTAGAGGATTAAATCATGGGTCAATAGTTTCATCTTTTGTTGATGCTTCAGCTTATGGCCACTGTTTTACAAAGGCAGAAGACCTCACAAAAAAGGTGACTGATGTCATGTTGCTGGAACGGAATGACAAATAGAAGAAAAAAAAAAGAAAAAGTTATTTATCGTTACGCAAGTGACCCCAGATGAACTATAGCAAACGATGGCAAGCCTAAAAAATACAGTCCTGACAAACTTTAGCCATTTCCACACATGGGGAAACCCTTTTAACATGATCATATAAAACTCCAGAAGACTTTTCTATCAACTAAGGGAGTATCCATGTAATCAACAGTTAGCATACAATATTAACTGAAGCAGTTCTGAGCCGCCGACAGAGGAATTTGACCAGGGTTTCCAAGTAATGCAATTTGGTCACACCTGGTCATAAATTCCTCTGACATTCTTCAAGATTTTTCCATATATAGAGATTCCGGGGCAAGATTGTGATTTATCAGTAAGGGCTGAAGGTCAAACTCAAAGCAAGCAATACAAGTGTCTGTTTAGCCGAGCTGAAATTAAACAAGGGCTAAAAATACCCCTTGTGTATTTGTTAAGGTACTAGTCAACATGAATTTCCATGATGACCCAGAAGTCTGTCAAACCAGCATATCCTCAATAGCTCTCGTCACTCATCCAGGATAAGTCTGCTTCAGTGCAGTGAAGTCAGGCCTTTGTCTTGCCTCATTTAAAGGCAGTGTAAGCAGCCACATTTTTGAAACACTGAATATAAAGGAGCTTGATGAGAGTGAGGCTTCATATAATCTTAATCTTGGTACCAAAAAGCTTCAGTTGTTGTAGTTACAAACAGAGACTCAGACATGCAAGCTGGAAACCCTCCAGTTTTCTTCACAAATATCGCTGACCTTGGGGGAAGCAAATTTATACAGGTTTGCTTTCCACTGATGCAATAAAGGGTAAACCTTGCTTTCGACACATTTCTTATTAAGGAATTACTTGCAGTAGAACATGCAATGAATTTTTATTCCATTTCAAGGCGTTTTATTCGTAACTATTGTTGTATTGTTGGGTCCCATTACGAACATGGGAAAGTCCAAAAATAGGCATACATGGCTGACTAACACAAAACAAATCAATACAAACATTAATAACACCCACAGAAACAGTCATGTGTCAAATGTGGGTGACATGAAAATCTATGCATGTCTGACAGAACTTTCCCTCATTTGGGTGTCAAATGATCCGTATTGCTGCAGAGGAATGAGTGCACGCACCTTGCTGACCACAGGACCCCACATAAGGTCACGTTGCGCTTAGGTTAGAAGGCCAGCTCAGGCACTAGTAAAGGCAGGCTGTAACGGCAGGCTGTTGGCCTGAAAGAGAAGCTCCTGTGTGAAGACTCGGCCAGGGGGAAACGTGAGACTAGCTGCAGAGGAGATGGCCCCAGAAAGGAAAATCTGTTTCTGGAGGATACGTTCAGCATGGGAGAGCCCGAGTGCTGGACTGGCTGATAGGTGATATAGTCTATACTAGGTTTTGATCTCAGTACTGATTTGTCGTGTAATAGATAGAATGTGGGCATAATGAACGTTATCTTCATGAATATTCCATAAAAGGTGATGTCCCTGTTGCCATGGCAGTGGATATACACTACATGACAGAAAAAAAGGTTACAAAATTTATTTGATTTAAACAAACATCAGTTAATATACAGTACCATCTGAGACCAATACAGTTAACTTAGTCAAACGTCTCTAAAGTACAAGTTATTAAGTTCATATTTCAGTGGCAGGTAAAACTCATGATAAGTCACTACACTGCTAGCTGTAGCTGCCTAGCAAATTTTGCTCATATGCATCTAAAATGAAATTCTTATCCATATGATCATACTAGCAAGCAACAAGAAAGAGGCGTACATATATCCCATTTTAGTAACGTTAAATCACTTCTGCTCCACACAGCTACAGCCTCAGAGCTCTGTATTACAGCATTTATATACATATATGGTATATGTATATATATTTTAGAAGTGCATTCACAAGCTACAAATGTGGGTTTATGCCGTTACAGCAGTGACTTAAACAAAAGTAAAAAAGTTGCTGTATTGTGTGGCAAGAGAGGGTAGGAGAAAGCTAGTTTTCCAGGCTAGTTGTTTTTTTAGCAGCTGGCTAACAAAGCACAGAACCAAACTACAGCGACCAAATCAGACAAAAAGCACTGATTATAGCTCAAGCACGCCTAAAAGGAGGATGGTGTATGTCTAGTGCAGGTGAATCACACTGCAGTTATTGCTCCAAGGTTTCTTTCAAACGGACACCATCCGCTATACTGCAGTTCTTCTGCCCCTAAAACTACAAAGACAGAACACAGAAATTCACGCTTGCATTTGAATACTATGATATGCTGTGATGTGGATGTTGAGAGTGATAAGACTCACTGTGTGACCCATCACTGAAGCACTGAGCCAGCTAACGTTTGCTGTTTGTACTGAGGCTTCAGGTGCTGTGAAACTAAACAGCTTAGTGCTTGTAAATGATGGCCAAGTAAATGATGGCCAAGCACTTGTCACCAGACAGCTAAAATGAATCTGTTTTCTTTTTAGCTGGTAAAACAGCCAACCTGGGAAGACAGCATTCTCCCATGACAGATTTGTGTAATGTTCTCCTCGTTGGGAAATGTTTTTCAAGTTCTGACCATAAAGAATAGTTTAAGACCACAATTAACCATTTGATTTCTTCAGTTTTCACTCAGGAACGAAAATCAGCCTCAAACACTGGAAAAATGATTTGATGCTTATCACGATAATTATGATAATATTGATTGATATGAAAAAATTGATTGTGATTATATTGTGACCATATTGCCTGGCCCTAACTACAAAAATGCTGCTGGTAAGAAGCAGGTAATATAACAGTAAACGTACAAAAATGGACAGCATTTGCACTATAACACCAGAACAGGACATCTGAGATGCAGAGTCAAGTGTCCATATATCCCATTTTGTAATTGGGATTACTTGGATGGTGGAAAGCAGTAAATGCAACCAACTACTAAGACTGAACTTTGGAGTCCTGTAAAAAAAATCCTTGCCGATTTCTTTGCAAAACTCAAAACAGTATTGCCCAAAAATGGAAGCTACAATAAGGGGAAAGAGTGGACAGACAAAACAATACAAAAAAAATCACTATTTAGTTGTTGGGCAATTGCTGGTTAATTTCCTGTTAAATACATATTTTCTTCTTCTTTCCTGAATGTTGAAATACGAATAACTTGTGGTCTGTTTTGACTGGAAATTTAGCAAATGAAACGATGGGCTCTTGGTTAGAAAAAAAAACTAACGACAGAAGATCTTATCAGAAAACCTTCTAGCCCACAAATGCCAGCTTAAAGGAAAAGGAAAAAAGTTATTCTTAATAGGGAAGACTACTTTTCAACATGTCTATTGGTCATTCATTGTGAATGTTAACACAATTTCTCATTCGGCTTTGCCGGCACAGGTACACTGTTAATACAAGATAACAAATATAAACAAGAAAGATACACAAGGTTGGCCCAAGACCGCCATGACTAATTCTTTATGAGTTTATTATTACAAGTTATGAATTTTAAAGCTGTTCTGTTATTGCCTCATTATTAATGACCTGTAGATAAAATGCTAAAAAGGA
The DNA here is from genome assembly GCA_034552555.1 of Semaprochilodus insignis. NCBI lineage: Eukaryota > Metazoa > Chordata > Actinopteri > Characiformes > Prochilodontidae > Semaprochilodus > Semaprochilodus insignis. Next base: position 13,485,339 of record CM067494.1, on the reverse strand, counting down.
AAAACCTGGTGGATGTTTTAAACAAAAAGCTTTCAGTCAATAACTAAAGTTCTGACACTAAGCATGTACGAATGGTCTGGCAGCCAAAATTAAGACTGCCACTTCCCTCCCTCATGTCACCTTATATCAACAGGATATTGTAGAGGCAGGATGCAGTAGCATTGACTCATTTCCTCTCATTACTTCAGATGACATCAATTTCAAATCTCCTATCACGTTTTCATGGCCTAAAATGAAGTTGGGGAAAGGGAAAAGAAGAAAAACAGAAGTCAAAGCTGTTTAAAGTGGTGATTTACAGTGAATCAATATAAGCAGCTCATCAAACAGTGTCTTAAATCCTTGGAGCATTATAGACTGTGAATGCAGTCTGATGCATCTTTCATTGATCTGGAACATCATTTAGTCAACACATAAGAACTGCTTCAAGTTCACAAGTCCTTCTTTTGAGCCAACAGGAACATGACATGTCAGTGTAATTAAAGTCATACATAACTTGTCCAAAAAATAAGCAGCTCTCCTCAAAAGGTAGAAAATTGCTCACGACCCCCCACGAATTAGCCTGAGCTATCCAGTAAAGACCAAAACTCAATAATCTCAAATGCGTGACATAATTGCTCGCTAATCACATGAAAGGCAGTAGTGTACATTAAAACGACACAAAGTCGTCATTTACTTGCTAAACCAACCAAACTAAAACTTCAAACAACTCTGCTGAACTTGAACAACTCTGTTGCTGGCTCAGTTCAATCTGGTTTAAAGATACGCAATTACTCAAGACTATTAACAGCTTTTCCCTTGAGCACCATATCACCAAAAGACAAGCACAGAGCGGAAATCCAGTCAGCTAATTAATACTTGATTTGAGTGTGCATGGATTCCCCATCACAGCCCATGTCTATCAGCACTGCTTTCTCATTCCCTTCCCTCTCTTTAGAGAAATCTGTCTAGAGCACACCTTTCTTTCTTCTCCACTTAAAATTCCTCAACGCATCCTTGGCCCCCACACGAAACAGACTGCGCTCATTACTTTGGATTTGCATGTCTGCTACACAACGGCGTGAGTAGAGATGAAACAGAACTCCCGGTGGCTGCCTCAGTCAGACCGACTTCACTTATTTGACGGCACAAGGCCCAAGGAAAAAAAATAAATAAATAAAATAAATAAATAAAACAAATGATGGCCTCTTAAATGCCCCACACTAACAGGGTTGAAACCATTATGCTGGTTTCAATCATTAAATTGAACATAAGATTAAAAATTATATTCAAGAACATTTATTAATTCTCCTACAATACGCTATGGACACAAGAGGTACTGGGTCACATGCTAGGGACGCACAACAATATCAAGATAATTTCAGTATGAAAAAAAAAAAAAACTTAATCAGCAACTGAATGTTGTTTAGTTATGACCACTATTTAAATGTTTATATTACTTTAGACAAGCAGCACATCAGTGTTTCCCCACATACAGGTTACACTTTGGCGGTGGACAGATATACAGAAACACACCCAAGTATATTTCAACACACTTAAACAAGTTTATCATCTTTCTCTTAGTTCGTTTAGAAAACTTGGACTCCAATTTGGCTGCTACATGAACGCAGCTTAGGTCAGGAGCCTTTTTTCTTTTCCCCCCTCATAAAAAGAATGCCTCGCTTTCTGAGTATTTTGTGGAAACAGGGCTAGAATAAGTTTGGTGAAACACAGTCAGTCACAAAATTCTATTTATACTAGTCTTGTAAAGCCGCACCACAATACAGAGCTTCCAGGTACCCTGAACTAAAAGCATGACAGACAAAGCCACAATAACTAAGAAAGGTGGGACTGAATTAGAAATGGTCAAATATATGACTAGACGTCTAAGAATTTAGTGTGTGCTGTAAGACACGTTGACATACTTTTTATATCAAATGTAAGCAAAGCATTTAACAGATTTCTGAGCCGAAGGATGTGACAACATTTCTGATATAATATGACACAACCAAACTACATTTGTATCACACATGTCCACACCCATACATACAGACAGAGGTAGGAGGGGGGAAAGGGGAAAAAGCTTAAACAAGCCTGACAGATCTTTGTTTTGAATGTTTTTATTTTGTTATTTTTGTTTATATAATTGTAATTACATAAATAAGCAGAAATGTCTGACAAGCACCACACACAAAATGTTACACAGGATTGCCATTATTTATGACTAGTAATCCAGGAACCTATCAGTTATTTTTATGATTCCACATATAATCAATATCAAGCCATGCATAGCATTTTGTTAAAAAAATCAGAGGTGGGTAGCACGACGATATATATCTTCATTGTGATAAACTATTTCAGAATATGCTTTACTGAAAATATCATAGATAACACACTAAACACTTAAACGTTTCATTAATTATAAAACAACATAAGAGGAAAACCTTTTATAAAAATCACTGATCTAACTTTGAATGTGGGAAAGCAGTAGAGGAGTTGAAACTATGCATCATTAAGCATAAAAATCTTTGCTGATTCATGGAAATCAGTGAGCAATCAATGTATCTGAGCAATCATGACAACCCTATCATACTGCTACATTATCTCAGAGAAAAGAATAAAGAAAGATAATCCCAGATCAATCATATTGCTCTTGCAGCCAACTGACAAGCGTGTTAAAAACCTGGGCTGCTTTCAGGCTACTATAAATCTCCATTGCCTCCAAAAGAGCCAGTTTTTGGGATCATCATCATTTCTCTTGGTTTTTTCTGAGCTGGATCCATCCTCTCTCATCTCTGATGTTATTACAAAATAACCAAGAGAAAAGACGCTGCAGACGAGGGCAAACAAAAACCAGCAGAGGTTAATAAAACTTTCCCTGCCTGGGTCACTGAGTCTAGGGCTGCATGATACATCATTTATTAATTGTTAGTTATACACTGAACTCATCGGATTACATCAGTAAAGCCACAAATACTGATTTGATGCCGACATATGTGCCCTAACTTTGCAATGACAGGTTAGCGGGAAACTGAACCCAACACCTTCTGATCAAAAGGGCATGGCTTTTTTTAATTATGAGCCAAGTATTTGTTTTTTTTATTACAGGAAACTATTACTGAGAATAGGACAATTACAATTGGACCATGCTTAAAAACATTATAGCCCCTAAAGTCGGTATACACGCTTGCTGAAAATTCAGGGATCTTTTTGAAAACTGCACTTTTTAAATTCCTAGTTACAATTTCTTATGTGAAACAAATTTGTGGAAAAAAAGAAATTGTGCTGTAGGTCTTATTGTTCAAGAGATACAGGCCAAAATGTAATACCTTGATCTTGAGTGGCACCAGGCCAAATAGGGTAATTTCACTTGCCTGGGTAACAGAGGGCTCTGTACACCTATCCTTCAAATTTGGCTTTTAAGTTTTTTCTGAGCATATCAAATAACATCAGAATAAATGCTGAATTCCAATCACTGGACCCACCCGGACAGTGTGGTCTTCTCAGATTCCTCAGATGGCAAAAATAAATAAATACTGTGGCATTTTGCATACTACAAACTTTTCTTGAAGCATCATACTACATTTTGCCATATGACCCAGCTCTACCGTGACGTCTCTCCCTGGTTGAGAGTCGGTTACAGCTCTTAGCGCAGGAACTAACTAAAATATATATTTTTTTTGGTCCATCTACTTTGCATGTTAACTACCCTAAACCGCAAACAAAAGGCTGACAAATCACTCTGGGTTGCAAAAGAGCCATCAAATGTTGGCAAAATTGTGGTTTGGTTTAGGATCAGCACTCCCATGCTGTCCATGTGGTTATGACATGCACACAAAGAAATGCACAGACAGAAAAATATGAAGAAGGCTGCTCAATTAGTCTGTATTCAAAAGTGAGTTGATGTACAGAGCCAGGCAGGAATAACAGTAACCGATAGCAATGCACTGTAATTCATATTTTTGAAAAGTCAGTGTTGTGGTAACTATTCAGTCTTATGCTGTAGCGACTTGTGATAATGTAACTGCAGCATGCAGCAATATAGTACTTTGTCCATATCATGCACCTCTTGCTGAGCCTGAAGCACAGCTACTATTTCTACCAGCTGTGGGTGTGGAAACGCCTGAAACACTTCCAGCGACAGATTCCTTTCAATACACACCCGGTTCCGCAACACATCAGCAGACTCCAGCTCAGTTCAAGTTAGCTCCAGCCAGGTTGGAATGACAACAAAACAAAAGGACCCTTCTGACCTCGATTTGGGTTTCAAAAGATGTTTCTCAGAGAGGTTACACCTCAAAGACACGACTACAGGACAAAAACCTTTGCAACCTCTAACCTCAATTACCTCAAAGCTCAGAAGGCATAAGACTGAAAAGCTTGCTATTAGAGGGGGTTAAGTAAGACAAATCGATAAGCATAACCTCGAAGCTTCACAGATTTTTGATTATCATACAGAGCTCTTTCAAAATAAATTGCAGCAGCAGGCAAGCCAGCCCAGACGATAAAGCAACTATTTAAGTATTGCGTCTAAGAAATTAAAATATGCAAGCAAGGTTACAGCGAGAAACTTGTTTTGACTGTTTCGATTTATGTAACAGCATATCCCTGATTAGCACACCTTAAGCTTTAATGAGCATGTTAATAAATTTTTTTTTTTTACATAGTGGCAAAGTTCACCAAAAGTTCCACCAAGATCCTGTACATCTCTAACCCATGAAATTTGGTTTCTTCTAGGCCTTGCTCTCTGAACTGCTCTTGTTTCAGATGACTCACTTGGCAGAAGTCACACGTCATGTGGCAGGCAGCATGACTCATTCAGAACAGAGGATCGCTGGTGCAAACTGCTGACCTGCCATTATCGTCCACCGGGAGCCTTATATTAGCATTGATAGCTTTCCAAGCTTGCAGCACTCAAGTTTGTAGAACTTCAACCACTTCAAAAAGCAAAATAGCTAAATGCTACACGATTTTACTTCCTTACTTAATAAGGCTTAAAAGAACCAAGAAAAACTATGACCTGTAATTAGTACCTATGAATGGATTTCATGCTTTTAAAACCAATGCATGCCAACTTACAAGGTAACTGTCAGGTAAGACTGCAATTAAATGGGTATAGGTAATATTTGGATTGTGAAATGCTGGTCACCAAGCATCAATATGCAAGCATGCAAAGCTAGCTAGCTATCTATGTAAATAAAAATAATATGGGTTACAGAAGATGAAGAAAAACAAGAATCTTAAGACTACAACTTACCACATATGATTAGGCCATAATCTACACAAGCTTCTTTGCTTACAGACTAGAGAAATAAAACTAGCGAGCTGAATACAGTCTTAGCACCCAGGCATCCATTTAAAATGACAAAGCTAATACTACGAGATTTAGCACTATTTTAGACACCAACAATCAAAAGTATGTGAACTAACATGTGAGATACTACACACCAGCACGGCACCCATACATTGCATGTCAGACTGTTTTTCTAGATGGAAAAGCATTGGATCATTCCTTTCAGCTAAAATGGCAACAAGGAGTTAAGAAAACGTTTTCAATGTTCAAAATTGCAATAAATTATGAACAAAGTGCAGCAAAGAAATACTGTGAAAAATAACAGACCATCATTCATTTATGCAATTCCCAGTCTAAATGGTCATTAAGTACAAGGTATTAATTTTTCAGGAGACATATCTGAGAAGATTAGATCTCAGTAGGGATGCACAGTCGAATCAGGTCAAGACTGGAACTGGCAGATTAGACCACCAAAACTATTATCATCAGACAAAAGCTATTTAAAGCTTAAATCATTGAATGGCAGTAGTAAAAAGAAGCTCCACCCCATGATTCGGACCTGAAAAAATCCACAGGTGTCTTTCCATTCTTCCTTGGGAGAAGACAACAACACTATGGGTCTGAAAGGTGTAGCTGTGTAGCTGTCAACAAGCAGAAAAGGAATCAGACAGACTTTGAAGAAAATGTGGAAACCAATGAAAGAATGTTCTCAGTTTTCTGATGCTGAAAATGGATAACTTTACATAACAATTGTTTTGAGTACAAACGCAGGAAGGAGGGCCTCTGACTTGTACTGTATATCCCTAATTATAGTGGCATAAAAGAATTCAGGTTAGAACAATAAAATAATAAAATCAAACAGCTTTCTAAATTGCAGATGTACATGAAGAAACGCGCAAAAGAGTACCGGTATCAACCAATAAACAGCTTGTAATTTGTTCATCCTCAGCAGAACATCTTTTTAAACCCATCATAAGTACACTTCCGGGGCAGGAAATAAAATTTTAACTACAGAGCTGCCTGGGGGCTGGAGGTCGGGGAGTGGGGGGGTGGTTTGTTGGTTGGGATGTGTGTGTGTGTGGTCACTCTCTCTGGCCATTAAACTCCCCATGAAAACAGTCAGATACCCCCTACTGAACGCAGGCTTTTATGAGCAACTTTCTCTTTTGCATGTTAATGGGGAGGGTGAATCAAGACAGGGAGATGGAGGCATCAAACCATATTTCAGACACAGCAGACTAAATAACTAAACACACACCCTGGGGCGGCCGTGCCAGGGGGTTTCTGCGGGATTGGACCGTTCAGGACCACTCACGTCAGACAAAGCCGCAGGATTCAGAGCAAACTGACATATCAAAGCCGCAAAGTCTTGTATAGGGGAAAAGAGCAGTTCAAGAAGCCACATTCAGCTTTAATTTTTCTCTGCTTTGGTGCAAGACAACAAACGACAAAATATGGCATTTAGCGTTCAAGTTGAGAGGCATTCTGGTCCGCATTCAGAGAGAAGCAGCAATATTGCTGTTCGAACTGACAGCAGACTGGACGTTGTTTGATGGTTTCTATCATTTATCCCAAAAGTTATCTACAATCAGTGTATGCTTTTACCCATATTTTCCACACTCCAGCTTTCATTATTCAAACAAATGGTGAACAACGATACCAGGAAATCCCCTCACTCTTTTTAACAATCTTGATTTCTATTCATGTGCAATATCTGTGACCAAAGCCTTGGCAGATGACAGTTAGACATATCTTGAAACTCTTTTAATCATACATTCATGCTGTAGAAACATACAAATCAGATAGACATCTAATCCGCTTTTCTAGGGCATAACCAATAAATCAGCTGGTTGATAATATCGACTAATATTGAGGTCCTGCAGAGTTTTCAGAACCTAAAAACTGCACTGATAACTAGTGGTGAACATCCTAATTAATCTTTGATGTGCGATACATTTCATAAAGCCTCTTACTTTTAAAGAGAATGAGGTCTTGTCTGCATGTTATGTCCAAGAACAATATAGCACTTTTAACAAATATCAACAAACCCACAAAAAAGCTTGGGATCAACACACTACAAGAATATTAACATTTTTAAATACTTTCAGAGCGTCTGCTGCTTAAGTAGGTTTGTCACAGTTATTAAAGATTAGCTCTTTTATTGTGTGGTACTACAAATAAAAACTCTGTAAAAACTGTTGAAACTATGGCTGGGCGTTATTTAAACATTTTAAAGTATATCGATGTATTTTCAAACAACATAAAGTCAATATCATTTATACTGATATAGTCTGATGTTAAAATACATGAACAATTTCTTCTGTAAAGCCAATGCATTTCTCTCTCTGATACGCCCCCTCTCCTACGACCTTTGCATGCAAACCCCACTCACTCACAAGCTCCCCATCATATGGAGGTAAATATACCTCCAAAGAAGACCTGGGGCCCCATTACAGAAACTTTCTATCATTAATAATGTCACAAATTTGTATTACAGATGCAAACCTTATCTTCAGGTTGGACATCTTAAACTACTTGACTAATAATCAATTGTTATGTGCTACCAAGCAACTAGCCATACGCTTCACAGCTGAAACATAAGCATGAAGAAAAGAAAAAAGGAAAAAAAAAGAAAAGAAAAAAAAAAAACACATACCAATACACTGAGATTAAAATACTGTGACCTTGTACCCTGTTGTTTATCAGAGGATTGCTGGTCCTCAGTTTCAGTTTCAGTTTCCCCAAACACTGTAGCCGCCGTAACACGTGCTAACATTATTCCTTCTAATAAATATCCGCAAATTGAGCTCTGTCTTATTATTCACAACCCTAACTGCAATATTTTATCCGGCAAGTTCTGTCTACCTTAACACATGAAGGCAAGAAGAGGGAATGGTGAAGTCGGGGTTTGGAGCAAGGATGGCGGAGTGGTGGTGCGCCTTATGGAAGAAAATCGCCGGGGGGGCGGTATAACTAAGTCAGTGGTCTACCACATCACTAAAGAATATAGTCCCTGTAGCAACAATGGAACGAGAAGGCTTTTTTAAAAAAAAAAAAAAAAAAAAAAAAAAGGCACATGCTAAAAACCACTGACCTAAGATAACAGCTGCCCAGTCGCAACTACGTCTTTTCTTTTATATGTTGGAAGGAAACTCTGTCTTTTCAAAATACACTCTTTGTATTTTTTCATAATCTGTGTTAATAAAAGTGCTTGTCACATCTCACATGTGGCTTTGGCTTACAACTGAACATTTACTTTGCAAAACACGAAAATATATATACTATGTATTGCCATTTAGGATAAAATAACAAGATGTGATTTATGGTCTACATCCCCGAACCCTAGTCAAAACGTACTAGCTCCAAACTGGTGACAGAAATAGATTATGCTCAAATAAACAAACATCATAGGGGCATGTGTGGGCTGGAGGTCAGGGAACCAGCCTTTTGACTTGAGAGTGGCCAGTTCATTTCCCGGAACCAACAGGGAACGACTGAAGTGCCCTTCAGCAAGGCGCCTAACCCCAAACTGCTTAATGAATAGGGCTGTGTGTGTTCACTAGGGTGTATGTGGGTGTTTCACTTCATGGATGGGTTATGTGGTAGACAAATTCCTCTGTGTGCAAGCACAACTGGCAAATGGCTCTAAACTGTAATTCAAACTACTAAAGATATCACAGCACGAAGTCAGGTTAGGACATCTGTTTTTGTAAAACACCTGAAAAAGGGCAAACTTCATATTGTGCCTATTGCAACAAAAACCACACTTGTCAGGGGGCCACACAATATTGGAAAACACTGACATTGCAAAAAAAAAACTGTCCTGTCCTTTTTTTCTCCTGAGATATTTACCACAATATGAAAAAATATTCAGGAATTTTCACTACATGACTTGAACATCATTATTTTACACCATTCACTGGAAAATGATTGGGGTGACAAAAATAAAAAAAAGTTTCAGTGCATCAAACACAAAAGCATGTGAGAACTGTGACTATTATGTAGTCTGTAGCCGAAAATCCTTAAATCAGAGTCCAGGAACCTGGCAAGTTTTTCTTTTGTATCAAGTAGCAAAAAAGTTGTAGCATGACATGTTTCATTTAATTTGTCTTACTTAACATTGTACGTCTTTTGATGAGAGTATTGCACATGTGCACATTGCGATTGTTATGCTGAAACAATATATTGTGCATCACTAGTTCAGAGTCAGATCAGTCAACAACACCTTACTGGAGCATAAACTAAACTAAAACAAAATGCTGAAGAATGATATTTAAAAAAAAAAAGTCAATGACCAATGATTAAGCAACAGTATTAGCCCCTTGCAATTGGTGGACCCTAATATTTTCCTGCTGAACCACGGTTAAAAAAAAAGATTATTTTCACATAATTTTAAGCATCCCTCAGATGATATGTGCACTGATGTGGCCAATCGGCAATCCAAAATGGGTCCGGACCCCTATTTATCCACTGTATCATTCAGCAAATAAAATTCTTTCTGGCACTCCTAGAAGACTTCAAAAGTAGGTCATGGTGACTCACCATTGCTGGCAAGAAACCAAATAGCACAGGTAAAGTGAAGGCACGAAGTTTACTGACTAAAGCTCACTGGCAAAGAGGTCACATCTTAACCATTACAATCACTCACAGTTTTTACTATTTTCAAACCAAGTACCTCCTTCTGCACAGGACATTAATTACTTATGGGTTTCTTTATAGTACATGGTGCAAAGTAAAACTAGGTCTTCAGCATGTACTCAGGAGCATTTAGGCATGGAGACACAGTGTGGTCTTTGAGAAAAGGAAAAAAAGAAATGCTACTCCAAAGCTGAATCTTTTTTCAGTGCCTGAAAAGGAGTTTCAATCAAGTAAAATATTTTGTCTAGCGCTGTGTTGCATTGATTAAATTGAATATCATGACATCGCCAAAGGTATCACAAAATCACAGTATTTACTAATGCTGACTTAAGTATTGCTAAAGTTAACGGCGTTAACGCTTCTGAAGCGATGGCTTGTTCACAAACCTGAAATAATTTTATATAGACAGAGAGTTTACACTGCAAACGTTAACCGAACAGAAGGCACATATATATTATGGTAGTGCATTGTTTACTTTCTAGATATTGTGAAATGTTCTTTGTAAACAATCTGATTCACCATGCAAATGACAAATGGCATACCCAGCAGATAACTGTCAGGTAATGGATAGCACATGTAAAGCACAAAAAATAAATAAATAAATAAAATAAAAACCAAATCGTGCAACAGAATATTACCATAGATATAGCACTAAAAATCAGTATCACAGTGCAATAACAAAATGGGTATACCAATTCAAACAATTTAACATTCAGGACTCATTTCTACAGAAAAGTCTGAATGCCTTCAGACACCAGGTGCAGCTTTCTTAAAGAGCCTGGCCTTGCAGTCCAAAAGCAGCCGCTGGCAGGGTCACCGCAAGGGCTAGGATTCCAGTCGGTCTATTTACGAGGAGATGACTCAGCAGGTTCGGCCCAGCGTCAAACACAGAGGGATGTGCCATAATAAAGTTCCATTGATCAAAACATCCAACATCACATCAACAATGCAGCACTGCTTAAAGCAATGACTGCACCAAAAATCTAATTTACCAAATTTCTCTTCCTAACCCAAATGCAGTCAGTCAGTTTGGTGTGTGAAGTTTACATACTTCTGGGAAAATCGGCTGCTACTACTGTATGCCAGAAACCACATAAGCAAGTCTTAATAAAATTACTCCACAGGTTTTGGGGCAGAGATTTTTAGGCATGCAGTTTGTATGACGCCAACTGGTAACGTCTATTACATCTTAGCTACACTAGCCTCATAGCTCCAGTTCAAAACTAAAGAAATTCACACACTAAATGTGTCTTGGCTGATGAGCTACATTTGAGGTAAAGTGGAAAACTGCAAATTTGACTCAAACCATTTGACTTAAACCATCACTTGAATAAAACTGGAAGTGACCAACTCTCCATAGCAGTACAGTCAAGGCGGGATGAGTCAGCCCCTCCCCCACTCAGCACGAAGGGAACGCGCTCAGTCCAAAGGAAATATGACTCATTTCAGTAACATGAGGCATTCTTCAGAAATCTCCACAGAGCGCTTGTTTGTTAAGTGAAGAGCAGACTGTGAATGCCGCACTGTAAGAGTCCAAAAGTGAGAAAGGGAGAGAAAGAAAGAAAAAAAAAAAGAAAAAGAAAAAAGAGACATGCTGTGGGGGGCAGAGGGGTTTATGGGTAAGGGGAGTCATCACTCAGAGTGTCAGTTTCGTCTTTGTAGAGCAGCAGCTCTGCAGAGGGTTTCCTTGGCTGCATTCTGGGATTTTCTGAATCACACTTGCAGAATCATAGCCCTTGAGAGAAATCTTCAGAACAATTTACTGGGTTAAAAAAAGCCTCAGACCTGTTGTGCAACGCAGGGTAATGCTGCACAATATTGTGTTTGTTAATCTTTATCGGGATACTGGCATCAGCATTACTTATACCTCAGAACTTTTCAGTATTCAAATAAGGCCTCAAACCAATCACAATAATTTATCGTGTGTTTTGACATCACAGATGTCCTATAGGCATTTTGGGTAAGAAAGACTGAAACACTTCAGTACCACATTATTATGGTATGTGATCCTGTATTGATTTTCAAGAGAGAAAAAAATTTCAATTAATTTTTGACTATTAGTTCACATACAAATATTCATGTCAGACAATGGCTAATTTTGTGTCCAGTGATTGCTAGACAGCAGTGCAGTAATCCATCTTCTGCCATCAGACTCTTTCGCTTCAATGTCAACAAGTAGCATATTGGCGCTAATGTCAGCAATAGTGAACACATTCATATAGTGGTGCGTTTCTATACGTCACTCTTATTATAATTAGATTTTAAAAATCACAATGTATTGCAGTATACTGAACTGTAACCCTGTATAATGCATCATATCTTATACATATTCTATTAGCAGGTTCTCATCAATACAAAGCCGTAGTGTGAAAAAACAAGGTAAATATTTCTGATCAGTCTATCAACAGATCTCCAAGGTAACAAAAGGAAAAAACATCATTTAAAGTAAACATACCATTGTAATAACAGTTATCCAAGTAATTCTGGATTATTTCTACTGGGTTTACTCAAAACATCTATACAATGGTGTTTGACATGACATTAAAATACTGGAAGATGTACCACAATCGCGATTATACATATGTATGCATTAATACCGACACTGCTAATGGCCCTATATCATGTTCACTTACTAATACTCAGAATTTCCCCAATACCAACATCGGGTCTAATGTACACTGCTAATGAACAAATGACTGGCAGCAATGGGTCAGCTAATACAGGGAAATGTTACTGACTCTACGAACACAAAGCCGTTGGTCACTTTAAACATTCCTCCTTGTCAAATGCCGCCAATACTGTAGTTACAGTTTAAGATAAGGTAGAAATGAACAATGACACTTAAATCATATAAGTATCATCACATTTTCATTTAGATACGCATATCTGATCAATATTTGAAACCAATATTTCAGGACAAAGTTGTTGTGTCTATATTTCATGTTACATGCTTATCTAGAAAAAGCTGACAACATTCAACACACATACACACCAGTCTCGGTATTAACAGGCATGAGAAAAATCAGATATCAGGCATCAGCCAAAGGTTCCCATTACGTTGCATGCCTAATTCAAAGTCTGCAGAAGCTGAGCAAACAATTCTATACTACCCTTTATCATACCATGAATGTTAAAGTGCCAAATCTATCTGAAATAGGGGTGGTTGTACGTCTGTTTCATTCAAGTGATACCTAGGGACTAGCTTAGAGAGCAGACTGTATGATAGTAACCACCTTAAAAAAATGATTCTTGCAGTATGTTCTTTATTGCTTTAGCAATTTTATATTGACTGTATGACAGTGAAAACATGAGTCAGTAAACATATTAGGCCAGCTTCCTAGTCAAAGTATTAATAATTAGCTTCTTATTTGAAAAAAATGCCCATTTCATTATACTAGCCTTCTTCGCTCTTTCTCTACTTTGACTTTCGTAAGCTAAACCCAAAACCACTGAGACACTTACCAAAAACTATAAGAGCACAGAGGGAACAGGACAGAAATTGCTCTGCACAGGGTGCAGATAATTGACCATCTTTAGCAGGTTATTAGAGCTGTGTCTCTTTAGAGGTGTATTTTCAACTACAGCTGAGTGTGCAGTAAGCTAAAGTAATTAAAATGGATATCAAATGGTATTAGGAGAGCTTGATTATCATTACTTAAGCTGTGTAAGCTTAGCAAAATCCTTTCGCTGCACACAGGCAGCAAAACTCCACTGAATGGTTGAGACTATTCCTATGTACTGCTGAGTGAATAGAGAGCGATAAACATGTTTGCTGTGATCTTTTTAAATCAGAGACCGAAAGTTACAAAGTACAAAGACGGAAATTATGCAAATTTTTTTTTTTTTTACTTAAATAAAGAATTTGATCTATATAGACACTGTTAAAGATTTCACTCCAGTCTACTTCCATATATGGAAATTAAACTACGAAAACAGTACACTTTGAAAATACTGCTTTTGTGATACAGCAAGAAGCAATGCGTTTACATACATGCATCTAGGCAATCTACAGCATTTTTCCCTGCCCATTAACAGTGAAATTATAAGGAGCGTTTCAGTCTGGACAGATTTTTGAATGAAAAGTCTATCATAGATAATTTACGTACATAAATCTTAAAAGAATAGTAAAGAAGAGTAAAATTAACTGCCTACCCTGGACATATTGGACAGTGACTTTAAAATAACATGTGCCTTGGTGAAAAAGTAGGATATGAACTCTCTAAGGATAAGAATGAGAAGAGTGATCATAGAACTATTAAATGTTTAAGAACTGAAAGAACCTACAGTCCTTTTGAAAGTGGAAAACATCCCACATGGGCATTGATTCTGCTAGTGGATTACCGCTAATATCATTGAAAGGCTTCATTCAGGCCTACATAAAGTGGGAAGTCAAAAAAAATTTCCAGTAGTCATTTTGAAAGCAATGACAGAAGAATACGGTGTATCCCCAAAGCTTTCTGGGAACGGCTGTGGTAAAGAGTTTCGTGCATAGTCAAAGCGGTAACGTGGTCTGGCTAACGAAAGTGAGTGACACTGTGTCACGCAAGACACCAAAACCACACAAAAAGCTTCAACTTCAGCACCAGACAGTAATGACTGGCTAAAAAAAAAAAAAATGTCAGTTTAGACGGCACCAGTGCCAAAAATAACCATGACATATTCAACATTTTTGACCAAGCAATGGGGTAATAAATGCCCCCAAAATGCTATAAATAATGAACTAAATGTAATAAATCAACGCAATTTTTTTTAAGCTGGTAGTAACTTCAGGTAGATGGTGCTGCACGAGGATGATCATGCTATAAATAGCTGCGGGGTTTGTGACGGAATTCATTGATTAAGAAGAGGTGGTACAGTGCAGTGAATGTCTCTTTCCGTGTGTGGAAAATGTGTCATAAAGCAGATGTCAATGATTGGCACAAAGGAGTGGCTGCATTTGGGCGGGCCAAAGACCATAGTGTGAGGGAAGTAGCCGAATTTGCAGTTGTATGGAAGCGAACAGTCATACAGGTCTACCAGCAGTGGCAAAAATCCCAGTCTACAGGAAATTTTGATCAGAATTGTGCCAGGGAAGGCATCCTCTAAATCTGGACGAACTGTGAAATTCTTTAATGCAAGAGTGGCTGAATACTGATGCCGCCTACATCCAGAAACCTGTCCCGTCCATGCTAATTTTTTCTTTGTGCTCGTGGAGGTATTATACATGAGTGACATGAACTGACATGAGTGACATGAACATGAAATTTTATCACTGCAAAAAGAAATATAACAGTTATGACTAGTACTATTACTATGGTCGCCTTTTAACACAATTTAGCCTATTATTATTATTATTATTATAGCTGCAATAACAGCAATCATTATGTTAATACTAAACACTCTAGTAGCTTCTTCAGTGAGGAGGCAGTTTTTAGTTGTTCTCTTCTGCAGCCTCTCCTAGTTAATGTTAGTTTTTACCTCTTCACTCATCCTCAACTCCTTCCACAGCTTGTGGCTGGTGTCTGAAATAATATTTCACTGTTTGCTCTGTCTAACAAAGACAGCTCACTATAGGCTTGTTAAGTTTATCACATTAAGTTTACTCCCCACCTGTTGGATGGGTTTTATGAGCCGATTCATTCTTTGTTGTCATGCTTAGCAGTTTCCTGGCCCACCAGGCTTGAAACTATTACCCAATCATAGTCAAAATGTAGTCCAGGGGAAACAAATGTACACCGCTCTGTTAAGAATTCTACACATTAAGTGACAGAGCTGACATTCTTATTTGTGTGAATAAGCAGCATGTTTGAGCTGAAGCCTCTGAAACTGACATAAAAACATAACATATTCACTAAAATAGTAGTGTATAAAGACAGTAGTTCAAACAACGATGTTCCGCACCACTGTATAATTTCTACCTGCACTGCTTTCAAACTAACAGGACTTGTCAGCAAAACTGCACATCTGGCAACCCTGGGTGACAAGAATTTTTTTCCTGCAGAGTGAAAGATTTAAATTATTTGGCCAATATACTGCATGTTTAGATGTGAGAATTTAAAAATGCATATAATCTATCACAATAATCTTGACTGATTTTACACTTTCATTAATGACAGTAGCTACATTGCTATGAAAAATCACAGCAGGTATCACAATTGAAGTTTTACAAATCTTTAAAAACGGCAATAGAATCAAATCAACTCTGAAGTATCAATAATATTGTATCACAGGGCTTGTAGTGATTCTATCCCTCATAATTAGTGAAATGGGAACTCAAAAACATCATCATTAATGAAGTAGTTTGGGTTGTTCGATATCAGCACGGGGTCGTTCGATGTGAAGAGAAGTTTGAGAAGCTCTGGTTTAGTCCAAGATCTGACAAAGTTCTTAGCACACGGAGAGAACTGGGGGATTTATGCCAGTGTATTTCAGCATTAATAAAAAATGAAAGTATAGTGCTCCCCTTCCCAGGGGGAGGGTGGTGGGGATGGTGAAAACTCTGAACCAATGCTGCATTCCCACATTCACCCATATCTAGCGAGGGGCTCTTTAAAAATTCATTAATTTACAGCAAAAATAGATTAAAGCACCCAGCTGAGCAAAACTCAAAATTTGGCTCCTGAATAACATTAATAACAAAACAGCTCCCCAAAAGCCCAGGGGGGTTTTGCCTGAAGAAGCCGTGTTGGCTCGGTTTCACCTACAGCACCTTGAGAATAATTTATTTTTAATAATTACTAAAATAACATTTTAAACTTTAGTTGAGCCTAGCAAAAATGCAATGCAGAAAATGAACGCATGACAACCAGCACGAAAATAAATTTGCCCTCTATGAACATTTATTTCTAATCACACTCAGTCTATCTTAATCTTTTACTGATTGACTGATCTGATAGCAGTCTCGTAGCTGCAAAAGCCGTTTGCTGCAGGTCCAAAAACTGCCTAGAAGTGCAGTTACTGTAATTGCTCAGGCCAGTTCTAAATGAGGTTCACTTAAGTGCAATTATCCCCTCTGATCTTTCACATAAAGAGACTTCTTTCACACAGCAAAGTGGGCTCACACAATATGACTTCAAACAAGATTCAAATTGGAATCAGGGAAGCATTTCCAGGAGATGAATGGGTGCATAGCTCATCTGCATGCTAGTGAAGCGCGGCATTGCTAATGAAGACTGAACTACTCTGGTCTCTTTCACACCAACACAACTTCATACTGGGATTAAAGTAGAACATGCTAAACTTCCTAGGCATAGTAATACCAAAGACTGGGCATTATGAGAGTATTCTGATACGCATACTAATATTCATTACTCTTAATACAGTGGTTGCAACAATACATACAGTGTAACGATACGATTCGATCAAAACATTTGGGATATTATACCAAAATAAATTGGAAAGGTTTTCTGTTTCATTGAAAATTTCATACTGCTAGAAGAGGCATCCACAAAGGTAGGGAAAGTCCCACCTCCCCTACTTACTGTTGCTAGGTGCAACAAACTTTCAATTCAGGCTACCTAGCAGCATCCATAACAGACTAAGAAAATTCAGAAGAATAAATAAAAAAGTAGCTTTACAAGCACTACCGTGCAGGCATAAATGAGATAAGAAAATGTGTGCAGGTAAATTACATTAAACAAACCAGAGAGTTGGTTTAGTCAACCAACATTAAAATGCTGAGGTTTAGCGATCTTCTAGGTGATCTAACTCCAAAGCTAAAGCAGGAGCAAGTTATTGCTGAGAACGACTCATTGTCTATAGCACAGATCTTTCAGAAACCATTCATGGAACAACACTAAGAACAGAACTATGGCAAGTACATTAATTAGTATCACTACATAAAATATTTTCGGATTAATTTGAGCACTGTACAGTCCTGTTTAATCTGACTGATTGATTAGCAGCAGCAAAGAAAAGCGGTGGCCTAACTGATGTTGGCGATTTTCTGTAACACTATTTAGTATTAAGTCATATTAAAATAATTTTTAGCATAACAAGCCAGCCTAAACCAACCTGCTATTAGTTGACACTTAGGTGTGAGTAGAGCTGTCCCAATCATGAAGTCAATCATAAATAAATAAAATGAATATAAAGTCATAAATAAAAATGAACTATTTAAACGTCTTTCCATAGCATCAAGTTAGAACAATTTCGTTTTTAAGTCCCATGATGTCTCATTCACCTCATTTATTTGCCTCTATCCTCTATGCTTCATTTGTTGTGTCTAATATTATTGTGAAATGCAATGTAGAAAATGATAATTACAATGATCAATTATGTAACTGGACATGCCTAGCTGAGTGTTTGTTTGCTCTAAAGAGTTATGCCAATGTTTTTCCTTGATGTCTTGATGGAAGGAATGTTAAGAGATTATTTTTATTGCCCAAGAGGCACGTCAATAGTAAATCTGCAAAAGGTCAATTATTCTTTTAACAGGTGATACAGTTTTTACAATGGCAAGGCTCACATTTCTTTTTCACATTTTAATTTAAAGCATGGGTGAGGAATGACAACATTTAACAGTGTTATCATGATAATTAATGCCACAATACACTTTTGTTTAGACCATTGTAATTGGATTTACTGCAATTTATTATTACATATATATATTCCAACTTATCAAACTTGAGAAAAAAAATGTTTTGATGTATCAAACTGGTCTATTGTTACACTCTTACTGCACAATAAGGATAGAATACTTTGCGAATATTACTATTACAAATGCAACGTTTGTTGCATTATATTATAAAACACACTGGCGCACATAAGACATGACATGATTGAGAACTAACTGGCTTGCACTATTTGACCAAAATCTGTGAATACCTTGATTCATCCAAACACCCAAACAACGTCTGTAATTGGTGAGGATGCCGAGAGCATATATTTAAAAAATACAGTTAGAAGGTTTATTTGCATGTTGCAGCATTTATGTATTATCATATTGAAAATACAGTAGATTCATATAATTCATGCTGTAATTCTGTCAGATTGCAATATTCTACAGATAACTAAAGTTTATGAGTGTTTATCAATCACCCCAACAGGCATAAGACACACATAGGATGATATGGCTTCTAATGCTTCATGCATTATAAAATCAGAAATCACTTGTCACATAATTTTGAATGATGGGAAATGAAAACAGAATAGTTAAACTGATCGAATAAATGTTATTAGGTCAGACACAGAAACATTTCTGTAGAGTGCACCTTTAGACAATGTTTTGATTTGCACAAATCACTGTTAATTGCAATTAACAGTGCAATAATTTGCACGGCAATATCATTTGGAACATCTACAATTATCATTTTTGACAAAAGAAGTGTAGCCCCAGCAATTAAGCACCTTGATCGCAGAAATGTGCAATTGACAGAGTTAACACTGTAACAGAAATAACACAAAAATCACCTATGAATCACACAAAAGCATAATGAACGCAGTCTCCTCGCATATAAGCCTAATTCCACAAGCAGAACATCATTGGACGATTGTTACTACACAGACTAATTAAAAGTGGCGTTTATCAGGGTAACAAATTAGATCATGTGATGTTATAGATGCTGTTCCACAGGCTAAAGTTTGCTAAAGCAACTTCCCTGCAGCAGCTAAACAGTATGTCATGAAGTAACCTAGATTGGACAACCTCAAGTTGTAGCAAGATGGCCAAAAGGTACCACCACGGTCACCACAATGGCAATTATTTTCTTAAGATAAAAATTTTAATAATGATTTCATTCCACCAGTAACACCTAAAAGCTTTGTTAACTGAATTGTAATTAGGGAATGATAATTGAATGAATTAATTAATTGTAAACACCATGTATATACGGTTAACATTCTATAAGATTCATTGGTCAAACAGCACGAATAGCTAGTGCAAATTTGTACATCTGTGCACCCCTAAACTACCAGAGTCTTTTTTGCAAACCTCAGAGTAACTAAATATTATGAAACTATCACAAAATTATTTATAGGTCTCGGCCTTCTTAATACCTAATAATAAATATCTTTAGTGGGCCTGAATAAAAGCATATCGGTCAATCCCTGGTGACTACCTGATGGGTGACTTCTGAGCATGGGGAAGTGGTGCTTTTAGCTAGCCTGGAGCCCATTTACCAACAGGGGTCTGATAACTCCATCTCACGGACGGCCATTTGAATAATCACTTCAACAAGGGGAAAAATTAAAAAGCCTCCGAGTGAGACAGGGCCGGGCAGAAGGCCACTGCTGAATCACAAATAAGCTATTGGTATGCAAAAGGTGAGGAAAGGCTGTCTTTTACTCTTCCACATCAGTCCACTAAATCTGTCTACACCTTGATGCTAATTCAGGCCATAAAAGTATACTCTAGATGACAGAACATAAACCAAAGCCTCTCATCATTTAAAAAGTAATTTGCATTTGTACACATTTTCAAATGATGTGTAATACGACTAAGATGTATAATCAATAATTCACCAGAATGTTTATTTTAAACACTGTGATATATGCAGGGATGTCGAGATTATACTGTTAAAATTGATTAAATCATAGATTAATACAAAACAGTCACATTAAAAGTTCTTGATGATGAATCAGCAATGGGTAGTTGGCAATGTGCATGATAATGCATATTTTACATTCTTCTGTGGCCCTCTCTTACAGTAACAGAGCATTAGGAACACATGCATTAATATACATTTATTTTGCAACGGTGTATTTAGATTTCGAAAGCCTGTCTTTCTCCAATAAAGGACATTTTGAGTGTTTATACCTTTTTAAATCTCGATGAATCACAGTCGGTCAAATACTTAATCATTAAATGACAGCAACAGCTACTTTGGATTTGTTTATACACTTTAGGTAGGTCTACATGACATTTACTCTAAAGAAAAAGATATTTGCTCAAATTGTCACATCATAGTGGCAGGAATGAAATAGAACATGAGTTCATCTACTGTATTCTTCATCTTTTTTTACATTAAAAAATGTCTGATAGACTACTTGTTGAAACTACATCAAAAAGATAGAGTGAATTGGTCTTATACAATGTAAATCCAAGCGAACAGATGTTTTTGCACAAACACTGGGCAGCACAGCTGGAGAAAGGCTTAACTTTCTAAAGGTAGGACAAGCTCTCATTAATCAACCTGGTGAAGAACAACATTTAGAGGAGAAAAAAGGATTTTGTGCTGAAACCTCAGAAAACACTGTAGTCACTGTATGCCATCTGACAAACCTCATCACATTAAGCACAATATGCACCGAGAGCCAAAAAACACGATGATGAAGCATCAAAGGAAGAGGATGTAGAGGATCTAACTATATGATGCCAGCCCATCTGGTGTCTAGCCTATGGCATCGTTTAGCGAAGATGGAGTAAAGTGGGAGGAATGCAAAATGCCAGCAGTTTCCAGGTAAGTTTTAGCAGCTAAGCGGCAGGATGCTAAGTGTGAACCCTTCAGGCATGAGGGATGCCAGACTGTATGCGATGCTGCGACAAAACCCTTCACAACATCCTGACATGGGAATGATTACCACATACCACAACAAATGCCTTACACCTTCCACTCTGTACCATTTAACAAACAGTATAGTAACAACATAATACATAGAAAAGACGTTTAAAGAAAAGTACTGTCCACTGCAGGTCTTACATCTATATCAAATACCCCTTCAAATGAATCAGTTACCACAGAGTTAATCTCAAAGAAAATACTGTTAATGACAAGCCATATCATTAACAAAAATGACACCTGAGATGAAATGAAAACAAATAATGCTTAAGATGCTAAAAAACAATACTGACGTCAAGTGTTAAAACTACATCCATAACAAATGCATATTTGAATGTCAAAATTAACACAATAGAACAGTTCAACTGGACAGGAAAAACAAAACTGTCAATACATGTTCACTAGAACCACAAAACTGGAATACTTTCTCTTTCATTCAAAGAAAGTGTTGTACAGTGACCAACAGAGAAACTAATATAATAACTGATATGTTAAAAAGCCTTTCTTAAAGTTTTCTTTTTTAAGTTCTCCTTAAAGGCTAATGCTCATTTCCTAATGCTCCTAGATCTCAATACAAAAAGTCAGCGGTTTCAACAGAGGAACTACTAGGCATGTTCTGACAAGTAAATTGATGGTTCAATCATTTTCTGTTTTCTGAGAGTCTACAACCTGAAGACAAACAGGTCTGGTGCTAACTTGACTCTTTCATGGGTGCTATCGTATTGTTAGACTGATCGAGGAGCCAAATTGCAAGTATGTCTTACATTCATATATATATATATATATAAAACTCATACATACGGCATTTTGAATTCTCTCTCTTGCTATGACGTGTCCTCAAAAAACCCAGAGTCAGAAAGATAATTAGTCTAATCCACAACAGCCAATAAGCAGTAAAAGTGCAGGTATATTCTGCGAGTAAGGGGAAATCCCATCACTGTCCGCTTTATTTGTCTTGACAGACAGCAGGCGCAGACAGTCTATGCTGGCAGATGCAATAATATATCAGCAAGAAAAAAAACAGGAATTTGCAGTCAAACTGAGAGACAGTAGTCAAAGTTTAACTACATGCATGTACTTATGCACCAATGGAACTGGCCAAAAACCGGCTGGCGGCAAAGTCTGGGCAAACACTCACCATTTGACACATGCTTAAGGGCCACGGCCCAGCAAACTGCATATAAAACATCATACTCCAGAAGATACTGCATATAACAATAATACAACAACTTTGTCACATATGCAAAAATCTTATTTATGGCATCATAGAAATCTGTTGCTGGCAGCTGATTTATTCCAGTTCATAGTAAACGTACTGACAGTCTTGTTTTTTTTTCCCTCCACTCAAGTCAGTCATTTGCATTACAAGGGAAGCACCAGCCCAGTACTCTGCAAACCCCAGCTCAGCCACACTGTCATTCCTGCCTGTCAAAAGCAAAACTCCAAGCAAAAGCCATGATCTTCCAGTTCATCTAGCACGCCATTAAACTAGCCAGGAGGTTATAGATAACAGCTGTTTGTCAGTGTTTCGTGTTAGGTTTCTGGAATACAAACCCATTTGGGTTTAAACTGCTCTTGTGCGTTCTGGTTGTTAGGAATGCCCTGAATGATGCAGACAAGTCAGTCATCTGTCCAGGTTGACTAAACTACCTTTAAAGTCGAGTTACTGCTCCATGACAGCAAATCTAAGTTAAGGTTATATCCAAAATAGCTGAGGACATGGCCTTAACCTCTCAGCTGCAGCTGCTTGGCTGGAGAGAAATGTTGAGTTTGCAAGCTGCAGTTTGGAAATACACAAACAAAAAGCATATTGTATGTCACTGGGTCGCATGACATCTATGGTTTATAAGTTTGTACTTCTCCAGCTGGGCTAAAAGTTGAACCAGCATGCAAGACGTGGCTGTCTGAGCTCAGTCACTCTAGCAGCTCTCGCTATGCTAAGCTAAGGCATGCTAAAGCTAAGCTAACGACACGGCTTTTCTCTGACAGCTGGCTGCTTTTCAATCCAACTTCTCCTCAACTGCAGTCCGCTCTTCGTTACCCCTGTCTAGCTTACGTCGACATCAGCGTTAGCCTCTACGAACTAAGGCCCTTGGGGGTTAAAAGAAAACTCAACCCCGCTGACCTCCACCCGAACCCCCGGTACAACTACACCGCCCACGCCGCCAAACTCGCCCCTTCTTCCGGCCTCACTCTCAACTTCGCTCCGCGGCGTTAGCTTAGCCGCATTAGCTCGATCGCAGCTCCCGCTCACACTTACCCGGGGATTTTTTTTTTCCTTCAGCTGCGGCTGCCCTGTTTGGAGCGAGGCAGCCTAGCTTTTACTGCTCTCCTCCTCTTCCTTTTCGGCGAAATAAATAAAAACAAGCTCCCCAGTCTTGCTCCAGAAGTGCCTGTGCTCTGTGTCCGTCGTGCGGTGGAGACTCCGCCGTCCCTCAGCGCCGGTGTGTCCGCGGCTACGCTGCGCCTCTCCGCCTCTCCGCCTCCAGATCGCCCTCAGCGATGCCCGATTCAGAGACGAACCGATTCCTCCGAGTCGGTTCTTTTCAACAAGTCGGACGAGTCGATTCATAATTCTCAAGTTTCAACTTTTGCAGCATCTACAAAAGAATCGAGAATAAAGTAAAAGCAGATTTTAAAAAAACAGAATAAAATGAAATAACGGAATAAATAAAAATACAATAGAATTGTATATATATATATATATA
>CM067494.1:13357341-13461110 GCA_034552555.1 Semaprochilodus insignis | reverse complement strand
AATATTCGTTGTCATTGGATTTGATTACATGAAAATGTTTTATCGTTATTTAGAATGGCCAGAAGATGTCACCAGAGGCAGGTGTCAAATACTGTAAAACCCTGAACCGATTTCTGGTGCTTCAGACATCACTTACTTCACAAAATTTTGGTCATTACTGAAGTTGTATCTTACAAAATACCAAAGTACTATATTGTAAGATATTAAGAAAAACATCTCTTTAAATTAGCTTTTACGTTTCCCTCCATAAAGCTGTAGCCGATTTCTGCTGTCTACTATGCGTTGAGGAACCAGGTGTTCGTTTCATTGAATCAGTTCGAAAGAATCGACTCGTTAAACAGAATCGAACACCCCATTACTACTTTACGGACAACTTACATCCGGGCACTCGCGTTCGCTTCCCTCCGCTGCGGGACTACTTCCAGGCTTCAACCGAAAAACGGTGCGTGCTTATGATGTACCACGCCGCGCAGACAATCTACCTAACTAGATCTGACAGATCACATGTCTGAGCCATTGAATCGAATCTCTGGGTACAATGAACCCCTACAAACGTGAACTTCAGGAAGACAATTAGTCTAACATACAATAACACCAATCCAAGTCAGCAAGTAAGGGGGAATCCCATCGCTGTCGAGAAGCATAAAACTTAGCCCACAGCCATCTACAGTAAGTAATGCATGATTCAGCTAACAGTGAAACTGGGAAAGAAGATTCAAAGTAGGACTAATTTAATGTGTTATATGCACTCAGTGCAGATATCGGTCAGAAATCTGTTGACAGCAAGTCAGTGGAGAGAGTGAGCAAACAGTCAGCATTCTTTCAACAGATGCTTTAAGGTTATGACCCTGCTAACTACACATACTTTAGGAGCACCAGCCAAACCTCAAAATCAGCTCAGCTACACTGGAGTCATTCCTGCCTGTCAAAAGTAAAACTCAAAGCAAAAAGCAAATCTTCCCACTTCATCTTCTAGCTTGCCATTAAACTAGCCAGTAGTTCATAGATAACAGCTTTGCTGTAATTCTTGTGCTTTCTGGTTGTTAAGACTGTCCAGGATGATGCAGATGAGTCAGTCAGTTAGAGTGAGTTACTGCTTCATGACAGGACATCTGAGTTAAACAGTCATACAGTAATACAACATTTGCCATCTTACATAATAATCTGTGGGGCACAATAATGTTAAGCATGCATTGTGCAAATACATCATATATAACCATTACATGACACTAGACTTCCTAGCAGCATCTTTGGCCAGTTAGCAGTGAAAAGAAACACATTGTAGTTACTCCCACCTTCCACATACATCATCAGAAGGAGGTTTTCCTAGTTTAAAAAAACTGGCAACGTTTGCTCTCAAGACTATAGAAAGCAAGTAGGCATGTGTGGAAAAAAGTAGCAACATTGCCAGAGACGGCAATGGTGTCGTGCCAGACTGTCATGGAGTGACTCAGAATGGCAGCAGGTCATTTTCGGTGACGAGTCACACTTTTGTCTTGGTGGAGACGACCAATAAATCCTTGTGTGGAGGCACCGTGGTCAGCGCTCCACCGCTAAATCTGCAGGAACTGTGTGAGAATATTCAAGATGCATGGGATGGAATATCACAGAACACCATTTGCAGTCTCTACAACTCAAGTAGTCAAGTCAAGTAGTTTTTTATTGTCATTTCAACCATATACAGTGGTGTACCGTACACAGTGAAACGAAACAGCAAAACATGCCGAGATGTTGCATTAGCAATCATGGCAGCCCGACACCATACTGAGAGACACTACTTCTGTATTACCTATGCAAAGAACCTTTGAGGAAGCATCTTATTAAAGTGTGTAATTCTTGCTATGAGTACCTTGTACATCCTTTCAAAAGATGGCTCTTTAAATGTTTCTTACTAAAGAAAATCGTTCTATATACAACTATAAACACTTTGCATAATCAAAGGGTTCTTTTAATCTTGATGCCATACTGAGAGACACTACTTCTGGATGTGTAGCTCCATAAATATTGCCCATATCAGTCTAAATTTATCATCATTTATTGTTCCTGGTAACCTTTATCTTCCTTTTGAATAGCATTGCAATCCCTCACGTCCTTCTGGGTGCAACTATTCCTTTGATGATGAGTGTATTTCCAAAATAGCTGAGGTTATGGCTTTGCAGGGGAATTCCACAATTTTTCTATTCTTGAGATGAACACAAAGACACATTTTACATCTGTGTTAAAGGTTTGAAGACTGTAATAAAACTTTAACGTATTTCTTTCAATAGGATTTGTATGTTTAATATTGACATATTAAACTCATAAGCTTCTGGAGTGCAAATGTTCTGAAATATGGTTACAAGGTGATGTTCAAATGTCCTTGTTATGTGACAACAAATGCGGTTTAATATGTCAGTAAACTACTGATACTTGGCACTTCTACCTGTGATCACCACCACATCCATCCTATGTATATCAATACATTCACTACTCACATTTGTAGCTGTTTCATGTAATTTAACTGACTGTGATGTCAGTGGCTTTTAGACAAACTCAGACGTCTGGTTCCTGCCACCTCCACTGTTAGCAATTTTGGCTCAGTAAGTTTCTCTAGAATAAAACATTCACATCAAACCTCTGTAAATGACTTTGTTTATATCTTAATGAATTAACTTAGGCAGATATGTTTAAAAATTGGCGGAATTCGCCTAACTTCTCACTTAACTTCTCATCTTGCCAATAAAGGGATGTTCAGTACAAGCAATAATAACTTGCCTTATGCTCATACGACCCCTTTCTCACCAGGTTCTGTATCTACCATACTGTACACAAACAACAGATCATCCAGATGTTTTTCTAATAGCCTTGTAACATTTGTTACTACCTTACTGCCTGAATCTTTCTCTGTATGATCCCTGTGACTCTGTTTAAATCTGCCGTGTGGCCTTGTCTTAACTGCACTACCCCACAGGATGCCTTTTGAGACTTGCTTCCTCCCTTTGAGATTTTTCCTTAAACTGTTTTCTTTTGGCTCATTAGGGTGCTGCAACCACATTTCTGGACAAGCTGCTTCGGGACCGCACAGCTGTTGTAGAAAGTGCATTACAAATAAAACAGAATACAAATTGAATTGAGAGCAGAGCACCTAAGCCCAGTTCTGGAAAATCCTGTAATAACCATTAACATAATTCACATGTGCACATGTGCTAATTAAAAAAGATTCTTCTTTCATGATTCTTTAGTACAGTCTTTTGGAACCTTTGATGGAGAATTGTTGTATATGCCGAAGCTTTTTGAATCTGGCTGCATATGGCACCAAAAACATTTCTTCTTTTGTTATGTTCTTTTGTTTTTTCTGTTATGTTCTAAGTATGACACTGTAACAATAACAGAACCCTTTCTATGGTGCTATATAGAACCATATACAACACATTCCCCATCTGTCTGAATAACCATTTCACCATGTAAAAAAAACATTTAAGTGTGAACTGGTTCTATGTACTCATATAGAACTTATGGTTCTAAAAAGAACTATTACCTATGCAAAGAACCTTTGAGGAAGCATCTTATTTAAGTATGTAATTCTTGCCATGACAACACTGTACACCCTTTCAAAAGACGGTTCTCAAATGTTCCTTACTAAAGAAAATCTTTCTAACTACAGCTATAAACACTTTGCATAATCAAAGGGTTCTTTGAATCTTGAAAAGTTTTTCTTCAGGAATTGATTCTATATAGAACTTTTTGAAAAGAGTTTCATAAAGCACTATTATTACAATGTTGAGTTTGTAAAAATAGTGTTCACTGTTCTATATAGAATCATTTTCTTTATTAAGAAGCCCTTAAAGAATATTTCCTATAATCTACTCAAATCTAACATGAATTGTCATATTAATAATCAACAGAAATAATCTTTATTTATATGAATGCAGTCTGATGTGACAGGTCTTTGTGACCATTGTAGTGGTTTTATGAAATGTGAGGAGGTGAAACTCACTATGAAAAAGCAGTGAAAGTGAATGTCGCTGCATAGACTGCATGCAATAGCGCCCCCTGTAATTTAAAAAGGGAATAACTTATTTATATTTAGGTTTTTGTCTTGATTTTCTCACAAGGTTAAAATCATTATTACAGCCAGTGTTATCCCAGCCACGTAGAATGACCAGCTATAGGGCTACTAGATATAGGAGGCCTGGACTAAAAAGTGTCCAAATTCAATTGTGATACTGATGCTGAATGTCTGAAGTGTCGCCTCCTCCTTAAATAGTTTCCAGCTGTGATTTGATTGTTTGACAGAAGTAGATTGCTGTCTATCACTCAGTAAAACTCAGTGTATAAAGTCACACTCTCTAATACTCAACAACCTTATCAAACAACACAACATTAATTTCCGTCCAGAGCTGCGTTCATTTTTAGGCTGATATCTAGTACTGCTCAGGGGAGAGTCAATCCACTCTGTAAAGTCTGCTCCACCATATCCAACAGACTTTCAGTGGGATTAAGGCTGGAATTCTGTGGTGAAAGTTTTGGGTGAAACTGATCACAATTTAAGCATGATGAACGTCTGTCTTGTCGTCCTAGAATATGGCTGTGCCGTTAGGGAAGAGAATAATCCATTGATGAGAAAACCTGGTCATACATTTATTCAGGTGGTCAGTAGACTTCATTCTATTGCCACATGATCTGACCAACTGAAGCAACCCCAGCAACTTCCCTTCTTACCCATGGATATGCCCATGGAACAGGGTCAATCTGGACTCATCAGATCACATGACCTTGTTTCATTGCTTCAGTGTCCAATCTTTATGTTAAATTGAAGTCTTTTTTATCAAAAACAAGTGGTTTTCTTTCATCCACACAGCTGTTTAGTCCCAGTCCTGTAAGTTCTTATCATACTGTGCCTGTAGAAATGCTCTACTTTCACTACTAGACACAGGCGTGAGTTCTACTGTCATTGTTTTATGATTCAACTTCACCAAGCGTTTAAGTCATCTCTGATCACGCTCATTCAGAATCCTCCTCCAATTTGAGGATTCTGCTCTCTCCTTCCATGTTTGGACAGTTCTTAATTTAATTCTGGTTATTTCAGCTTCTGCTTGGAGGTTTCCTTGTTTGATGTAGGACAACAAATCGACCCTTCTGAATCACAGTAACATCCTTTCCATGACCGCAGGACACGTCTTTCCACACGGTCGTTTAAGAAATGAGAAGCTACTTGCTGCATCAGTTAAAAGACCTGTAGCACAGTATAACTATAACACATTAATCACTGCAGTAATTATCCAATTAAAGACGCTTAAGGATTTGCTCATGTATATCCAAACAGTGACTGTTGAAGTTTAAGGTGTACTGTAATGTACATGTTTCTGCCATTTAGGGAAAAATGACTTTATGACCTAGTTTGTCAAAATAATGACAATATCTCATTATAATAAGAATATTTCTTAGAATTATGACTTCACTCTCCTAATAATAGCTCACTATTTCGTTCTCATAATTATATAGTCATAAAATAATACTAAGTCATAAATGTGAGATGGTCATAAGTCAAAATTATGAATCACAGAAAGTAATTCTATGTATGTATGTCTATGAGATTTGTGAAATTTGCGAGATTTGTATATCCTAATTATGCCATAGTATTTCATTATTATAAGATCACATTTGTGAGTCATAATCATGAGATACTACGCAGTAATTATGGGAAACTCTTGCATTAATGTCTTGCCTCCTACAGTGAAGCCAGCGTAGTTTCTAGAGCGGGATTTTCCAGTTTAGAGACTATGAACATCCCCTTCTGAAGATGTACTCATCTTGAAGGTGGGAGAAACTTTAGAAGCTTGTTTAACTGCAGGCTCTGTGAAGATGAAGTGCTGTTTGATTTCTTCCCTCTTGCTGGCTAATAACGCAAAAGCAGCCTAGACAGCTAACTGACTGCTAGGAAGTGAAATATTACATCTATAAACAAGTATACATAAGTGGCTAGAAAGAGAGGGTTTTTAATCAGTGTGTGTGTGTGTGTGTGTGTGTGTGTGTGTGTGTGTGCTAGTGAGTGTGTGGTGGGAGGTGTCACGTATGCATTAGGGATGGGCAGACCGAAATCTAAATATTGATACTTCCGATTCTGGCGTTCACTTTTAAGAGTCGATTCTGGCACAAGAACACGGACATCATTTATTGGTTTATTTAGTGGGATGGTTGCGTATCCTGTCTCTCTCCCTATCTCAATAAAAACAATTAAAATGCTGCTGTAACTGATGGTGCAGTCTATGAGCTGCTTTGTCCTTCCGCCGTTTTCCTTTCCTCCCAAAAAAAGCTGGTTACTGAACTGTGCATTTTTACCAGGTAGACTTCTCTGAGTGATTTATCAGAAGACTCACAAGTACACTTGATAAGTACAAATGACAATTTATCACGGCATTTATGGACTAAATTTTCAATTGACAGCACTCGCTTAAGTGAACATATGATTTGAATATTATCAAATATAACTCTGAATTTACTCTAAATTTATATTTGTTATTACTGAATTGAATTATGTCCAAAGAGACTCTGAAGGTTTATTTAATATTAATGTCAGACTTTCTGTTATAACGTGGTTTATATTTACCATTTATCACAGCAGCGCCGGGGTATTTGTAGTGAGGAGAACTACTACCAGAGATGATACATGAAGCCGAGAGCCTCCATGACAAGATATTTCGGGGGACACGGTCACGTGGACTCATATGCACCACCACACACACCAGCGGGAAAGTCTGTCCATGTCACCAAACTTTCACCGATTATTTCCGCTCCTTTAGGATTACAGCGGCGTTGTGCCCGTTTGTGTAAGCGTGAGGTTCATGTGAGTACTTTGAGAAGAAATAGTTCGCTTGGGGTTTGTTCAGTCCTCTTTCGGCACAGGCTGTTGGGGTTGTTGCCCTGGGAGACGAGGGAGAAGCGAAGCGGTTGACGCAAAACGTAAGCAGGCAGGAACTGAAACTCTTTACCGCCACAATCACTTAAATTGGCTTGCGCAATCTTGGTTTACCTTATATGATCTTTGTCGCTACTCAGTAATGTCTTCCGGGTTTGTCAAACGCTAGAGGGCGCACCTGAGCGAGTCCAAAATGAATGGGTTAATAGGGCGCATTTGAGCAACATCAGGTGCTTTCAAATAGAAGAATGAATTCATTTCCTGACCACAGAACAGCAGTGAACATTTTAATACCGCTGTATATATTAATCCCATTCGAAGTTGTAGGACTTTTTTACTTCAATAAGAGGTCAAAAATGCCAAAAAAAACATGATGAACATAATAAATAAAATTAACATAATATAAAAAACACAAGTAAGAATAAAGACCCTAGTGATTTGCAAATGTCCACAGTTTTTTGCACAGCTGGAGCGAAACGATTGACGCAAGACTTAAGCAGACAGGAAACGAACCTATTTTTCTCCTTTCACTTGATTTGTTGCCATCTTGGTTTACCTCATCTTTGGCCTCATGTACACATGACCGTAAGCGCGAACCGCTTTACTCAGCCAACGAGCTGCTCCGCTTGCTAACCAATCATGACTCAGTAGCTGTACTTCTACCCAATCAGCAACCGGTAGCAGTAACGCTAACACTCTACTGCTCAAAATCTGCTTGCTGCAGAAAAAGAAAGCATACGTTGAAAGTACGTTGCCATTGCTTTTTAGTGAATTACATCCTTCTACCTTCTTAAATTAAAGGATGGTTTAGGAAAAGTGGTTAGAACCTATTTCACCTTATAGTTTTTAGCTCTGTAGCTCCATTTACCAAGTTCATTTAGCACTCGCTCACGGGCGCCATCTGGCGTGTTGATATTACGGGAGAAACAGGAAGTGACCGGGTTTCATTAAAACCGGCCCTCGTAATGTACCCGGTATGTTAAGTTATTCTCATCTTAGCTATTGTCATCGACAAATAATTCATTATGAACTCTGAAAACTTTTATTTTGCCTTTTAACAACAAAGCTATTAAAACAACAGAATATTATTGCTGATACATTTTACCTTCTGACTTGACTCTTTTTTGTTTGTATGATGTGCTGTATTTATCCCCCCCAAAATGTTGAGTTTCGTGTAATCATTTAGACCTTAATATAACTGTACTATTAAGGAAACATAAATAAATAAATATATAAATAAATAAGAGACTTTTATTTTGAACTCGAGTGTCGCAAGCAGGGCAGCTAAACTTACACATGCGCACTCACTGAGCGTGTGCATTCCGGGTCACCTTAGTGAGCTAAAGTTTATCGGGACTGTCAGCTTTATTTTAATACTTTATCACTGCCTTGTGAACTGCTCTGCTGTGTCAACATTACATACAGTAAGGTCATTAAATATGTTTTATCCGCACGTATTTACAATCGTATATAGCAATCGTAAATCCGTCGTCTCTGTCATTCCAGCTATTTAGTAAGATCAGATGTAAACTGGGTTTAAGAAGACAAACAGCTCAAACGATTTAAGCAATGCTAAGAGAATGAACCAAAATGCAACGTTGGGTAAAAAGGTGTCGGGTACAAAAAGTTCCCTCCGGCTCCAGTGGAGCTTCTTATTGTAGTACATTCAGCATTATCAGTAAAGGGAATTAAGTTTGCTGGGTGGTGTTTTTTCTGTTGTTTAAGATCCTCTTAGTCTAAAATAACATACTAAAGCTCAGGTGTGAGGGATGAGAGCAATGCAGGTAGAGCAGTCCAGGAACAGAACTGATATTAAAACCAAAGCAATGTGAATGACCAACGGGGTCTAACGATACACTGTGCACATGAGTCGATTAAAGATCCCAAAACCCATGATATTTTAAACAAAATCTGAAGAAAAAAAAAATATATATATATGACAAATAGTCATGCACAGCTTGGAGCTGGGAGGCAGGAGAAGCTGTTGATTGGGGCTGATCATGTACAGATCTTGGTGTTTAAACAGTGCATTTGCATTAGACTGACATCATTAGCAGAATGTCTGTTTTCCACAATGCCTTGTCTAGAGATAAAAGAACGTATTGAATGTTGCTTTATAATGTTTTGTGGCTCTGTATTGATTAAACACAGTATTGATTTTAACACAGTTCTTCATTTTGTGTTGTGTTTAAACACCTGACTATACAGCAGTGTTGTAATCTATGTTCACCATTAAACGTAGACTCCAATGTAAAGTAGCGTAAGCGCACACCGCTAACATTAGCAATAGCAGATCTATGCATACGCTGGTGTGTTTTTATACTATGACAGTTTTCCAAAATTATCGTTTAACAATTGTGATTTTTGGTCTTGCTATCAATATCGCAATATACCGAATCGTAACCCGTTTCATGATTCATTGTCCTCCACTGTACCTCTCATCAATACACAGCCCTAGCATGTTGAGTTAGCAAACATGACACCGACGCCATACTGAGAGACACTACTTCTGTATGTGTAGCTCAATAAATATTATCACTTACCATCATTTGTTGTTCCTGGTAACCTTCCTTCCCAATTGCAGTCCAACACCTCATTCTGGGTGCAACTGTATATTTTGCTAATGAGTATATAAATTGTGTTAAAATCTCCTTTTTGAGCATATCACAGGTTTAGTACTTCCCGACCACTAGGTGGCAGTATTGTTAACCGTCTTCAGACATTTGACTTTTCCACAACAGGTAGCGTAAGGGTGCACTGCTAACGTTAGCAGTAGGAAATGGTTTCATACTATGCCAGTGTTCTTAAATGAAAAATGTAAAAATCATGATATATCGCTTTGCTTCCAATATCGCAATATATCAAATCATAGCCCTTGCATCATGATCAATATTGTATCGCCAAGTTCATGCCAATACACAGCTCTGCTATGGAACAACTGTATCCATTATAAAGAACACATATTAGATTTGGACTTCTTATATACAGCGTATCCACAACAAGTGTATCATTATAGTAACTACATAATAAGAAGTAGCCAGTTGAATGTGATCCCATTAAGATGCTGTCTTATTGTTCATTTGCTTTGCTGATTGTTTATTAATTCCTGTTTATTTTATTTTTGCAAACACTGAGTAAAACATGTACTCGTAGTATTTCATAACCATTTTAAACAACTTTACCTCAGGAAAAAATAACAAAATATTGTGATACAGATTGTGAATATATATTTCTTATGTTGTTGACATATTTCTTACCCTTATATCTAATAACATTTTCATTACAGGCTTTCACACTATGGCACAGTCTACTGTTCCAGTGTCTGCTGCAGCAGATGGGAGCCTATCCGAGGAGTTTGCTGTCCCCTCTCATGTTGAGGAAGTCAAGAAACTGATGTCAGAATTTGCTGAACGACATGAAGCTGCTGGCCGCAGGGTTGTGTTGATCACTTCAGGCGGCACCAAGGTTCCTCTGGAGTCCAGAACGGTCCGCTTCCTCGACAATTTCAGCAGTGGACGGAGGGGGGCTTCTTCTGCTGAGTATTTTCTTGACTCTGGTTATGCAGTGATCTTTCTACACAGACATCGCTCTCTCTTCCCTTACACACGGCTCTACACGGGAGTCAATCTGCTGGACAGTCTGAAATTTGAACCAGACAGTGAGGATACTAGTCGAGTGCTGGTGGATCAGAAGGCACTTCCAAACATTGTAACAGTGCTGAAACGTTACCAGGCAGTGAAAGTAGCAGGGTTACTACTACCAGTGGAGTTCAGCACTTTATCGGAGTATCTTCATCTTCTCAAAGCTGCAGCCCAGGCGCTCAGTTCAATAGGTAAACACCACACTGCTTATACCTCATAAACCACAGGTTTAAACTTCGGTCAGGGGAGCCACAGATTAGTAAATCCCCTACCCACAAATCTTGGCAGTTAACAGATGAGTTGAATAAATTATGTCTGCGCAGGGAAATCACTAAACTGTGTTGGTGACCAGCCCTTTAGGACCAACATTCAGTACCCCAGACATGTGTGAAGGTTTGTGCGATGCAAAAATATGACATCCTTTAGGGCTGGGAAATGTAACAATACACACGGTCATATCAGAATATTATGACCACCCCTGGTTTGGAGTGGACTCGGCTCGGGACATCACAGATGCCACATGACAGGGTTTGCTTCACCTAGAGATAAGCAAGCACACCAGTCAGCTGTAGCAGAGTGCAAAACAATCATCACATAATTTGACTGATGTCCAAAAGGCCATGATAATACCATGCGTGGTGGTGCCCCACTTTCCTCTGCACTTTGGTTGTGGTGGAGGTGTTGCACTTTCCTCTGTGATCCTGTGTTCATTAAAGAGGTTAACTGGTCCACTGTGGTGAGTAGTAAAGAGCAATGGACGTGCCACAGTGGACCAGTTAACCGCTATAACGAACACAGGAGCACAGAGGAAAGTGTCAGAGAACACCATTACGTCTGGGCCTGCAGATCCATGGTTGAGGCGCCAATGTTAACCAAGGTTTACGTGGCGTCCAGTTTGCATAAAAGTTCTGTAATTGGACATTGTAGGATTGGAAAAACATTGCCTTCTTGGACAAATCACGGTTGGTGCTGCAAAAGGCCGCAGTTGCACACGAGAACTGCATCCAGAAGACAACTATTGGCCAACGCAGGGTGGTGGTGGAAGTGTACATGTCTGGGGGATGTTTTCTTGGCATGATCTTGGATAACTACAACCACTGCATGAGTCTCTGAATGCTAACAGGTACTTGGCAATCCTAGCGGATCATGTGCACCCGTACATGTTGATGTTCTTCTCTGATGGTAATGGTACCTATCAACAGGATAACGCCTCATCTCACTGCGCAAGGGTGGTGCGTGAGTGATTTAAGGAGCACGACATCGACTTTGGTGTCGTTCCCTGGCCTGTTAACTTGCCCAATCTCAAACGTTTGTTCCACATCTAGGAACACTTGGATCACCAGGTTCACTGTGTTGACCCACAGCCACACAATCTGAGGGACCTGTTGCAGTTGATATAACACAAGTGCCTCCAGATACTTTCCATCACCTAATACAGTCCATGCTGTGATGTCTCGCTAGTGTCATTCGAGCCAAGGGTGTTCATTTCCAATCTTTGATAGGTGGTCATAATATTCTGATATTCTGCTGGATTACTTATATATGCAGCAAACGCTGTCACGTGGCATATATGACGTCCCAACCGAGTTCATTCCAAACCAGGGTGGTCATAATATTCTGATATGACTATGTATATAAGTATTGTAATAAATTATATCACAAGGCAATACAATATGCTTCTCTGGACATGTTGTGGATATCGTCAGTACTTGTGGAACACTGACATGTACTCCATGATTCATTATGCAGAAAGCAGAATTAGTCCCAATTAACTGGATTTAGGGCAACACGGTATAGAAATCATTGTATTCACAGTTTTGATATTTAGTAGATAGTTCAGTATTTTAAAATGCAGCACTACTGGTTCCTTTTTCTCACCTTCAATTGATCAGATGCCAGAAAAAATACATATTGTGGCATATCGTGTATAGTGCAAATGACCTGAAATCTCAATATTAGATGTTTGCTATATTGCCTACCAAGCTCACAATGCTTGAAGGCAATTTTGAACTAAACAGCAGCTGTGCATTTTAAAAAAAGGCTTTGAAATGCTGAGTACAATTATCTATTTATTTTAATATTTTTTTTCAGTTAAATGAACAAATCAAAGAAGTTTAGGTACTTTATGCAGTTACTGTTTATAAAAAAAGAATTAACAGGCCTTAAATCTGTCTATTTGTGATAGGACAGTAGTCCCACATGTATTGACGATACAGATCACATACTCTAAACTCCATAAACTAAAAATATTATGATGACAGTACTACATAGTCATATTGCCTGCCTCTACCCACAGGTGCTTTGGAGTTAATCTTATCTTTTGCGTATTTCAGGTTCCAAAGCTATGTTTTATTTGGCCGCAGCTGTTTCTGATTTCTACATCCCAGCATCTGAAATGCCGGAGCACAAAATCCAGTCTTCAAATGGTCCTCTACAGGTCTGTGGACACCAGAACATCACTCATATGTGCCACAAAACATTTTAAATATATACATTTTAAATGTATGGGCATGAATATGAGGCTCTTCTGACGGTTTTCTGCTAGTTATTGGAAAACGACTCTTTTGCATGCAACCACAAGAGTTTTAGAAAGGTAGGATTCTACTCATGCTGAAACAGCAAAGGGCCTCCGCCAAACTGTTGCCACAAAGTTGGAAGCACACAATTCCTTAGGATGTCATTATGCCATTGTGGGATGTCATTTTAAGATTTCCCTTCACTGTAACAAAGACTCACAAACCATTGAAACCAGCCCAGACCAATGCTCTAATTAATTACCTTGCACATGCAGGCACAAGAACACTCAACATTTATATGGCGAACCAGGCAATCCTTCAGCTTTACGGAACAAAAAAATAACCAAAAAAAACACATGTAGGGCTGGTTTGCAGCTAAGTGAGCTAATTAGCAAGTCTGTGTATCAAGACTTTCTTTGATAACTCCCTAGATTTAGTGTCATACGTAGCAGAAGCAAATAATACACAGTCAAGTCAATTTTCATGACCACTTCCTACTGTTGAAGTACTTCATGTTTTCGTGGCATCCTCTAGGCCCACTCGTTCATGTGGAAAGCACTCTCAACTGATTTGCGTATGAATCCATCCCTGCAGATCACGTACACCCATACATGCTGATTGTCTTCCCTGGGGCTGATGGGGTCTTCCAGCAAGACAATGCAATGTGTCACACGGCTAGAAATATCTGACATTGGTTGGAAAAGCATGACCAAGACTTCTAAGTACTACCCTGTCCCCCTAATTCCCCAGAGTTAAACCCAGCTGAGCATCTGTGGAACCACCTCGATCACTATATTCGCTCTATGGATCCTCCCCCACACACCCTCCAACAGCTGTGGGCTGCACTGCAGTCAGCATGGCTCCAGATACCTGTGACATCCTACCAGGACCTTACTCAGTCACTCCCAGCCCGTCTAGCTGCTGTGCATGCTGTACACGGTGGTTATTCTGGATATAAGGTCATAATGTGACTCCACTGTGTGTATTAAATTAAAATGAAGGAATCAAGAAGTTGAAAAGATGCATATAGCCGAGAGCTTACTGTTATTTCTTGTTCTACCTTAAATGTTGTAGTAGTTATTGTCAGACTCCTGTATGAACGCATGTAACTGCTGCACTATTTAAGGTGGAATTGAAATTTGAATAAGATTAAGGGCACATCCTTAAAGCATGTTGTTTTCTATGTTCCCCAAAACAAATGTGGAAAAATGTCATTGACTTTTTCATTGAATTTTGTACATACAGAGTTACTTTATGTAAAGGCTGAAATGGACTTTGTGAAAATGTCAAAACTTATGGCTGCAGTTATTTCAGAGCATGGAGGTATCATTACAGGTAAAATATGGACTAGAACATGTGGCAATATGCTTGTTCATGCACTGATTTGTTTCAGGTTTTTAAGTTTACTGTGTTCTTTCTCCTTGGTTTTGTAGATCTCAGCTGTCTGATTAAAACTTTTGTCATATTCGATTGGCAGAGATTGTGTCAGTGCTGAGCAGTACATACTTTATAGTGAAGGTACTGCAGCATTGGTTGTGTTTATGTGAATCCAGTTTTCTGATGGGTGATGTAGGGTGATGACTGCGCTGCTGATAGAAATAGGCTATCGTTTGGTGTAATGGCTTTGCAGATCATTAGCATGTTTTAAAATTTGTGGAAGTGTTTTTGCGGTGGGCTGGTATGCATCTTATGACTCCCAGTCCGAAAAAAGGTCCCACTCTGGCCATGACCATTACTCCTCCTCCACTAAACTTTGCAGTTGACACTATACATTCTGTTATCTATTTTTATTTATTGTGACCAGGTTTAATGGCTGCTGTTTGTGTTAAACAGATAAGCATGAAGATGGTTCCAAAGATGCTGAGGCCGCTAGTAAAGGACTGGGCTCCACAAGCTTTCGTCATTTCATTCAAGCTGGAAACTGACCCGTCCATCCTTCTGGAGCGTGCTCGACGAGCTCTGGACACATATAATCACCAGGCAGTGGTGGCTAACGTCCTGGACACACGGCGTGGTTATGTAGTTGTTGTGACCAAACACTCTCAGCATGAGCTGAGTCTTACAGATGAAGAAGTTCAGAAGGAGATAGAAATCGAAGACAAAATTGTCAGCAATCTCACAGCAGCACACACTCAGTTCATGAGCCAGTGAGTCTTCTGACCTGTAAAGTGTTGTTCGGTTCATGTCATATGGTGTTGAAGTTCTGTTTTGGCCAAAAATCTAACTTGTATAATTTTTCCACTGTCCAGTGATGTGTCGAGATGCATTTCATGCCTGATGTTTGCTACTTTAGTTTTGCACTGGAGCTGATGTAGCCAACAAGTAGCTTTGTACAAACTGCATGCCTAAATCCTCACACATTTGATTTAAAAGTGTTTTAAGTTATATAAATGGACTAGCTGACCTGGTTTCTGACACAATTGTAGGCTTGTTACTGTTTTTATTACTTACTGGTACTACTAGCTTTTAATGTCAGCTTTACTTTAGGAATGTAATGGGATATATCAAAGAAAACAAACCAGTATATTCAGATTTTTGTCCTTTGGGTGGTAGGACACTCGCATTACTTATGGGCTAGTTATTTAGTCCATTGACTCACTGGTGGCAGGAATAAGACGTTGACCTGTAACTGGAGTCCAGTAGTGCTCAGAAATGTGGCAGTAGTGTTGAAATATTTTATCCTATGTTGGAAAAATGTGGGTGCTTTTGCTAATAAAAATGATTTAGCATTTAACTTAAATACGCTTTGGCACAAAGGACTCAGAAGGCATTGCGGAGTGGCAGTTCTCCACACTAGAAACTCTTTGGTGTAAGCTTCCATTACTTGTTGGCTCATTGCTCTAGTGCAAAAATAAAAAAGCCAAATTCAGACACTCAACATGTCCAAACAATTATATTTAGAGTGAGAGGGGAAACTGTACATTTGATTTTTAGTCAAACTATGGCTTAGGGTATGGGTTGAAGTGGGGTAAGCAAGTTCTAGATAAATGCAAAATGTCACTTCTTATATTCTGTATAATTTATAGTACTAGAATAAACTGTCAAATGTCAGGTGCCTCTGAGAAACCCTGCTATAAAAACATTCCCAATCATGTTCCACATATCTGTTTTATTGCTCTGCTTTGTCATGTAGTTTTTAGTAATTTAATATGTAAAATTCTGACGAGGTTTGTGCTGGTGTGTTAAATGTACTGTTAAGACACTATCGGTCGAAGATAAGAAAATGATTGAAATGGAATGTAATCAACCATGATGTTAATGCTGCATATAAACATATTATATTTCTTTTTACCAGATACGTCTTTCTCATCCAAACAGACAAGAAGTCACAGAACTCATTTGGGAAAGGTTTAATGGATATGAACTTTCTGTCAGCATTGACAAAACACATACAGTACTGAAACAGTTCTGTGAACACAATATTCATGACCTAATTACCTTCCAAAAACTGATTTTAAAGGGCATTTTCAGAAATGACATAAGGACAAAAATTTTTTTAAAAAGTCTTCTCGTTTGTTGAGAAACAGTCATTCATAGTGGTTTGATGTGAGATGGCATATTGTAGAGAACATTAGGACTTACTAACAGTGGTGATATCAGTAACCACGGGTCATCATAATGTCAAAAATGCAAATATAGCATTTTATTTGCCATCTACACGAGTACACTTATGATTTTTATTTATATATAATGTTGATGGTGATGTAATGAAGAGATACTTAGGAAATCAATGTAATAATTTTTAGAGGCATCAAATTCTTCTCTAGAATGAGGCGTTTCACATCACACCACTCTGAAAGACATGTACACCATATCGATGTCATTGTGCAGATACATCGAAAAGCCCTTTAACTCAGTATTAAAACCATTTTGCACTGTAATCGGTTGCTGTAACTAAACCGATCACTTGAGTTTGATACTCTTCTTAATTCCAGCACGAATTCCAGACAGTTCTCCACTGTATCTTGTTTCTTCACGCCGAACTTCAAGAACCTGAAACAAAAGACATCATCTTAGGAAATGAACAAACAGAAAAGGCTACCATTATAAGCCTCACTGCTCAATTCTAGTTTTATATCCATTCTTTGTATCTTTATGGTTTATGTTGATGTGAGTAAGTGATGCATTTCTAGGTTTATTGTGAACATGTCCTAACCAGCAATGCTCCCAACTAACATGAATAATCCATGTGCATCATGAAGATCAAAAAACCGTTAAAACAGGCTGTTAATGGTAAGCTGGACATGCGCTACAAATGGTAACAGATTTCTAGAATGGAGAGTACCACCAACTTAACATCAGTCTGTAATTTCTTGTTTTTTTGTCGAGAGGGTGATCACATTAGACAATAAAGCAAAGAGAGAGTATGACACACATGACGAGGTTCAGCTACAAATAAGAACTTGCATCCCAGATCTCCTCAGGTATCCCGTGATGCAAACTAAACTAAACTTACTGGAGTAGACCCGTTTCTGCTTTTATAAGTAGCGAAAACTAAACCAGTGATGAATACGGGGCTAAGAAATGATGTCATCACCGTGAGAACTGAAGAAATATTCAACAACAAACTGGCAGCTGACTTGAAAATGTAAAGAGAGTGACTCGACGTCTGCGTCCATATGTTAAAACATGACGACTGCTATCATTTGCCTGCATTTTACATTACAGATTTATCTAAAGCTGTTTTAATCACTCATCGAGTACGTCTCTGACCTTTACATACTACAGAACTCCATAATTGTAAGTCATACATTTCAGCCGTCTGACAATACTGGAGGGCCTCCCATCACTTCAGCTCGATCGGAGGCTAAGGATTGACTCACATTACCAGATCGTCACAATTATTAGTCATTTTCAATCAAGCCAACCAGAAAAATTGGTTGCAAGGGTTAAAATCCAAAAAGCAGTCCAGGCTACAACATAAATGTGCTGACTTTTTAAAATAATTAATTCAAAACATAACGTATCAGTTAATGGATTGTATAAAGCAGAAGGTTGAATGGATGAAGATGGCAATATGTGCATGCACAATAAAAGAAAAATCTGTTCTCATCAAGGTTGCATGGCCACAAATTGGGTGTGCAGCTGATCTATGATCCTGTATAAACGTGATTCGCATCTGACTTATAGATCCGATTTTTTTACTTTCACACAGCTCTGAAAAAATTACATCTTTGGCACAATTAACAGTCTAGAAATAACATCTGACATCACCCATCTCATAACATTGATCAATATGGGTTTGTTGGCATGATGTAGGGGCATGTGCTGGGCTAGCTTACACAGATGTCCATACTGAAGTTATTTCACTGAGTGGTTTTATATTTGGTTATCGTCATAGCAAATCTGTTCTTCTGAAGTAGCATTACATAAGTATTTAAACATATTTAATTTAATGTGACAATGTTGGCAGACACTCTGATTAAGGAAAATGTGAACGTAGCCTAAGACCGATTCATTCAAAGTGTTTTTCAGCCAGGCGCTGAAAGTCATACCTGTCCCTTCCTGCGAACGTTGGCGCGCCTGTACTTCTCTCTGTGTTTGACTCGTGGATTACGGTCAATCTTCTTCCTCTTCGGAGTGAGTCCTTTATTCTTGGCCATCTTTTAAACATACAAAAATAAATAAATAAATAAATCATGAACATGTGAAAAGCAACAAGTAAACTTGATTTTAAATTTGCTGAATAAGAACTAAACTTAAATGACATCATGCAGTAACTGGCATGTAAAATTAGAGTATGTACAAGTGGCAAATAAATGTCATCTCTTTTCTGCTAACTGTTTTAGTATACCTGGTACGTAATGCCTCGTTTAGCATCGCCGTCCATCTCTTCCTCTTCCTCCAAGTCCTCCTTGTCCATCATTAACCTGCACACACAGATTTGAGCTGGGATTTGGGCTATATCCTACAAATAATATCCATTTTCTATCCTGGTTTTGTCCACTTGTGCACCAAATACAGTTGTAATTCATTTTCCAAGACCATTATAACATCTCTTTATCCATTAGATTAGACTGTTTTTGTTACTGTGCCTTGACTAATATTTGTAAATGTCTCTATATTGATTGGGTGCCCTGTATCCTACCTTAGCCCAGTCTGGGCTAAATCACTCCTTATAGCTGGAATAAACTATGAACTAGTTGAGCCTGACCCAATCCTGTCCCAACTGACTAACACCAACCAAGGAGCAAAATATAGTTAATATACTTGACGCATTCAATTATTTCCCAAAATATCTCACTGCAGTTTTTCTGACCAATACTGTGATTTAAATTGCAATTGTTCTCTATGAATTCTTGTACTAGTCCAGTATTTACTTTTGTGGCTTGAGACTTGAACACGTAACACAGCATGCAAGTTTGCCAGTTAGTCATGGTTGTGATGTCACAGATGTTTGGATGCTTCTGATTAGTAAAATTCTTCTAAAAGCAGTTCACAGTCAAC
This sequence comes from Semaprochilodus insignis, assembly GCA_034552555.1. Lineage (NCBI taxonomy): Eukaryota > Metazoa > Chordata > Actinopteri > Characiformes > Prochilodontidae > Semaprochilodus > Semaprochilodus insignis. The sequence continues at coordinate 13,441,608 of CM067494.1, read as the reverse complement.
ATATTCTAAAGTTCCTTATTTAAAACGTGCAAATGTTGTTGATAATAGACTAAAAGACTACAATAAAAATTGCTCGTGATTAAAAAAAAAGTCTCTCTTTCAAATAGCAGTTTCCTCCACTAAAATATGCAGGGCACCTCTAAGACCAGGGATGAGAAACACTGCCCTAACCAAACAAATATATTATTAAATAGGAGTAAGAAACATTTCTTTGTACGCGCAATAGGAAGAGGGATGCATAGAAAAGTTAGAAACATTCAGTCCAAAGCTGCTACTGAGATCAGCACTCCTGCTTCTGGTAACTACTTAAACCTGCCTTCTAACTGGACCCAGGCCTTTTCTGGGGAGTAGGAGCAAGACAGCGATTATAGTGAAGTGTCAGTCTATTACTCATTGTCCTCTCTTTTTATTGTCCTCTCTTAGGTTTTGCTAGGGTTGGGGGGTCTTTTATGGGTGGTCTATAGTGTTGCCATGTACAGGCATATCCCTGCAAGTTCAAGCATGACTGTCCTGCCTTAGTCAGCCCTTTTCTACTAAAAGTAAAGAGGAAAAAAAACTGAAGCAGGGTAAATGGTCAAAAAATGGTCCTGGACCCAGCTTGCTCATTTATAAGACAATAGTTAAACTGGCATCACTGCTCTCACCCATCCTCCTGCAGTGCCTTGCTTTTCCTCTTTAGTTTCAGCCTTTCCTCCACGCCTTTATAGAAGAGCAGGGCTGCTTCTTCATCCGAGTCTGACTCTTCCGCATCCTCCACACCAGCTGTCTCTGATACCTAGAGTCAAGCAGACAGATACACACAATGATTAGCTCTCTACACAGGCTTTCGTCACTTCATCAGGTTTTCATCTGAGGCATTATATGCATACAATGGTGGAGGACGTAACAGATCTAAACAGCTTTAATATGAAACCACATGACGTTACTTGAAGGCAAGAGGAAAGGTTTTTATAAAAATGCATAATTTAGTCATGTGACAGTATTTATCACACCTTGCAGTGGTGTGGGAAAGCTAAACTGACCAGAAGGAAATCGAATTAATTTTTAAAGGAGGAAATAATGTGTCCTTGACGTTTGAAGACAATTAAATTAAAATGTAATACATAAATAAAATGTTTGAATTAAAAAAAATTATTAATGGCCACGTTTGAGAAAAGGTAAAACTAACCTTGCTCTTTACAGCCTGTTTGCTGCTGACTGATCTTTTAGCTGTTCTCTCCTGCTCGTTTCCAGAAAGCAGTTGTCGCAATTGAGGTGCAAGTTTAGCATCAACAGCTCCAAGTTCATTTATTAACTACGGAAACAAATATAAATATTAAAAATCAGATTAACAATCTCACACACACACACACACACACACACACACACACACGCACACACACACGCGCACACACACACACGCGCACACACACACGCGCACACACACACACACACACACCTATTTACAGTCTTAAGCAATAGTTTGGGCATCCCTGGTCAAATTACTTGTAGTGAACTCATCCTCTACAGAGACACACACATTTTTATGTGCAATTGCTTTTCAATTGAATTAACATATTGAAAAAAGTATTCACTACAGCAACTCTTAACCATCACAAGGCGCAGGCTTCACCCAAAATGACCATATACCAACTCACATTCCAGCTCAGCAGAAACAATGACAACGGTTTAAGAGCAATGGCTGAATATACATGCAGATATCTACGGCTGTGAAGGGCACGTTGGCACATTTCACAACCTTTCCATCATCTGTCAGCAAGCATGGATGGTGCTAAAATTGACTTGCTATGCTGCACCAGCTTCCTATGTTGTCTAAATGCTCCGTTCCACCTTACATGCTACAGCTTGCATGGGTGCTGGCAGACTGCGTAGAAAGGTGCTTTCAAGACTGTGCAGGGGATTTTGGCACACTTCATTCTCTTTAACATGATTCTAAATGGGCATGGATGATGTTCATCTTCATATAAGGCTTAAACTGGTTTCCTATTCGTCAGCTCATCAATCAAGTGTTCCATTCCACCTTAACAGTCATGGCACCATTTAAGGTGGAACAAAAAAAAAAAAAAAAAAATCACAAAACAAACTGGCAAACAGGAAGCCAACTGGAGCCCCAACGTCTTTAAGAAAATTCTGGACAACTTTAACTCAAAGACGTTAGTCTGCTCTGCACATTTCATTCCAGACAATTTCTCAACAATAGAGGCTTTGTGCAGCGCAGAGAGGGAAGAGATTGATTGATTATGTCCACTTTTCGACAGTTGAACTGTCGGTCTTAAACTGTAAGTTTAATAGTGAGTTACAATTGTAATTTACTTTGTGGTGTTGTTGAGATTCATTTGATCTTCCTGCCTTTGTCTGTTTCGACATGTTGAGTCCAAGCCAGAGCGTGCAGAGCAGAGCTCATTCAAATTCATGAGGTGAGCCATGTAAGGCAATACCATTCATTTAATTCTAGGATCAAATCATAGGGTTGTAAATGGGTGTGCAAAACTGCATCTGGACATTTTTGATCCCGACTAAAGGTGGATGCCTTCTATGCAGACTTCAGAGAACAATTTAAAATGCTGAATAAATACATTTTTTGACACCCTGAATAGGAGACGTTTGTCCCCTCCTTGCTGCAGTAACAGCCTCTACTCTTCTAGAAACATTTTATACTAGATGTTGGAACATCGCTTTGAGGATTTGATTGCAGCCAGCCACAAGAGCATAAGTAAGGTCAGACACTGGTTAGTTCTGTTTCCCAAAAGCCACTCCAACTCATCCAAAAGGATATGGAAAGAGCTCTATGACTTTAGAGAACACAATTTCACTGCTCCACAACCCAGTGCAGTACCTTCTAGCTATCCTGTTCCATTGGCAATGTACAAGACTGTACAAGCAGCGTGGGGGCAACAGAACACCCGTATCAGCAAGGAGTGCTGTTGAATTCACTAATTAGAAAGGCTGTCTGGGTACTTTTAGACATGTTGTGTATATCACTTGTGTGTCTGTATGCATATAATCTTTGAAAAACAAACAGATTAATCAAATAACCAACAATCATGAAAAACAAAACAATGAACTACACTTACATTTCTGTAGGTCACCAGTCTCTCAATCACTGGATGGTTATGTGCTGGAATTCGCCTGGCTTTTAAAACCAAGTAAAAACTTATGTTTGTGCAATAACTGTGAACAAAAAGGGAAAACAAATGACATGTTTGTGCAAAGCCTTTAATGAACTAGTGTGTACATATACGAAAAAGCCTAATGGGACACTTACTTAAGATAAAGCTGCTGCTTGGTTATGAGGTAATTTGCCCCCTAGGGGGAAAAAAAGAACACTTTAAATGAGGTGGAAATTTACAGAGTTCAATTTAAAGAGTGTAAGGTCATTAGAAGAGGATTAAATCCTGTTAATGTACACAACCTTAACTTCTGCTTTAGAGATTCTCTTACCTTGCCTGCTGGAATCTTTCCATCTTTTACCATCTGCGCAAGCGGCTGTATCTCATCTCTAAGTTCAGTCAGCTAAACAACGAAAACAAACAGAACAACAACATTTAACACCTGTTAAACATCCTCTTGTCCTTCATCAATGTTCAGTTTCTGACTACAAAGCTGCTACTAGCTGGATATATTTGAGTGGTGGATGGTTTGTCAACCAAGCTGCAACTCTGCTGTACGTGAAACACTTATACAAGTGCCACACATTATAACGTCACTACTGTGTCAGTGTCACTACTGTGTTCAGAATGGTCCACCTCCCCAACTATATGTCATCAGGGCTGCTGTGACCAGCGTTGGACAGATTAGAGAGTGGCTGATAAACTGTGCAGCAACAGATAGGCTACAGCCTGTAATTATTCACCAATATAGTGGATCTATTAACTAGGTGGAGCTCATTACGTGGCCAGAGGGTGGAAGCACAAGGTAGAGGTTCCTGAAGTGTACAGTACAGAGTTTCTTTGTAAGTGATGACTAAAAGGAATAAAAAGCTTACCTTATTCTTGAAGTCATGAATGAGTTCCAGTAACTCTGGAGATTCCTTCTTCAGCAATTTAAGTTTTTCCTTCTGTGACATTGTGTTCAGGTCTTTCTCGATCCTCTGCTCATTCTGTCCAGTCTTCTCAGTTTTCTCAGCTTCCGTTTCTACTGCAAACTCCTGGTGGGCCAGAGAGATAATACTGCTAGATTACGTTATGATCGCAACAGACTCAAAGTCACAGACAACCAGTAAAAGGCATCTGTTAACATGGTACATCATTATTGCCACTAATTTTTCATTAATGGCGTTATAGCATTTTCCTAGTCTGACCCTTCGAATCATTCGTAAATCCTGAATGAAGTCCAGCTTCTCACGCACGGTTACTTGCTATTAAAGATGTGCACAGGTGCTTGAGGACTCAGTTAACAGTTCTAGGTGCCAGTAGTACAATACTGGAATCATCACGATTTGGGTACATGTTTCATTTCATCATGAAAACATTGTTGAATATAAACAGACCATGTTTTAACAACAATGGAGGATGTGACTCAAAGGCCAGCACTGACATGCCTTTATCACAAAACTGTTGTAGTTGATATTAGTTAGGTCCACAAACAGTGAAAACAAGTTGCTCATACAAACCAACATGTGACACACTGTCCACCTGTAAAAAGAGGACTGTTAACTCTATTAGCCTTTACATTACGTGTGAAGAAGAAACTGGTTGCAAGTGATATTGCTGTGTAGATGCTTATGCATCTGTGTATTCTACATACTTTGGAAACGTACCTGGAGCAGGTTTAGATCATAGTCTTCTTCACTCAGGTTGGCTGCTAGTCGTCTCTGAATTCTCTTGGCTTCTTCCTCTTCTTCCTTATCCTCCGCCTCAATCTCTTCCAATGATTTTCCCTCTACAAGCAAATAAAAATCAAATGCATCATTTTTTGTACAGATTTTGCCTCACTATAGTACAACACTCAATCATTAGCTTAGCACAATGTACAGAATTCATGATTGCTCAATTAATCCTGACAATTAACTGACAGTCTGCATTATGATAATGCATATTTTTAAATTCTCCTTCTGCCCTTTCACAGCACGCATCAGCCTGATGGCCACAATTTTTATGTGTTTATTTACCTCACTGTGTTTAGATATCCTTCTACAGTATTTCTGAGCCTTTGCTATTGTCTTTTTAAAAACTGGTTATTTGATTATTCATGAAAATATTCTGAAAAAATATGAAAATATACCAGTAGTATAATCAACTTTGACACGCATGATGCATAGCATATAATGTGTAATATCCATACTTGCAGCTGTGTAGTCAGAATCATAGAACATTTTCTTCCTGCTCCCCCAGGCCATGTCATTTGGCAGATCTATCAAAACAAAAGAAAATGATTGAAAGCACATGTGAATATACTGAATTCCATTCCTTAGATGCATCACAAAAGTACAAAGTGGGAGAAAGAAATTAAATTACAATATTTAATATACTACAGTGTCACTGAATTACCATCGTCTCGTTTCCCTTCTAAATCACTATCCATGTCAGCCTCTTCTTGTTCATCACCCTCCTCCTCCTCCTCCTCTTCATCCTCATCCTCATCATCATCTTCAGAATCTTGAAGTGACAAGGGCATTACTTCTTCCTGAACAGACCACAAATAATAACTTGGCAAACCTCTTCACATCTTGCAATTCGACTAACTGCCTTAATTCTACATTCACATCTATGTTTGTTACTCTAGACAGAATGTTTGTAATAATCTCCTTCATGACAGACAAAACTCTCTATCACTACCATTAAGTTTAAAAATATTCTAATGGGTACTGCTAAATGTACATCCAAGGTACAACAGCACAAAATTCATCAGTTTAGACCAATCACTATAAGGTCTGTAGTCTTTTCTGTAACTTTAATTGTACAGTTGAAGTTATGGCTTCTGTAATAATCTGAATACCTCATCTGCATCATCATCCCGATCACTCCCCATCTGTACCCCATGAGCCAAAAGTTTCTACAAAAGAGAAAAGGATTTTAGTAAAATTCACAATCTGGACTTTCTCAGTTATTATGTTAGTTGAAGGCGTTCATAATACATAATATGCATCACAATAATGTGTTTTTGTTACCAAAAGGTTAAATTATTTAAAGACAGAAAAAGCATCCAACAGGTAATAAATAAAATAACGTCTTTCTTACTACTATACAGTTTATGCAGTTCATATACATGGGGGGTTGTTGTTGTTTACAGGCTGTCTATAATTATGTCCCTATTTGTTTCTATGATGCTCCATATGGCCAAAGGTATGTGGCCACATGACCATATGTCCAACCTATAAGAGCTTGTTGGTTATCCCATTCCAAAATCATGTGTGTGAATATAGAGTTGCCTCTATAACAGCCTCCACTCTTCTGGGAAGGCTTTGTGCCCATTCAGTCAAAAGTGACTTTTGAGGTCAGGCACTAATTTTAGACTAGAAGGATTGGCTTAAAACGTTGGAGTTGGAAAGCGCCTTCCCTAAACTGTTACCACAAAGTTTGAATTATAATAATATAATTGTCTAAAATGTCTTTCTGTATACTGTGGCATCAATTACCCTTCACTGGATCCCATAACATTATTTCTCCTCCATCTAACTTTACTGGTGTCACTGTGCATTCAACCAATTAGAGCCACTACTCCAGCCAACACTAGGCATTGCATATAGTTATTTTAGGCTTGTGCATAGCCGCTCAGCCATTAAAACCCAATTCATGAAGTTGCTCACGCACAGCTCTTGTGCTGACATTGCTTCCAGAGACGAATTTTATGCACCACATGCTTCAGAACTTAGTGGTCCTGCTCTGTGATTGAGGTCTATCACTTTCGGCAAAGTTGTTGTCGCTCCTAGACACTTCCTTCTGACCCGGGCAGAACCAACAGGGCAGGTACATCTGCATATGTTTGGCCATATAGAGTACATTAATTTTCTAGGATTAGAGTCCTAGAAGTATATAACATATCACATTGCCCGACTCCTCCACGGCAGCAACTCACAGAGATCTTTTTGCTGTGGAATTCATCTATTTCATCCTCCACAAGCTTTGATGATTTCTGATGGGAGAAATACAAACCAGCAGCAAATATGTTAAGTCAAAGTATTTTAGCAGTTTAAATATTTTAATAAACATGAACTTTTTATAATCCACTTATTGGACTCATATTAAAGCACACAAGGGATAAGCACTTTATCTGGAACTTTGTCATCCTTGTAGCAAGCAGGATCATCACTGTCATACTCCTCCACCTGCTTCGCTTTTGGCCTGCGCACAGCCCTGTAAAGAGAAAACAGTTCATAACGAGAACTGATGAAAAATAAGAGAAATAAGAAGTAGTTCATAAGAGCCAAGAACCGGTAATTATGGGTAGTCCACTCATGATACAAAACTACGAAAGTCATTTTGCAACACATATTTAGACCCCTTAAAAAATTGGTTGTTAAAGAGACATTGCAGCCAACTAGCAATGACTAGCATTTAAAGGGGGTATTATACCCATTTCCAAGGGCTCATAATTTCATTTTTGGGGTCTACTACATTAGATTTACATGCCTCAATTTTCCCAATATTTTTCTACACATCTGTATTCACCCTCAATCTGAAACACCTTGTTAGTTTTAAGTCTTTAAGCCCCGCCTCCTGATGAGTCCACTGTGTTCTGATTGGTCAGCTCAATTGCTCTGTTCTGACTGGGCAGCCAACAGAGGGGCATCCTGCTGCAAGTTCTGCCCCCACACCGCCGTGGCTATGTTTACAATGGTGATGCTGTATCAGTTTGAGTCTCATCCTGATACAGAAAGTCAGGTAGAACAAGTGGGAAGACCCAATCCACCTTCGCACACAAGCCTGGAGCGGGATAATTGAAAGTGGCACTATTTTAGCTCTCTGTGCATTGCGTGGGGGTGTGCCAAACTTGCTGGTAGGTGGGGCAATAAGATTGTTATGTGATGTCGCCTTGTAACAGAGAAAAGTGCTGGAAATCCAACTAGAAAAACGGTTCCTGTGGGAGTGAGTTACTCCCTCTAGCATGTACGTTGGAGCAGACCGTTACATAAACTACATAACACGCTAAAGAAAAGAGAAAAAAAACCAAAAAAACATAACACATTTACTTTTATATATATATTTTATACATACACACACACACACACAAACACTATATATATACACATATACTAATACGCACACACACATACACACAGAATTCATGATCAAACACATCACTTGTCATCTCGAGTGCTCAAAAACCCAGAATAAAATTATTTTAGTTAGCTAGCTACTGTATATCCTGTATATCTGCACTCCTGGACACTCTGGACACTTTACTGTATATACTGTACATCTAAACTCCTGGACACTCCACTTTACTTTACTTAAATACCAATATATGCACATGTTTATTATGTTAATTCAGTCATTATCTGCTGATAACTGCGCCCTTGCACATTCACGCACATTTATTTATTACTATTGCACTACTATTTATTACTATTTATTTATTACTATTGTCATTTCTACAGGTCTACAGTTACATTTGTATTTCTTGTATATATTTCTTGCCTCCTTGCGAGGTGAGATATATTTAGATATTTATCCATAGTGAACTGTACTATGTATAGTTTATAGTTAAGAGTTAATAATACTGCTGAGCCGGTACCTACCCATTTAGGTTTTCATACTGCACGACCCTGTTTTTTGTTTTTGTTTTTTTTTTGTATTTGTTTTACTGTTTTACTGTGCTGTTTTTGTGAAACTGCAGTATCTATCTATCTATCTATCTATCTATCTATCTAAACTCCTTACTTTTTAAGTCGTAAATCTCTTAAAAATACATACCTTCTAGCTCGAACCATGCTTCTCTCAGCCGTTTATAACAAAGACTATCTCAAACAGGAACACAGGCGGACTTATACTGATATTTAACCTTAAATAAAGGATAAATTCAGCGAAAACGGAGCGATAAAATCCCACGAGTTTCCCCAACACGCGTTTACGCACAACCAGTTGATTACTTCCTGTGCAGAACTAACACTTCAAAATAAAAGTCCCAACGCCGAACAAACAAATATAGGACATCGGAAGACTTCCAACACATACTCTAAACACAAATGCCGTGTCCAGGAAATATATAGCAATAAGGATGTTTATTCAAAGACTATATTACTTAATGAGTGGTGAAAACGTTCACGAGCAAGCTAAAAACCCAGCCTTCTTTACACGGAATAGTGGCTTCAGAAGGGACAATTTTTAAAGTAGCCACTAGATGGCGAGGTTCTGCACTGTAGTGTTTGAACAGCAGCTGAGGCGCCACACAAGCAAAACAACAACAAAAAAAGATTTATAAAAATGAAGAACTAGGAAAACTAGAAAAACAAATTAATAAAATAAAATGAAAATATAAATAAATTATGTTTACATGTAAGCGGAATTTGAGCAAGAAAATCACAAGACCTTTCTTATATTTTACTGCAGAAATTTTGTAGAAAGTTTTTGGTNAAAAAAGTCTAAATTCTAAATAAATTCTAAATAAGTCTAAATTCACCCAACATTTATGAAGCTCAGCCAGAGTGTGAATGTAGGGAACTCCGCAGAGGATTCTGGATTAGTAGTTTTTTAAAGGAGCCATTAGAGGGCGCCTAAAGCTCTAGTGAACTGTATCCAGTATATTTTGATTTCAACTACTGTGGCTGAATTTCTTTTCTTTTTTTTCTATTTGAGACTTCAGCATTATACATCACGAGCGGCTTCGGATACACCCACAAGAGACAAACTTGGGGGAACGTAAGTGACTTGTGTAGGGTTATTAGGGCTGTGTATGGTTATTAAACAACGTTTGTATGAAAAACTGCATTAGACACATACGCAGAAAAAAACTGTAAACTACCACAGAATTCCCGATCACGCCGAACAATCCGGAGAACAGTACCGAAATCTTGAAAGCTGCCACGACAAACACACCACGTTTTCACGACGTTGTATTTTATAACCACGTTGCCAAAATGTGGTCTCAACAAAGTGGTTGTCACAACCTCATTATTAAGTAACGTCGTGATGTGATATTGTGACTACCTGTTGGGAACTTTACAAAATTCCATGAAGGTCCTTGCACAATATAGTGGAACTTATTAAGGATTCTAGGAGGCAGAGACAACATACTGACACCGTTCCACCTATGTCGTCACAACCCCTTAAAATATTGTCAGATCATGTTATCTCAATTTTTTTACAGAACTACATTTAAGCCTGGTTACAACCGTGTTTGCCGGGACGGAACAAGTTAGGGGACAAAAATACAGCAGCACAAGAAGAAGATGAATATGAAACAAATACAAATTGTTTAATATAATAAAATAAAAATACATGCAATCAAAAGATTTATTTTCCAGGCCGATTTGGCTACCGCCCACGCGCATGTCTCCTCAGCTTCCAAGGGGTTGTCCTGTTGGCAGCTTTGTCCGCAAGCCCATTGGTCCGTTTCACTGAAGGGCGGGGATTTCAGCGATATGTAATATTGAGAGCTAACCCACACATTTCAACCAGTCTCTTGAAGATCCATTTCGGGTCCACAGCTACTGTGTAAGGACACTTACTGCGTCCAAAACTACATACTGAACATACTGTACTAATAAATGTCCTGCGTAAAGAGTTTCATAATTAGCTCATGATTTAAAACAGATATATTAAAACGAATATAAAATACGAATATATAAACGCCTACAGAGCAACTGCAGAATCGTTTAACCGGCCGCTAGAGGGCGTGGCTCCAGAATCTCGCCTGCAGAGATGAACATTGTGGAGCCGCTAGAGGGCGTAGTACAACCCCTCTGGTCTGTACTGTGTTTTTGTAGGGCGCCATTGCTGCGTCGGTATTCTCAGAGAAATGTTCCTGCAGCCGGTAGGAGAAGAAAGACGAAACGGGGGACACTCAGAACGCTCCGCCGCTTGCTAGTAAAACAAAGCCAAAAAAACAAAGATCTGTTAAGGCAGATATTTTCGGTAAGGAAATGCAGAGTGCAGCAGTTCACTGAGTTTTAACTGTAACGTTAGTTGGTCATTGACGCCATTTGGGGACTGTACTGAAGAGAATCTGAACATGTCCGCTGTTAGAGACACACAGAGAGAGAGGAAGGCTACATATGAGGACATTTTGTTCTCAGATAGGTCCACCGAGGTTTCTGAGGTCCGGGAAATGCACATTTCCTCCGTTGCTTTGTGTTAAGTGCATATCTGTGGCAGTGTTTGTGTTGTGGTTAGACTTAGCTCTTGCTGGGATGCATTGATGCCACTCTGCGCCATTTTGTCCTCTTGGTTGGTATCCTTAGTTGCAGGCTGGAGCTGAATGGCGGCTCCACCCTCAGATTTATTTGACCAAGTTTTGCTCATTGTAAGCGTTTTCATGCGCCAAGTTTGACTTTGCTGTTGGGTTGAATTCTGATTTTATTTGTTTGTTTGTTTTGCCCCTCCTCATCCTCAGACTGTTCTGCTCCCTTTCTGTCTCCTGTATTGTTCTGGACGCCTCAGTTGTTTCACCCATACAGTCACACTGCACTCGCCTCTTGTAGTGTCTGATTCGGTCTGCTGGTCACTTCTGATAAAAGATGGTCTGCAGTTTCACATGTTCTTTATTTATAATGCTTGATGGATAATTCTTAAAACGCTGTGAAATGCAATCTCCCCTGTGACCTATATCTAATGCCAATCACAGACCTAACCTGGGGATTTGATTTTGGTGGACGGGTTTTGTTAGAAGTATTTTCTGATGGTCAGCTTTAAATAGTTAGAGAATAAAAGTGTGCTTTATGCTTTGAGTTGTTCCAGAGCCTTCATTCTGGGGAGAAAAAAAATTACTCCTCTGACTCATACTGTGTGTTTTTGTTTGTGGCAGAATTAAAAATGGCTATGTTGTTGTTGGTACAGATTGTCGTTATCACATGTTTGTTTATTTGTTTATTTATTTATTTATTTTTTTAATTTGTTTCAGATTTGGTGAGTTGAGAATGAGCTAGTCTTGGTTGGTGGTGGTGGTTGTTATGCTACCGGTATGCAACTGGGATTGCCCAGGGAAAGCCCAAATGATTAAAAATAACTGGCTAATAAGAAAAAATGCCTTTAAAAGAGTAATGTGTTATTGCGTAGAACAAGTATGTGTATTTGAGTATTGTGTGTTATACATTATTTAGTTCTTTGCCCAGGTCTGCTGTAAAGGTGTATAAATCGAACAAGGGCCATCCTGATTATAGTTCTCTCAGATTATTTATTAGATGTAGATATCTACACATTGAGACTACACATTGTTGTTTGTCAAATAACTCATTGATTGATTCATCCTGTTCACTATTGGGTATTGCTATGTGCATCATTGGGGGACAAATGTTACCATGGTTTAATTCTGCTGTCATACCTCCCTGTTTATGCTGGGTTCAGTATGAAATTCAGCTTTTGCATGCTTTTACCAATGATAAACTAGGCTGTGGCTTTTGCAGCTAGCTCTGGTGTTAACTGATTGGTGATCCAAATGATTGCTGGATCTGCCCACATGTTCTAAATGCTGGAAAGTGCTGTGCTAAATGGAATAGTACGGGATAAGATGTACACTGGGCGTTCTTGGTTTTCTTGCTATTTGCATTGATGTTTGTGCTTCCATTTATTCTTTTATTGCAGTCAAGAGTTGATTTTAAATGCTTGCCGTCAAGATTGGCTTGGGTTTCGTCCACAACTAGTAACGAAGCGCCACTAATTGTACAGGTAAGCATTTGCGAAGCCTTTAGTTTAGGATTAATGTTTCAAAGAGCCTGAACTGTGTGTTTTTATACCTCAGCGTCTTATACTTCAACTCATGATTTTCTGGGTCTTTTTCTTAAGCTTGCCAAAGAGCTGTTCAAAGCTACAATTGAGGGTTTTATTACTCCCTGTAACACAGTATTGCATAATATGCTGAAACACTGTGATCATGATATTGCATTGTGTTGTGTTCATGCTGTAATGTTATATCAGATATCTTGAATTAATTGGGAGTTTATAGCTTTATAGAAGTGTTTAAAAGCCTTGTAAACTCCTGTCTAGATTTTTTGCTACCTATCATGGACCATATTGATCATTAGGAGAATGCAGTTTTCAGCAGCAAATCAGGCTTGTGTTTATGCTGAAAATAATACACTTGTGGGGGCGTTTGCATTGATTTGTCAGGGCAATAGATGTGCGAGATTCAGTTGAAATGAAGCTATGTTAGGTAAGACTTAGTATTTATTTTAACTGTTAATCTTCCATTTTTTTTAATAAGCTGAAAGATTGAAATTTAATAAATTTGGCCAGGAGATGGAGGTCAAAATTGATTTTTGGGGAAACAACAGTTCTTTATAAATATGGTCAATCACAGTTTGTTTTATTTCTAAATTGTAGTAGCACTGTTCCAGGTAAGAAAATTTTGTAAGTGCATTATACCAACCAGATTTCTTTGCATTCTTTGCTGCACCACTGAATTTGGTGCTCTACTTCAGTAATGTCCAGTGCACCAATTGCAGACAAGAACTAGATCTCTTTTCTGAAATTAAGAGGATTTCTTGTGGTATGTTGCCTTGCTAGACCAAAGTAAATGCATTTTTAGGGATGCACCGATACCAATACTGGGTATCAGCCCAGTACAAAGCCCAATTATTCATGCTCATAAAAATTCACTGATGCCAACGTGCCAATACTTGTGTGATGTAAACTGAGTATACGCTGCTGTATAAATGGAAATACTGTGAATGAAACAACGTTATTTGAAACTGTCTGTAGGGCTGCGCTTCACATGGCACAGGGTGAGCATTTTTGTGCAAAACAAGAATTTATGAAGGTGCACAGTGTGGCTTTAGAGGACACATAACTACAAGTTGAACAACCAAAAAGACTTGAATAACTCAAAACATGAATTGGCCGTGTTTGCTTCACTAGCTTCAGATGTGGTTCATGCTGTCACTGTGCTACTGCGTTCCACTGCAGCGCTACTCAATCCATGTACTAGCTAACACACGTTATATAAATAGAGATAATATAAAAAAATTGAATGTGTTATGAATGTGTTTAAGGTACACTCATTTACACAAAAAGATTTAACACTCATTCACATTAAAAGCTACTTAATTAAAAGGCATTTAGTATGGTATCTGGACTCTGTATCGGCAAGTACTTGTACTTAGTCTGAAAAAAATGGTATTGATGCATCCCTATTAATTATTTAAAAATGTGCCGTAACCTTTTTAAAGTGAGGATTTATATTGTGGTGTGGTTTGTTTAAATATGAGTTGTATTGTTTTCGTAAATTACTCAGTTGGTTTGATGCATAGTTATGTGGCTTTTAGGTGGGTTTTAAAATTTAAATGCGAGCAAAAATGAACTATGTAACATATAAGGAAAGTGTTGTTAAACTACATAAGAATTATTCGTTGTAGGCTGTGTGTGGATGGATTATTATGTTTTGGTTTCAGAAATAAGTCAGTTTATAATTACGTGAGCTGTGACACTGAAGATGAAACACTTGATTGTTTGTGAATGGCTTTGCTTTTCAGGGGACAAATGCGTTTTATTTTTTTGTATTTATTTTCTTGCTTTGACGATTTCTTGTGTACAGTCACATCCATCCTCTCTCTCTATTGCTCTGTTGTGGTTAGAGTCTTGCTTCTGTGTGTGACTTATTCCTGTTAACCTTTCTTTTGCCTTAGCCTGACGGTCGTTGCCTTCTTTCATCTACAGGTGTGTGTTATAGCACCTCAGCATGGCTGTGGTCATCCGTTTGCAGGGTCTCCCCATTGTGGCGGGCACCATGGACATTCGTCATTTCTTCTCTGGACTGACCATCCCGGATGGTGGTGTGCATATTGTAGGGGGTGAACATGGTGAAGCATTTATCGTGTTTGCCACTGATGAAGATGCAAGACTCGGAATGATGCGAACAGGGGGGGCAATTAAAGGTTCCAAGGTGTCACTGTTGCTCAGCAGCAAAACGGAGATGCAAAACATGATCGAATTGAGCCGCAGGCGTTTTGAAACGGGTAGTGCAGAAGGAGCTGCAGGAAATGGTAACAGAACAGGGCCACCTGCCTCTACTGGGGGAAGTGGAAGGGGTAGCTTACCAACCACAGCACAGGGTTTTAGTAATACCACTTCAACCACAGCCACCACAGCTGTTTCAACAAACGAACCTGTAAACAACAAAAATGCCCCCTCTTTTGCCTCTACAACCATGGGCAGCATGCCTGCTAACTTCAATAATTTCAGCAGCCCAAGTCTTAGTGTGGGGTCTACTATGACTACTGCCATGTCCTCTTTAAGTTCTGTACCTCCTCCCATACCTCCCTTGCCCACTATGCCAACCTTACCACCTATGCCACCCATGCCTGTTCCACCACCAGTGTCCACGTTACCCCCAGTACCAACGGTTAACCCTCTCACCTCTGTGCCTCCAGTCCCTCCTATGACACACATGCCGCATATATCTGCAATTCCACCTTTTAATCCAGGTGTTCCTCCTCCAGTTGGCCCTGTGTCTGGTGGTCTTGCTGGGTCAGGTCCGCCACTGTCTCTCGGAAACCCTAATCCAATGTTCCTTAACCCACTGAACCCTCTGAATCCCCTCAATCTCCAAGCTCATTTGAAATCAGCGGTGGGAAATCCTGATGAGTTGTACATACAACTTCAAGGCCTTCCTTTTAATGGTTCTGAAATTGAAATTAGAGACTTTTTCCATGGACTAGCAGTTGACTCTGTTAGGGTATTCAGAGACAACCTGGGCAGAAGCAATGGCAGGGCTTTGGTTAAGTTTTTTACACCACATGATTCATTTGAAGCTCTTAAACGAAACAATGCAATGATAGGCCAAAGGTATGTAGAATTGTCTCCTGCCACAGAAAGGCAATGGAGAGATTGTCAAGGATCAAGTGCAGGGCAGGGTAAACTGGGTAATGACTCTGAACATAATCGGCATCATCATCATCACCATCATCATCATCATCGTGGAAGTGCCAGTTCAAATTCCCCTTCAGGTCGAGAACGTGCTAGGTCCCGTTCTCCTCACAAACAGGAATTCTGTGTATATTTGAAAGGGCTTCCATATGAAGCAGAAAATAAACAGATATTTGAGTTTTTCAAAAACTTGGACATTGTTGAAGACAGTATTTACATTGCATATGGACCAAATGGCAGGGCAACTGGAGAGGGTTTTGTTGAGTTCCGAAATGAAATGGATTACAAAGCTGCCCTTGGATGCCATATGCAGTACATGGGTAGTCGATTTATACAAGTGCACCCTATTTCCAAGAAAAACATGTTTGAAAAGGTAGATGCAATCCGCAAAAGGTTGCAGGGATCACAGAGTGATCAGAAAGGTAGCTCATCTGAGGGAGGAAGAGGTGCCAGAACTTGTGCCCACATTACAAACATTCCCTATAACGTGTCAAAGAAAGACGTTCGCCTGTTTCTAGATGGGATTCAGTTGTTTGAGGACAGCCTGAAAGTACTAGTTGATGGCAATGGTAATGGCCTTGGCCAAGCTGTGGTGCAGTTTAAATCTGAAGAGGATGCCCTAAAAGCTGAGAGATTACACAGGCAAAAGTTAAATGGCAGGGATGCCTTTGTCCACTTGGTCACATTTGATCAGATGAAGGAGGTAGAGAGAAACCCTCCCCCACAAACCAAAAGAGGTCAGAAGGCGCAAGCAAATTCCCTTGCTCATGCTCATGCTCATGCTCATGCACATGCCCAGGCGCAGGCTCAGGCGCAGGCGCAGGCGCAGGCTCAAGCCCAAGCTCAGGCCCAGGCACAAGCCCAAGCTCAGATCCAAGCCCAAGCGCCACATGCTTTTCCTGGAATGACTGGAGAAGAGTTCACTTTTCTCCGAAATGCTGTAGGGAGCCTTGGTAATGGTCCTCCTTTTGTAAACCCATTTGCTGCTCCGGGGAATGGACTGGCAGGTCCACCACCTCTCCCGCCATTGGGCACCACTTTGGGTGATGTTACACTTCCTGTTCCTCCACCTATGGTTGGAGGGCATTTACCAGGGCCGGTACTAGAGCCCCCTGTATTTCGGCCTAGTGGAAGCACTGCACCTCCTGGCTTTGTTGGTGCACCAGAGAGCTTGCGGGGCATGTCACCTTTTGACAATGGGACAAATAGGAAGAGTACAAGTCAGAGCCGTGGTGGGAGCCAAGGGCGTTCAGGAGGGTCTCAACCTGCTTTTGGACAGTCCCCTGAAACTCTGAGGGGGTCATCAAGTAGTGGTCCAGCTGACCCCAGGCCAACTATTGTCAAAATCCAAAATATGCCTTTTACAGTCACGGTTGATGAAATATTAGATTTCTTCTATGGATACAAGGTGTTGCCTGGGTCGGTATGTTTGCAGTTCAGTGAGAAAGGACTGCCTACAGGGGAAGCAATGGTTGCATTTGATTCACATGATGAAGCAATGGCTGCTGTGATGGACCTGAATGATAGACCAATTGGTGCAAGAAAAGTAAAGATCACTATGGGGTGAAAAATCTGGTTCTCTTGTTTTGAAACAGACATACACATGTTTTTATTTGAAGAGAGTGCAGTAACAGTAGATCTTTTTCTGTGTTTGATACAACAACATGCTAGACTTGCTAGTTAACGTAGATTAGGATGAAATCTACATTGACTCTAAATGCATGATTCAGTTGCTTTTAAGAGGTGTATTTTTATTTTTATTTTTTTCGTTTTTTTGGGTTTGTTTTTCTTTCTCTCACATGCTTCAGGGTGCTTAAAACTGAAGTCAAATCATGTGGGAGCTGAAGTGTTGTAGTATGTATTTAAAATCATAAGAATACTTTTGCTAAGACCACATTTGCGATGTGTGTGCAAGTGTAGGGTGATTGCTATGCTGGAGCGTCTGGCAAACGTGTCTTATCATTTTCAGTTACTCTCTCTGTTAATATTCTGTACGCAAGTCAAGTTTTTTTGGAGATTTTGCACTTCTTTCTTTCTGTGTGTTCTTAATTATGTGTTCTCTGCTTTCTCAGATGGGGTATACACCCAGTGCTGCCGTGCATGGTGTGTGTTCCCACAAGTCCAAAAGTTTTCTTACTGTTCGGTTTATCCTTCAACATTGGCTATAAGTGCATGTTAGTGTTTTGTCAATATAAGTTCCACTGCCAGCTTAAAGTGTATGGGATGAAGCTTACATGTGAGAAAGCCATTAAACCAATGTGGCAGTGTAACGTTTTGTATAGGAAAGCTTTTCATTCTTCTATTTACTGTGTTCTTTCCACAATGTCTGATGTTTTTGCTATGATATACAGTAGCATTGTTGCTTTTTTTTCTTTCGTTTTTCCTAAGATGTCAGCTCTAAACATTTCACTTTATTTTGGTGTTCCGTTTATTTACTATTTGCTGCTGTACATATTTTTCCCAGCTTAACTATTTTGTCAATAAAATAACATTCCTGAAATGATGAATCTGCAAGGTATTGTATTTTATCCTGTCTTCATTTCTCTCCAGTACACAAATGAATGAATAAAGTTTGTTTTTCCTCTGCTGACTTTGAATGTTTCACATGGTTAACAAAGACATTTACGTAAAATGTCTCTTGGTAAAGCAGCTGTTAAATATTGTAGCATTTATTAGTAGAGTTTCCTTTCACACTAACTTACTAGTGCTTTATGTGTGTGTAGCTTAATTTCAGACACAGTGCTAGCTAATTTAGTGTAAGTACTGGAGCTCAGTGGAGTCAGAACTTCAAAATGAGCAGCTCTGGTGCTGGTGATTAGCATTGACTTATTGTTTTCTGGCTGCTTTTACTGTACTCAGAATACCACCAGTGCTATGCGAAGCATGAAGGCAAGGTTCTGTATTCCACAGCAAATAGGTTATTGTGCCTTTTGAAATGATTTCTTCAGTTTAACTTGTATAGTGCTTTTTACAATCAAGACTGACACAAAGCAGCTTTACAGGAATTGGATCAGAAGTCACATTTAGGAATTGAGTGTTTTTTGTAGAACCTGCTGATTTAAGTTTTTCCTGCTGAGGATTTGATCCCCATTAAGGGCCTTTACTCTTTTGGGAAGTTTTTAAATTACTTGATTTATTTCAGTGGTTTGGAAAGTGCTGATATGTTGAACCAAAATATTTTGGTTTGGCTTTGAAGAATGATGCTTTGAGGAATGATGCTGTGGGGTGCACATTTTCTAAGATGTTTTAAGCCTTGGTTTTTGATAATGGAACATGATTTAAACTTATAGTAGGAATCATTGGGCTTAGGATTCCACGTTGACAGATGAAGAATAATCTTATTTGGAATTTATGTACTGCAGTAGTACATGTATCATATAAGAGCAGTGACACTGAATTGGTGAGTTAATGACTAATGATACAGATTCTGAGACTTCTGTGGGTAATATCAGTAGTTTGGTTTACACAGAGGTTTACTGCATGTTGCTTTACATGCCTTTTAGGGTTTTGCTTGATTGTCAGGAGGTCATGAGGTTGTCTGTACTTTGATGGGTTTTTTTTTTATTATTTTCACGTTGTGTCCATTCCAGTGTATCCAACTTTAGGAAATGGACATATGATATTTTAGCCATCTTGTCCATTCCTGGTTATGGAAAGGTCTCTTGCACATCATCCAGATTGACTTATTTTCTTCTTGCTTATTGCCTTTTGATATGTGAGATAATTATAGCCTGCTTGTTTAAGGTTTGTGAATACCAGTTTGAAAATTTAAAGGTGGAGGTATGGATCGCCACTTGTTACGACCTTCCAGCTTTGTTGATCAGTGATTTATCCTTTTGTCTTTTGGCGGCTTTGTTACTAAAAGCTGCTTGATTCCTGTTAAAATGTTGACATCAAAGGTAAGTGTTGGAGTTGACCTAAATTTTGCTTTTCAGCACCTCTTATGTCTCTGATCATTTGTTCAAGTGCAGGTAAATTCAAAACAGAGCTTCTTTATAAGAAAGCTGATGTTGTTGGCCAAATTGTTACCATTGTTCTTTAATAAGATTGATTTACCCTTTGCCTTGCTTAATAGAAGTTACGTTTTATTCCAATAAATCTGCACACATGGATTACGAGTGGCAATTCAGAGTCTGGCATTGTTATCCAGACCAGGTGTTACAATCATTGTTGGTTTGGCATTGTTTGTGATTCCAGATGTGACTTGCATATAAGCTTGTTGGTGTTGTTTTTTGTTGCTAATTTTGGCAGAATTTCAGACTTTCAAGGCCAAGTGGAAAGTTTTACAGCTCTCCTGCGTTGTGTACCCTGCTGAAAACACATCTTCGACCAGAATGAATTCCATGCTTGCCTATATTGGTTTATGCTGGTTTATACTTGTTTGGGGCTGGTTTAATTGGCTTCTTAGGATGGCCATGCTGGTACCAGCACCCAGAACACACTTGGTGGTTTTGGTGGTGAGCAGCATATTAATTTCCTTTGCTGCTGACTAGAATACTAGAATCCAAAGCACAATATATGCTGGTTTTGCTGGTGATCAGCTGTACTGTGTTTTTTTTTTTTTTTTTTTTTTTTTTTTTTTTAATTATTGCACTGCATACTGCACTGATGCTAACATTGCTGAAGAAATTTTGGAGTAATTGGATGTAAGCTTAGTTAAACATCAGTGCATAACATTAAGATTTGATAATGCTGCCATCTGTGATAGTTGTCCTTTTCAATGATGGTTTTTACATTTCAGACTTTGCTTGTAAATTGTAGTGGTGCATAATGACACTGGATTCCTATCGGTATCAGCAGATAAAGAAAAAGATGGGTATTGGACATGTGTTTAGATTTGATAGTTTACACCGATATTGGGTGATGTACGTATGATGTACTCTGGACTACTGTGCTAACATGTCTGCATTTTATTCATTTAACTGTATTTTTTTACGCTGATCTACTTACTAATGCTAATCCTAGCAGATACATTCATACATGTATGAACGTCAGCAGATCAGTTATCCTCCATTCTTAAAAAACGTTAAAAAAATCTACACACACACACACACACACACACACCACCGATCAGCAATAACATTAAAACCACCTCCTATCTACACTCACTTTCCATTTTATCAGCTTCACTTACTATATACGAACACTTTGTAGTTGTACATTTATAGACTGTAGTC
Organism: Semaprochilodus insignis; assembly: GCA_034552555.1. NCBI lineage: Eukaryota > Metazoa > Chordata > Actinopteri > Characiformes > Prochilodontidae > Semaprochilodus > Semaprochilodus insignis. The sequence goes on along the minus strand of CM067494.1, from coordinate 13,420,472 downwards.
CGTGTGTTTCTCTGGATACTTTATCTCCGTTTTACCCCGGTCTTTAATATTCTGGACCACCACAGAGCAGGTATTCTGTGGGTGGTGGGTCATTCTCAACACTGCAGTGACACTGACGTGGTGCTGGTGTGTTAGTGCGTGTTGTGCTGGTGTGAGTGGATCAGACCCAGCAGTGTTGCTGGAGTATTTAAACACTGTGTCCACTCTATTAGACATTCCTAGCTTGCTGGTCCACCTTGTAGATGTAAAGTTAAAGACGATAACACGTCTGCTGCTGCAGATTTTGTGTTGGTCATCCTCTAGTCCTTAATCAGTGGTCACAGGATGCTGCTGGCTGGATAGTTTTGGTTGGTGGACTATTCTCACTCCAGCAGTGACACTGAGGTGTTTAAAACCTCCAACAGCACTGCTGTGTCTGTCTGATCCACTCACACCAGCACAACTTACACTAACACACAGTGATCACGTCAGTGATGAGGCGAGTAACAAAGTATACAGAGAAACAGATGGACTACAGTCCGTAAGTATAGAACTGTAAGGTGCACGTATGTGTAAGTGGGGCTGATAAAATGGATAGGAGATACATTGAGGTGGTTCTAATGTTATGGCGTGTGTAAGTATTCTTGATTACTGCCGCAGCAAAAAAGCAGTTATTTTGCTGCTTGTTTCTCCCACTTGAAATTGCACATTTGGAGTGTTCGTGTGCACCCAGCACCCTACATGCGCGCACACACACGATTGTTTCAAGGAGTATCTATTACTAGTTGTCTAAATTGTTGCCCAAGCATTGCTTGAAAATTGGTGTTGCACAACATTACGGTCTTCCACCCTGTCAGAGTATGTAGGTGCTGCACAGCATTGTGGTCTTCCACCCTGTCAGAGTATGTAGGCTTGGTTATGTAACTAGTGAAACTGAATGTTCATATGTTACATGCTTTGTCTGTGATAATTAGGCTTAAATGCTATAATGGAGGAGTGAGTTAGAGGCAGATAGTTGAATGCTTAAGTTTGAAATCACTTTAGACCGACTTCATGATATATGCTTGTTGAGGGCGGGCTTTACATGTACAAGAAATTTCAGAGAAGAACCATTTAAAAACTGTGGATAAAGTTATTTTTAGTCAGTATTTGTCATTGTGTTTTACTAAATGCAATTAAACCAGGCTAATTTTGTCTTTGCAATGAAATATGCAGTTTGTTAGTGTCCTGCAAGTACTCACAGTATGTTCAGAAAAGCATATTGTATTTTCGGGGTAATATAGCATGTGAGTGAGTGAGTGAGTAAAAAAAAAAATATAATGGGAAAGGCGCTATATAAACAAGTGATGATGGTGGTAATTATTAAAACTGCCTTTATTAGATTGTCTTTAACTGTCTTTATTACCATTATGTTGACACCGGAGGGTATAGTTGTATATGTACAGATGTTTTAATGAGCACCTAGAAATTACATGATAATAGTAATTCCTTGGGTTCTGATCTTCACGTTTTAAATACAGGAATGAGATGCCATTATAGAATAGCCTACAGTTCAGTATAGAAATTCATTTTTTGTTTTGTTTTTGTGGGGTTTTTTGTTTTGTTTGTTTTTTTGGTTTTTTTTGGGTTGAAGATGCATTACTGAAAACTGATCCGAACTTTTGAATGGCGACTACAAACTTATTTTCCATGTTGTGGTCTGGATACAATATATGTACAGGAGTTATCATAAGGATTGTGTGACTGGAAAAGTAAATTTTCTTTGAAAGAAGGACACGGAGCTATATAGAGGAGTGCTGGGAGATTACTGAGGAGGGTGTGGCTTGGATTTTATTAACCCATATGCTGTAAATGTAATTGTTGTGAATGTTTGCTTATCTGAAACTTGCTATGGGGTCCTGCTGGTTTAGTTTAAATGTGCTGCTGAATATATTTACCTTGTTCACAAATCGTTTTTGTGGCTGGTCTGTCCTAATTGCAACATTTCTGGTTTGGCTTGATGGACTGCACGGCCTGGGAGCCCAAAATCCCTTTCATGCCATAACACGTTTACTCACCGCTGCAGTGAGAGAGTATTATTTACTAACACACTTGAATGTTCCGTTCACGATTGCCGTTCTGTGTGTAGGCGTGTTTTTGTGCGTACTGTGTCAGCGGGGATGATATCCGGACGTGTGTCGTCTTATTTAGATCTCTATTTTAATGTGTGTGGCTGTGAATGATGGTGTCGTGTGGAATGTGGGTGCACCGCATTATTGCTGTACGCTGCGGGCGGAGTGGTGTGATTGACAGGCGGTTTATCCAATAGCAGCTCTGGGTTCGCTCTTTCCGACTAATGGCGTCACTCGACGCTGCTGGCCACGCCTCCTGATTTTACCGTTTGAGTTCAGGCTCGGAGGTGTTTCTGCTTTTCTGAGGGAGCTCTTTCTGCAGAAAATCGTTCAGGTTGTAGTTAAGCATTTGTACTTGTTCGCTTGTGCTTTATTTGAATCTTTCTGGGGCTTGTGTTTAGCAGTGAGCCGCTGTGGAAGTTACGGTTACGGAGGAAGTGGTTTTAGCACCGTGTTTCGGCTGGCAAATGTGGAAATGCCCTTTAGCTTCGTGCTCTTAGCTCGTCTGCGCAAGCATAGCTTCTGTTAAAGACCTGAAATTGCAACGTTAGTAACGAAGAGGCGTTAGTAATTGAGCGATTTCGTGCAGTGTGTTTTACGGTTTTGTGTAATGTTAGCAGTTCAGTTTTGTACTATTGCGTTGAAGGGTGTGGTAGTGTCGGGCTGGAGGCCTGGGCGTTTACGAACCGTCTAAAGTTTCATTGGTTGCACTCAGGGTTTCTCTTCCTTTTTAAAGTCCAGCTTGGACCTGCTCTATAAGGATTTTCTCTTTCTAATTGAGGCTAACTGCAAGAACTCAAACCTACTTTACACTTCAGATTTGTCTTCCTTGCTAAATTTGTATTTTGATCCTCTTTCTTTGTTTTTCCCCTTTCAGATGGCGACCCAGTGCGTGGCAAAGGTCGAGCTTTCCATATCTTGCAAAAGTCTCCTGGATAAAGATGTGGGCTCTAAGTCGGACCCCCTGTGCGTCCTTCTACAGAGTATGGGCGATGACAAGTGGACGGAGGTGAGGGACACACCCAGCCTTAACTTTATTCGTTGTACACGAGCAGATGGTACTGCAGATGCACCTGGTAATAGACAATAGAATGTAAACGGCAATTATTGACTGGGAATCAGTGCAAACAGTAACCATAACTCTTCTGGTTCATCTCATCATTTGATGAGCAGGTTTAGTTGGAGTGTTTTGAGCAGACAAATCATGAAATCTTGAAAGACCAGAGTTAGGCTCCCCTGGGCTAAGCAATGTTGACTCTGAAGCCTATGCAGTAGTTCAGCGCTTATTCATTTATGATGCAGACTGACTAAACTCCTGATTTATCTGGTGGTCGCTGTTTATCCCCTGTATAAGATTTATGGACTTAAAGGGCACAACCGTTTTTGTTGACCTGTCCCTAAAGGTGCTATAGGATGCATTTGTTAAGCTTTTAACAAATTTGTTAGTTCTACTGTTAGTTCTATGTACCAACTTTCTGTATTTTAACTTTCCTGCAGGTGGACCGCACAGAGAAAGTGAAGAACTGCCAGGATCCAGAGTTCTCTAAAAGACTTTGTATTGACTACTATTTTGAGAAGGTGCAGAAACTAAAGTTGGGCGTCTATGACATTGACAACAAGTCTGTTGACCTGAGTGATGATGACTACTTGGGAGGTTATGAGTGTACTCTTGGCCAGGTATGAACAGTTAAACATGCCACGTAAACTGTTTCTGTAGCTCAAACTAGTCTTGGCCGGGTTTTTTATGTATTTATTTATTTAAATTTTTTTTTGTATGTATGTATGTAATCACTAAAAACAATGTAGGCAGTACCTAAGCAAACACACATACAAGTTTCTGTACAACTGCGAAAACTTAGTTAAAAACTTGGGTTTTGGTATTTGGAGTAGTTTGGATTTGTTGAATAACCCAATGTTTTTATGTATGCTTCTGTCTGTCATAGATTGTGTCTAGTAAGAAGGTTACTAACCCCCTTCAACTTAAAAAAGGCAAACCGGCTGGCAAAGGCACAATAACGGTATGTATTGTATTACTCACTTAATACCTATACAGTACTATTTAATAATAATGTTATTCTTTTACTGGAATTGTGTTCAGCTACAATGAATCGGCTACGTTTTTGCTATGCTTATGATGACTTTATTTGCAGGCCTTGCAGTCCTTAAACGCGCTATGGTAATTCTCTTGTGGTATTTGCATGTTTAGTGTGCCATCTTTATCTGTGGAACAGTTATGATAAAGCTGCAGAATTTCTTTTACAAATTCTTCCAGTCAAGAGCAGTAGTGTTTGCCTGTAGATGCCAGTCATTAAGCAAACATATTGCATTGCATTATATTTCCTGCATAATAAGTGTTTATCATTTGTCCAGTGTTTTCCACATTGTCCTTGAGTCTTGTGTGCTGTGTTTGTGTGTTTGTGGCCAACTTCATTAGTTAATATGCGTGGCATATTTTGTAGGAATGCACTGATGTGGACTTTCTGCGCCGATAATGATAACCGGTAATTTCTAATGTAAGATAGCAACAACTAATAATTCACCTTTTTTGTGTTTTAGAAGTTGTTTACACTAGTGGTGTTACGATACCAATTTATGACGTGTGTGTGTGTGTATGTGTGTTTTTATATATATATATATATATATATATATATATATATATATATGTGTTTTGACATGTTAATGCAAGGCCAGAGGTGCCAAACTTACAGTTAATATCATTTATGTTTATTATTTTCATGCTCAATAAAACTGTAGTTTATGTGGTGTCTTATTGCGAATAATTAGAAGCTCATAGTGTTATTAATGCTTTTACATGATATGCAGTAATTTGTTGTCCCCTGTGTGATTTCTTTGATAGTTAACTTTGTATCCACTACCAGATATTATGAAACAGCATTCAGCAGCCCTCGGTCTGCGTATGTTTTAAACATGTTTTGTGTGCGAGGCTTGTTATGTCCATGAGTTTGCCTTGTGGCATGAAAAAGCAACACAAGTTAACAAATAATGTCTAATGTGTAAGTATAGCGTTCGTCATCTGACCATACATCCAATTCCTGCTACTTCCGCACCTGACATTTTCAGTCATCAATGTCCGTGTGAAAAAACGGGGCAGCATCTTTTTGGGTGTGGTATTCGGTTGTCATTATCGGCTGCGGTTCCAGTATCATAATAAAATAGCCCCTGTTTATCAGTGAAAATTAGTTTGGTTTGCAATATGTCACGTCATTCACCTGTATGTGTTCTATGCCTTGTAAGTATTGTGGGGTTTATTCTGCACAGATTGTGGCAGAGGAAGTGAAGGATAACAGAGGCATTGTGATGGAAGTGGAAGCCAGAAACCTGGACAAAAAGGTGAAGCATGCTCGTGTTAATATATGCTTTATTATGTCATGTTAATATGTGATCAGGTTAAATATTAAACCGCTAGTTAACATTACAGCCTGGAAGGATGTAGAACAGCTATTTTATTTTTTAGAAATATATCAAAAATACTCTTTCTGTCTTTGGCAGGATGTGTTTGGTAAATCTGATCCTTTCCTGGAGTTCTTCAAGCAAGATGATGATGGCAAGTGGGTGCTTGTTCATAGGACAGAGGTATATGTATTTCTTTTTCTTTTCATTCACTCTCCATTACTTGTTTCTGTCATCATGGTGTTTGTGTATTGCTATCAAAGTTTTGATGGTTCTGTCTTCTGTGTTTTATATGGCATTTAGGTCATTAAGAATAATTTGAATCCGTCCTGGAAAAAGTTCATAGTTTCACTGCATACATTCTGTAGTGGTGACCTGAACAAACCACTCAAGGTATGTGTGTTATACAAGGAAACTGTTGTAATGAATGTTTTTGTTGTTGTTGTTGTTGTTGTTGTTGTTGTTAAGGAGATTATTTTAAAAAGACATTTTTAATGAACCCGTCTAAATACAGCAGTTCAGCAATATTCATAAAAAGAAAATTTGAAATGAAGATGAATGTAAACCAGTAATCCAGTGAATTCCAAAAAGGTTGGCTAACTTGCAAGCGTAATTGTGATGATTGCTATTAATACATTTAAACAACATCACCAATTTTTTTTTTTTGTTTGTTTGTTTGTTTGTTGGTGGTGGTAGTAGTAGTAGAGGTAGTAGCAATAGTATCAGCAGCTACAAGGTCTGAAGTTTCACATTCAGTATATACAATTTCTGTCACATGCTTTTAACGGTTATTTTGCTTACACAATGACTTTGAGTGTACTGACCTCTTTAGTCAGATGCTTTGTTTATCATTGCTAGGTGGCTTGTTATGATAAGGATGAGGACACCAGCTCTGACTTAATAGGAGAGTTCACTTGCACTGCAGCCAATCTGCTGGAGGCAAAGGATCAGGGGGTGAGGAGGAATCAGTCTCTTTACCTTTTCCTAAACATCTTCTCTCTGACTTTCATCCCTTAGGTCCACTGCTCTGACTATGATAACGATGGCTCACATGATCTGATTGGCGTTTTCCAAACTAATGTGTCCGAGCTTCTGAAAGCAGACGGTAGTTCTGCGGTGAGGCTGTCTTCACTAACAGCTTGCTTTATTTTACCCTCGAGACAGTCATGCTGTTTTCTCTATAGTGTAATTTAAGAACGTCCTCTTACTGTTTTAGGTGGAGTTTGAGTGTATTCATCCAGAGAAGCAGAAGAAGAAAAAGAGCTACAAGAACTCTGGTGTGGTCCGCATTAAATCTTGCAAGGTATGTATATCTACAATGTGTGTATTTGGTCTTTTTTGGTCATATGTGGATTACAAACAATATGCTTTAAAATCTTAGGCAAGGACTCCCAAGTGGCACAACTGTCTAAGCCTTGGTCCTGTCAATGTCAATTTAATGCCATCAGTGACAATTGGGAGTCCAGGAGAGCCTCATCTGTCTCTGTCCAAGCATGCCTGCAGATCCCAATATCAAATGATAAACATGGAGCCTGTGAAGAGTTTCGCTTCCTTCTTTATTCATCCCCCAAAAAGGTCCTTCCACTCCAGTCTGCTTCTTAATGCGTCTGGGTTAAAGCCTCTGCTGAGCCTTTTCAGGCTCTTGTCCTTTGAGCATACCACTGCACCCCTTGTTGTGTGAATAGATCTGTACTTTAATGTTGTGTTTTTGTATTAGACATTTATGTTGTGCAGTTTAACACCACCTCACACATCCCTAAATGAATTGACTTATTGTGCTTCACTTTGGAAGAGAAAAAGTCCACCGGGTTTACTTCTTTGCATTCAGCTCATGCAAACGTGTAGCCATGTTGCGAGTGCCATAAACATCACATTTCTATATTAAAGTAAAGAACTCGCTGTGTTACAATGATAAGGGGTTTGTTTTTCAAGGTTTTCAATAAAACCTCAATAACAACAATTTCCAGAATGGTACATATGCCAGTAAATTAGTACTTGATTTCAAGGTATAAATATTTTTAATCTCGAGTGAGAGTAAAACTTGTACAGCCTGGTGTTAGGAAACCTGTGTTCCCTAATTTTGTGTTAAAATTGCTTTAATGCTTTGTGTGTTCACCAGCTTTTAACCTTTTTTATAGCCTGTTTATCTTGTAATGTTTTATCTTTTGTCATTTAATTGCAGATAGAAGCCCAGTACACATTTCTGGATTATGTGATGGGAGGTTGCCAAATTAATTTCACGGTAAGGTGAAAATACCGGCTAATAGGCTTAAAATTGAACTAGGCTAATAATTTACTTAGTAAATATGTATCCAGAATATGATGTTGGAATTGTGATGGTTATTTATTGTTTGGGCCCAGTCAGTAAAAAAAAAGACCTTGTGCCATAAATTCTGTTACCTTTCCTGGCTAATTTGAACTTTTTATGGTCAGGAATTAAAATGGTCAGAAATTAGTTTAATCAGTTCTTTACTGACTGGTATAATTGAGCTGTCCATTATGATTCAGTTTCCAAATGTAACATTACTTATATTCAAATTAACTTAAAGTTAACAGCAGTAGCGCAAAGAATGTAACACACCAGGGGAGGGATAATCTGTTTGGATGTAACTTTAATCTCAAACAAGTACATATCTGATATGTGAATTGTGATGACTGTAGGTGGGGATAGATTTTACAGGCTCTAATGGAGATCCTCGCTCTGCTGAATCTCTGCATTACCTCAGTCCCAGTGGGGTGAACCAGTACCTTACTGCCCTCTGGTCGGTTGGCCAAGTGATCCAGGACTATGACACGTAAGTGTGGGGCTTTAACTCTCAGATATAAAGATGCAAAGTTTTTAGCAACGTTAATTACTGTGATGATACTTGTATTCTACAAACAAAGGTTCTGCCTTTAATTTAAGCAGATAATCACTCGTTTCATTTGTGGCTTCTCTGTTTGCCCTAATAAAGCAGCCTTGTTGTGGACTATTTTGTCACTGTTCGACTGAGGGGGCATATTCTGGTTGGAAAGTGAGGTCAAAGTATACCCTCTATCAGAAAATGCTAGCTGTCCCTTACATTGCAGATTCACAGTGAATAGACCAATAGCAATTGTGCCCAGTAATTTAAAAAAGGTTAAATTGAACAAGAACGTTTAATTTGGCATTACTGAAGAGCATTAGGTTGTATTTTTGGTTTTGTTTCTGCTCTGAAGTTTGTTATAATAGAACATTTTTAATCACTTGCCACTTAGTATCAGTAGGTGGCAGCATGGTTCCTTTACATGTACTTTTTTCTCTCACCCTCTTCATAGGGACAAACTCTTTCCTGCTTTTGGATTTGGTGCTCAGGTGCCACCAGATTTCAAGGTTTGTTTCTTATTTTTATTTTAGAAAATAATTTCTTCAAACTTTCATGTTTGATCTTTCCCAAACATGCAGTGTGTCTTGTCTCTCAGGTGTCACATGAGTTTCCCCTAAACTTCAATCCCAGCAGTCCCTATTGCCAAGGTTAGTTTGTGTTAGGGATGGGATTTCAACTTGAGTTCAAAGAAATACCTTTCTTATTTTAAATATTGTTGTATGTAGGATATAAAATTGGATATTTGGATTTGAATATATAATTCACTTTTATAATTCCGTACATCACAAGGCTTATTTGAAAGTTTTATGTTTTCATCATTATGTAAAGCCGATACACTGATAAATGAAACTCTGTTGACTGCTTCCATCACTGCTGTTGTGTGTTCATGTAGGAATAGAGGGAATTGTGCAGGCGTATCGCATGGTTCTGCCACAAGTCCGACTCTATGGCCCCACTAACTTCTCCCCTATCATCAACCATGTCGCACGCATTGCTGCTGCAGCTGCTCAGCAGCCAAATGCAGCGGTGAGTCTCTAACAACACAAGGACAGAGGAGTATACAAATGTGTTTGGGGGGGGGGGGGATATTGTCCCTCTGCAAATTGTTTTGTACCGAAGCTGCAAGGTTTCAACAGATAATGGAAGTGTTATGATGTTAAGTGATCTCAAATAGGGGTTTCTGACCCTGACCCCTGATTTCTATACAAATGTAAAGAAATTGCATAGCTGACTGTAGTAGTAGCTGTGTTGAAGCCTAAGTAAACCTGGTTAAGGCAAGTGTGTGATTATTTATGTGTGCAGTTGTGGCTTCCTTTATTTGTTGCTAAAAAAATTGGACAACAATATACATAATACATTTGTAAGTAAGCAGAAAATTGGAAACTATTCTTTCTAAGTCTTTAAATCCATTTATGGGGTTCAGGCCTTTTTCTATAGCACTGTATTATTAATAAAGCTCATTCACAGCATATGGTAAAATATTAGTTACTTTAAAACACTGTTTACCCTAGGCTTAGACTCGATCCCATTTCTTCTTTTCTGTCTTTCTGTCTTTCATTTTGTTGTTGCTCTTCTGCTCTTCTTACCTCAGCAATATTTTGTGCTGTTGATCATAACTGACGGAGAGATCACTGATCTGGACCAGACAAAGCAGGCCATAGTGAACAGTTCCAAGCTCCCCATGTCCATCATCATAGTGGGTGTTGGAGAGGCTGATTTCAAGGCCATGGAGGTTCTAGACGGTGATAACGGCGTGCTCAAATCTCCGACCGGAGAGCCAGTGGCCAGAGACATTGTTCAGTTTGTGCCTTTCAGGGACTTTGTCAACGTATGTATCTCTGTTAATTCAAAAACAAGTGCTACAATCAAAAGGAATGCTGTTTTGCATTTCCCAGACTTTCAGACTTTGTTTGTAATTAGAAGTAGTGTAGCTGTCTGGGTTTTTTTTTTTTCCTTCCCACGCAGTGATTGGATTTATTAACATTTATGGCATAACACCATTTACCCTTTTCTCTTAATGTTCTTTGTATTTTTGTTTCCTTTTTAAAAAAAACATGTGTTTATAATTTCTCTCTTTGTTTATTAGATTTTTTGTATTTTACATGTTTTTCTGTATTTTGACTCTCTGCAGGCTCCTAGAGAATCTCTGGCCCAGACTGTTCTAGCTGAGGTGCCTAATCAACTGGTGTCGTATTTCAAGATGAGAAATCTCAGCCCAGTTAATCCTCCTGCTCCCAGGAAGTAGAAATGGATGGCCTCAGAAGCAGGTCCAACCACCAGAGAGGGATTTAACAGGGAAATCACATGAAGACTTCTTTTGTATTATGTTACCCATACTTTGCCAATTATACATGCCATAATAACCTTTTATCATGACTTATAGATTTATCAGTTGATCACTTTATCTTTGGCTGTCTGTTTCTATTGCCCCTCACATTTTCTCATCTTTTACTGTGAGTGTGTTGCCTCTTCAGAAGAATTATACCACAATTTGCCAGTATTCCTTTAAACACTCCAAGATAGTTTTCATTGTAGGGTTTTGAGATATATAACCAAATTATTATTATTATCATGAAAGTCACACACCCATTTAGAAGACTACAGATGACTGTTAATGCAGTACATTTGAAACAACCATGGCACTTAAATGCTTTAAAGCTCTTTTATTGTGCAGATCTTAATGATCCTAAAATGCAGTGGACTGACAGAACTATGCTTTGCTTCATACCACTGGCCACACTGTATGTGTGGCTGTTAAATCCAAGTGATATTTTAGACGTTCTCAGACTAATACATCTTTTACTTTGTTCACACATGGACTTCTGTCACATTAACTCATTGTGGCACCAATCATTTGTGGCTTAGTCAAGATATAAGAGGTCAGTGCAACCCAAATCATTCAGTTTTCCTCATCCCATTTAAAACTCAAAGCCTTATAATGAAGAAATAAATTGGGAAAATGTCAGTCTCAGCCTGAATACAGCAAACGTCTGAATGGCTTTTTGTATCAACCATGTACATATCCATAGGGCCCCTGAGCTATCTGTTTATTCTATGTCGGTGTTTAAAATCTTTTCAGCCTTTATGCTGTTAACACCACACCCCTCCCCCGCAGGGCTGCCAATTTATTAGAAAATGCCATTGTGGCCTCTTGATGTTTGGGGAAAGCTGTTAGAGCCTTCTGATTAGCAGTTAAATTTTTGCACTACTCACCAAATGGCATATTTGATAGGATTCATCATCAGTGTGTATGCAAATTTTCATGCTGAATGCTGTTACTCTTCTGACCATACATAGACACATACATACATGTATGTAGCGTACACAAATAGTTAGTTGAATAAGAAAGTCACGATCACAGGGAAACAGAAATCAGGTGTAATTTGAGTAATTGGGAATGAAAAACATTAGATGCAATTAAATCCGTTTATCGCATCAGGGAGAGAACTGAGCAAACTGCTGCCTAAGAATGATGTAGTTGTATGTAGACTGCTAAAGAGACTAATTAAAGATGATGCCTTCTAATAAGGCACTTGAGTTTACATCATAATAACCACCACCTTAAACTGGAAATAGTCGATGTTAGCTAGAGGTTTATCATAACATGGATTTAAATCATTCTCTAATTTGAGACTTGGTACGAAAAGTTCTTTGGAGTGAAATGCTGTATGTAATTAGAGAATGGCATGTAGGTATGCTTATAGCAGCACAAAATTAATCACATGAATTGATAGATTTCCATTTCTTCTTTTTTTTTTTTTTTTTTGGTTGTAAAATTGCTGGAAGTTTTAATGAGTTTTCTGTTCTATAGACCACTATAGACCACTTGTGGCCCATGTTGCACTTTTTTTTGAAAGTTCAATCAGAACTGTTACACCCTCAATACAAACAGTACAATAGGAGACATAAAGCAAAACATGCGTACTTTTGCCATATATGCAACGGATTGCACCTTATGTTAAACTGCACTCTATCAAAAACTATAAATGCAATATATTAGTACTTAAACATACCGCATGAAGCCTTATGGGACCATTGCAAAGTGACAGTGAGTATATTTACAGTATCTGTGTTGATAATCAGATGAATTCTGTTGTTTGACCCATCAGTTTCCGAATACTGTGGTAAATTAGAGCAGATGTGACGCCTTTTGCTTCTTCAGTTTTGTTGATTGCCTTTTACACACCACTTTGTCAATTGTCCACTATTTTTTACAAGAAAAAATAAACTTTTAAAAATTCAAAAATGTTGCCTTTTTTATATTTATATGCCTATCCCTGTTATACACAGTACATGTCCATAAGTTTATAAACACCTTCTCGTCCAGCATGCTTACTGAAATTAAAGGAATCTAGCTGACACTTCTCGTGTGTGGTTGCGCCAGAAAGACCTGTTCTACTGTCTCCCCTTTTATATGGATGTGTCAACTTTGAGTAGAAGGGTTTCTGGATACCTGTGGAAGCAACCATGCCTGTGTAGTATACATAATGTCCAAATCTAAGAAAAAAAAACTATCAAATTTACACACACACTGTAAAGGGTAACAGGTATTTTCCAATTATGTCAACATCTAAAAAAATGAAGATAGGAGGTTTTGTTCCAATAGCAGCAAAATGTTTAATTTTTTGCAAACTTCGGAGCAGAACACTAGCAAACAGCTTTGTTCAGCTGTACACACAAAGTAATCATAATCCTTTTTAATTGAAGCATGAAAATGTTTGCTCAGTTGCAGACAATTTGTTTCGGTAGTGACAATTCCTAATGTTACACCTTGATTTTAAGACTTTGGGACACTTTTACTTAACAACAATGAGATCTAACTGCTATTTGATTTTTCACAATTATCACTGCCACCCCATTTCTTTCCGGTTTTCAGACCTATATCAGTCCTACTGCTGTTATGAAACGGAGGTCCAGCCTTCTAGCTACAGGCAGAAGCCACCTATAACTTTAGCCCAAGTTCCCCCTTCCTTAATCAGTCTTCCCTCATTCTCCCACCACATGCTGTAATAATGATCCTACTTTGCAAAATACAGTATATTTATCATATTGTTGCTGCCAGAAAATCATGTGTCTGCAAACTGGTAACTTTACAGGAGAGTGCAAAAACCTACTTTAATTTTAATTTAAGTCAATGAAACCAACTTTTTTTTCCCAAGCAATTTTGGGCACTTTCTGCTGGTCTGTTATTCATGAAATTATTTACACACTATAAGCATCTCATGTGATCAAATGATGCATAAAAGTAAAAATATACTTAAATGGAGATACATGTTTTTCTTTATACAGTGACAATATTACCATCTCAGTTAATGCCTTGCATAATGACATACATTTATGACATACTCCTCATAAATGTAATTGTTAGAATGTGTAACTTAATTAGTACAGTGGTCCATTTACACATCAAATTTACACACATAATGTGTTTTGATTTTGTATTTATGTACAAAATATGTAATAAATATGCATGAATTTAAAAGCATGAAGAGATATATAAAAAGTGTTCAGACACAGCAGTTACTAATTGACAGTAGTAACTAGCTTCTTTTGCAGCATTGTGGTTCAGTTTTCTGCTCCCCAAGGTCACTGAATCCTCCGGAAATATAAAGTCTGAAAGAAAATCTTGCATGATACACCTGTCTGGGAATAAACAACTTAGCTTCCATAAACTTTCAACTTTCCTCCTATCCAACAAAGTGTACTGACGGATGTTTAAGCTCTTTTTCCATTCAAGTGTTGTTTATTAATGTTCAGGTTCAGTCTTTTATTGATTTTCTTAGCACTTCCTACTTGTCACATTAGCCTGTGCAAACAGTGGAAATTAAAACCGCACTGCTGCCTGAAGGTGCCTCATTCAGGAGACACACCTGCATACCTACGGCTGATAGACTGGACAACTGTTCCAAAATGTTCTCATTGCTATTCTGATGTACGCTGTGGATTTCTGGAAGCAACATGTTAACTAGGAGGACGCTAAAGGACGGGACTCAAGACTAAACACAACAGACCCCAATCATTGAAAAATGTCCATCACTGTCCATTTGAAGAAGATCTTGAACCTTCCTGGGAAGTATGACAGGAAGGTGGAACTGTCTTTTAGAGGTAAGACTGTAGATTTATGAGCAGTGACATTATTTTAAAATCATATTAAAATCATTGTCAGCTTTTGGTAAAGAATGTGAAGAATATTTTTTTTTAACAAAAATGTAATAAATATCTATAGTGTAAAAAGGGCACACAAACTGCGCTGTGGATATTAAGCATACATCAATAACAACAGTAAATCAATATGTTATTATGAACCCATTGTTTGTTGTTTGTCTGATTTCTACATATCTGTTCTGAAATGATTAGTAATCAGGAGTGTGTTGGTTTAAGTTAATGATGTTGTTTGGAAAAAGACAAATGTGCCACTTTGTCCATAAAGATTGACTGATTGATTGATAATCTCTATAAAAACATTTTTTTAAGGTTTTAACACTTTGCTCTGTGCCTTAATGTGAAAATATTTAAATTTTATATTTAAAAGACAATCATGTTTTTGTCCAGATTTTACACACAAGACTAAGATCCTTCAGTGTGAAAACATCGCCATCTTTAATGAGGTAGGAGGAACCTGCGCTGCTAGTCAAGTTCAAGGCTGTGCCACTTAAGATTAATCTATGATGAATGCAGTTTTGATTGGTTTTAAAGCCTTTGGGTGGCTACAGTAACTTCTGATACTTTTATGTGGAGTCATAAAGTGGGCGTCATCTGTTGCTGTTGCTGTGGGTGGGTTTATTATGCAAAACATTTAAAAGTCAAATAAAGTACAAATCAAAATGTGTCACAAATACAAGTAATAAGAGTTAAATCCAACTTTAAATATAGACACTCCACTTTATTGCTCTTTCTTTTCTCTACTGGTTTGCCAGCCTTTGCTTTCATTTTACTTTTGCTTCCACAATATTTCATTTGCTTTGAAATTTTGGCATACATTCATGGTCAAATGAATAGTCGCCCAAATAGTTGCACCCAGGAACTTGGTGAATAGGTTTGACCTTGTGAGACATATGGATGATGCTTCACGGGTTTCACACTTGTTTCACACTTGGCCGGGGATGTGACGTTAGCAAGGAAGTTCCTTGTTGCTGTACCTGACTGACCCAACAGCCATGATTGCAGACATTCAGCAAGTAGTGATGCCCACCATGAGTCATCCTGTTAGTGCCAGCACCTTTGGCAGACAGCTGCACGACACAGGACTACATGTACACAGACCGTTACGACGACTGCCCTTAACACCACGTCAAAGACTGCAGTGGTGTCATGCCAGACTGTCATGGAGTGACTCAGAATGGCAGAGGGTCATCTTCAGTGACGAGTCTTTCTTTTGTCTTGGTGGAGACGACCAATGAATCCATGTATGAAGGCACTGTGGTCAGCGCCAAGATGAACAGTCCAGAAGGCCTGGTGTCACTCCACCTCCACCCTTACTGCAAAATCTGTGTGGGAATATTCAAGCTGCATGGGATGGATTATCACAGGACACCATTAGGAACCTCTATAACTCCATGCTGAGACATCTGGCCCGGTGCGTTAGCAACATGGCGGCCTGATGCCGTACTGAGAGACACTACTTCTGTATGTGTAGTTCAATAAATATTACACATATCAGTCTAAATGTATCATCATTTATTGTTCCTGGTAACCTTTATCTTCCTCCTTTCACAATGTTCCTAGCCTTAAATGACCTCGCGCCCAACTTCTTTGGAACATGTTGCAGTCATCAATTTCCGAATGAGCAAACATTTATAAACTTACGTACATGAATATATGTATATACATATACATGCACAAACATATATACACTGTGCACTACAGAGCTAAATAATATGTAAAAAAAAATAGCATGCCACTATTACAAGTCCACTCATTAATGTAATATGTGAAGTACAGAACTAAGTAGTTTGGGATTCAGCCTTTTTAATGCAGAGCTGCTGAATGCAGAAGGAATGCACATACCTCACTGCTAGGAAGCTGAATATCTTATTGCAGTCATGGAAACTGTAACACTTGTAGTAACAGTACTAACTTTCTACAAGCCATTATTGAATTACTGAGAATGAATGAAAAACTTAAACAATATGTCACCATCTAAGTGTCACTACAGAGCTGCAAATGAGCCACTGCAATCCAATAATGCCTGCTCTGTGGTGGTCCTGTGGGGAAACTACAATTGAAGGACAGTGTTAAAAGGGGCTAAAAAGTATGCAGAGAAATCATATAAACAACAGTCTGTAATTGTAGAACTATTGCATCTATATGGTAAGTGGAGCTGATAGTGTGCATAGAGTATATACCCTCACCAGACACCAGGTACACCTCCTTGTATCTATATTCATTGTCCATATTATCAGCTCAACTTACGGTATAGGTGCACTTAAGTAATTGCAGTAGTAGTCTATCTGTTTCTCTGCATACTTTGTTAGGCTCTTTCACCCTCTTCTTCGATGGCCAGGATCCCCACAGGACCACCTGTATTTGTGGATCATTCTCAGCATTGCAGTGACACTGACGCAGGAGTGGTGTGTTAGTGTGGGTTGTGCTGGTATGAGTGATGCAGTAGTACTGCTGGAAAACAAGTATCTCCATTTTCCATAAACAGCAAAATATACATTCATCATCATCAAAAAAAATAAAAAAAAATAGTTGCACCCAGAAGGAAGTGCCAGATTGCAATGCTAAAGGAAGATAAAGGTACCAGGAACAATAAATGATGATAAATTTAGACTGACATGGGCGTAGTGTCTTTCAGTATGGCCTCAGGCTACCATGTTTGCTAACGCAACATGCAGATGTTTCGGCATGGAGTTGTGGAAGTTGCTAATGTTGTCCTGCAATAATCCATCCCATGCAGCTTGAATATTCTCACATGCAGCTTGAATTTTCCTGTAGATTTTGGGGTTAGGGTTGGAGGTGGAGTGACACCAGGCCTTCTTGACGCATGATAACAAACTGTTCATCTTGGCACTGACCATGGTGCTTCCACACACGGATTCGTTGGTCGTCTCCACCAAGACAATAGTGGAGCTCGGCCCTGAAGATGACCCCCTGCCATTCTGAATCACTCCGTGACAGTCTGACACGACACCATTGCAGTCTTTGGTGACACTGACATGGTGTTAAGGGCAGTTATCGTAGCGATCTGCATTCATGTAGTCCTGTGTCATGCATACTTGTGCAACTGTTTATTTGATGAGTGCATTATGTATATACAATATATAGTGTGTATAAAACTGTATATACAATGAGTAGCACTGCTGGAGTGTTTAAACACTGTGTCCACTCACTGTCCACTCTATTAGAAACTCCTACCTTGTTTGTCCACCTTGTAGATGTACGTCAGAGACGATAGCTCACTGTTGCTGTACAGTTTGTTTTGGTCATCCTCTAGTCCTTCATCAGTGGTCACGGGACACTGCCTACAGGATGCTGTATAGTTTTGGTTTGGTTGGTCCAGAAGTGACGCTAAAAACTCTAGCAGGACTGCTGTCTGTAATTGTAGAACTACAAACTGCATCTATATGGTAAGTGGAGCTGACAGACTGGACAATGAGCATAGAAGAAGGAAGTGTACCTAACAAAGTGCTCAGTGAGTTTATATACTACAGTGATCCTGTGTTAAATAAGGTAACATGCTCTGACTATGTTAAAAGTAAAACTAATGTAATACATGTATTTTGAGAGCATATTTCCTGGATGTACACTGCTATAATAACTGTTCAAAAGAAGCTTTACAATACAGTTTTGCACTACAAGAGTAGGAATCCCCTTTTGACATCAGGGCTCGCCCAAACTGCAGTGTACCTTGACAGGCCATTTGTTTTCCTTGTACTGCGTTTTTAATGGTTTCAATGTTTGGCTTCTGGCAGGGAGGAGATGTGGTTTCTGTTCACAAACCGCTCCCTCCTTAGTCATTCCTCAGACATTTTAACTCACATTCACAGAAACATGCTCACAATTACAACATTTACACTGCCGTCTTTTCCTGCTGTTAATCTTTAACTCGTGTTAACAAATGTTGCAAAGTTATAGAAGGAAAGGCCCGTATGCTTGAAGAGCAATCAGGTTATTGCATAGTGAAATGGCTGGTGTAAACACTTGCTGCTTTTCATTTCCTGTCAGTAGAAAATGGTGCACTTATTTGATATTTTGAGTACTGACCTGCTGAAATAATTAACTATAAGGAGCCAGAATAATTGGCCACTTCATTAAGTACACCTCCTTGTTTCTCCACTCTTTTTCATTTTGGCTTAGTATGTGAGTGCATGTAGCATGTATAATACATCTGCATAGATTGTTAGCCTTCTACCCTGTTCTTCAGTGGTCAGGACCCCCAGGGGACCGCCACAGGGCAGGTATTTTTCTGGGTGCTGAATCATTCTTAGTGCTGCAGTGATGCTGACATGATGGTGGTGTTGTGTCAACAGCATCCTGTGGGCAGGGTTCTGTGACCACTGACAAAGGATAAAAGAATGAGTGTATCTGTACTTAAGGAAGGTAGCTGTACTTAATGAAGTGGCTGCATTATAGTCTTAATATACATATATTACAGTTTATATGTTTGCATAACATTATGACCACCTCAATGTATCTGCACTCTTTATCCATTTTATCAGCTCCACTTACCACATAGATGCACCTTGTAGTTCTACAGTTACAGACTGTAGTCCATCTGTTTCTCTGCATATTTTGCTAGCCCCCCAGCACCTTTTCATCAATTGTCAGGACCTCTACAGGACCACCACAGAGCTGGTATTATGTGGGATCACTTTCAGCAGTGCAATGATACCGATGTGCTGGTGGTGTGTTAGTGTGCGTTGTGCTGGTGTGCGTGGATCAGAGACAGAAGTGCTGCTGGAATCCTCTGTGTCACTGCTGGAGTGAGAATAGTCCACCAACCAACACTATCCAGCCAACAGCATCCTGTGGGCGGCATCCTGTGACCACTGATCAAGGACTAGACCAACACACAAACTCTGCAGCAGCAGATGAGCTATCGTCTCTGACTTTACAAGGTGGACCAGCAAGGTAGGAGTGTCTAATAGAGTGGACAGTGAATGGACAGTGTTTAAACATTTCAGCAACACTGCTGTGTCTCATCCACTCACACTAGCACAACACACACTAACACACCACCCACAGAATACCTGCTCTGTGGTGGTCATGTGGGGGTCCTGAGATCCAAGTTTATCCAAGTTCATTTCTCCTTCAGTAACAAGCTCAGCCAACAGCAATTCATAATCAACACTAACCCGTCATTCATGGCCTGCAGGTAAAGCAAAAAAAAAAAAAAAAAAAGGTATATGTCTTGTAGCACCACTCTCATAACCCTTAAACCCTGGGTCTGAATGGAGTATAGTGAAATAGTGTATAAACTTGGATATCTTTACTGATCAAAGCCAGCTACTATTCTGCAACACAAAGCAGTTTGTTTGTTATCTTACAACCAGTGGAAGTACTCATCCTCTGAGCATGTATATTTAATGTTGCTAGGGCAAAATAAGGACAAATCAATACAATTTACTTGTTTGTATAATATTTTTTTCCTTAGGAAAAAATTATATACATAGAAATCAACAAAAATAGATCTATACACAGTGGTAGAGTCTTGTATAATAAATCATGCTTTTTTACTTTCTATACTTAAGCACATTTGAAGGTAAATACTTTAGTACTTTTACCCAAAGGGAGGTCTAAAGGGAGGACTTACTTTTACTGGAGTAATATTTTACCTTGGGTATCTCTACTTTAACTCATGGTTTGTGTACTTCGTCCACTGCTGTCTATACATGATCTATATATCAGTCTTAGGTCACGGGAATTACATAGTTATCACATGCAAGTGATTTTCTGGGTATCAATCATTAATCATAGCTAATATACCTCAGCTATGTGATAACAATTCAATGATTCAGTCAGCTAGACTGCTTGCATCCACATGCTGGTCCCCACAAAGTTAAAAGTTACATTTTAAGGTCAGGGTAAGCTTATCCTTAAGATTCGGGCCAGGACTGGGCAAGTAGTAGTTCTGGTTAAGGTTTGGGTAAGTATTCAGGAAATTAATAGAATAGAATAGATTAATAGAAACAAATGAGTGTGTGTGTGTGTGTGTGTGTGTGTGTGTGTTTGTGTGTGTTTGTGTGTGTGCACGTTTGTGTGTGTATCTCTAGCATTTCAGATGGCCACACTATGGGAAGATCTTGAAGGACGAAGTTCTGTCCATCAGTGTATACAACTGCAGCAAGATGTTCAGTAACAGGTCAGTCTTCAGGTCATAAGTGGGGATATATTCAATGATAGAGCTCAAGACTCAACTGTATGGACCTGCAGTTTAGCGTGCAAAAGTTTAGTTGCCCTGGTAGGTGGTGGTAGTTGCTGATTTGAAAATTAAAGTATTTATTATTATTATTATTATTATTATTATTACCATTACTATTTATTTGGTTAATTTAACACATTAAAAGTACACTGTAACATTTTGTAGTTTTGTAGTTTATGTTTTTGCCAGTATGCTAAATTCAGCAACTTCTATTATTAATAGTAAATTTTTTTTTTTTTTTTCCTGTACCGTTGATTTAAAGATGTTGATTCAACAGCTCCAATTTGTCCATGTTAGAACGATTATAACGATAATCAAAAAAGTGTACATATTAAATATTGAATCATAGTGAGATCAGAGCATTATGCTATACTTACAGCTGAGTCCATGAATTTGATGTCGGGACTTGAATCAGGAGCATGGATTTGTAGCTTGTTTACTGTGAGCACAAATGTGCCTGTGGGTGTGTATGTATGCTCTAACAGGCTATTAGGGAAGCTGGTGGTCAGCCTGCAGCATGTGGTGACAGCAGGGAGGCTGGATTTGAGAGAGCCCCTCACAGACAACAACTACAGCATGACTGATGTGAGTTACTGAAGCTATTAACCTCCCATTACCCAGCACTGAGCTTTCACTAATCATAATGTACTTCATTATACATCTGGAGGCTGGGACACTGTTGAAAATCAGATATATGGCCATGTACCATACTGTGTGAACATAAAACAGACATAAAAGACATGTAGTAAAGTAATTGTTTGTATTTATTCTAATATGGGTGTTCTAATATGAGCAAATAAATGCTTACTGCCTTCATAAATAGCTATGAAATATTATTTTCTCAGCCTAAAACTGCACAGTACTTGATGCCCCAGTATTTGACAGTTAGACATGGCAAGTCATCAATGAGTGCATTTACATGTTTACATGATCACTTGAATAATCAGACAACTGCAGAAATGCTCGGAATACTAAGTGCATGTCCAAAAAATGTCCATAGTAGCGGGTCTCCAGGACTGGGATTGGGAAGCCCTGCACTAGTTTTTGCAATGTTGCTGTTAGGATTTGATTCCATTCAGCCAGAAGAGCATCTGGATCTCCAATGGAACTGGTGCATCTCAAATGTTTTGGATAGCAGTATTTAAATTGATTATGAAGTGGCGTTACCAACGGCCACACCTGTATAAGTTGTGAGGTGTTATCTTGTAAGTGAAGCTGAACACTGGCCAATGTGCTTAAGGCAAGGCGATGTGAATTATCAGAGAGTGAACAAGGGATGATATTGGCTGCCAAAACGGATGGAACATTCCATTTCTGAAGTGTTCCTCAATCCACAGTGTCACATGTGTATTGAGAATATGTCATAGAAAGCATTATCTCCACAATGGACAACACAATAGCTGCCCATGTGCCTTAATGATTGTGACTAGCAGTGTCTGGCTAGAATTGTCTGTGTGAACAGACAAGCGACTCTGGCAGAAAACACATCCACATTAAATCCAGGAGGATTTACACATATCCCACGCACATATCCTGCAGGTCAGTGCAGTTCTTTAGCTTTCATGGGATATGGGAGCAGAAGACCCACCAAAGTGCCTATTTTAACATCACAACACCAGACACAGCTCCTCACCTTGGCTCATGAGCTAGTTAGCTCGCTGCTAACTGGACCCTGGAGGACTGGTAACATGTGGTGTGGTCCAATGAGTCATGGTACCTATTCTTTTGGGCTGATGATAGGGTAAATGTGTGGCGCAGACCTCATAAAGCCATGGGTCCCAGTTGTCAACAAGTCACTGTGCAGGCTAGTTCCACACTGGTGTGGGGTGTGTTCTCATGACTTGGGTTAAGTCTACTGGCCCACCTAAACATTGTCCAGTGCCCTCTATGTTTTACTGCTTGGTGACCATTTGCAGCCCTTCATGGACTTCATGTACCCCCACAATGTAGGAAACCCCACAGGCCCCAAGTTGTCTGGAAAGAGTTTGAGAAGCATTCTGGAGAGTTCCAACAAATGTTGTGGCCTGCAGTTCACCAGATATGAGGCCAGGGAGCATTTATAGGATGTGGTGGAGAGGTCCTTTCATACCCAAAATCCTGTACCTACAAATACCATGCAGCTGTGGGTGGCTATACAGATGGCACGGGTCAACATGTCTTCAGATATCCTCCGTCCACTTGTGTAATTGATGCCAAGTTGCTGTACTTCGCCAGGCTAGAGGGGGTCCTATGAGATATTAATTCCTGTCCCATAAGTCATATGCAAAATGTTTTGTTGATTTTCTGAATGAAAATAAGTTAGCACATCTTATAGAGGGAACAAACTCATATGTGGCAATTTCTGCATTTTACTGTACAATGTCTATTTATTTACTGAGTTTAATGTGCAAATTGAAAATGCAAATAAACAGTTAACTGTGCATTAAAATGTAATTGTGCACCATATGAATGCTTGTTCCACATTGATTTTGGCAAGGCTGCATCCTATCACCATAGTGGTTTAACCTGTACACTTGACATGAAACAAGCAGGATTGGAGGAAGAGAATTCAAAATTGATGGAAGAAACAGGAATAACCCTTGATAATCCAGTGATACAACAATCACAGAGGAAAATCTGGAAGACGTGAAAATATGCTCAATATGAAGGGTACTGTTATGACAAGGAAAGACTGCCAGTTGTATTACTGATGGAGAAATACAGTGCAGATTGCCACTCAGCAGCACAAGGGTAAAAGAGCTTAAAGAGATCTTCAAATGCAACTAGTTGTCTCCATAGACAAAGAGCACAATTGTTCAGGCTATGGGCTATAGCTTATGGATGTCAAAACTGGACAATAAACAAGCGAGAGTACCTTGGACAGAAAAGAAAACAAACGAATGGACCCTCCAGCAATTCAAGCCTCACCTCCCACTCAAAGCCCAGATAACCAAACTGAAGCTCTATTTTTCACCAGCTTATTAGAAAAGGCTATTAGGCTTGAAACATTTAAAAGTTCCAAGCTCCTCTCAAATGAAGAAGAAAGGGTACGAGAGGAATCATTAACAAACCATTCAGAAGCCTAAAGGCCCAAACAGAAGACAGGATATTCAGGAGAAACACTATCAGTATGGTCACCAGAAGTCAGAATTGACTTGACAGTGTACTAGTGTACCAGAGATACTAGGCTGCAGTTTGTTAATGTTCTTGTGTAGTTTTCCTAACATTATGTGTGGTGATTTATTGCTGGGTCTAGATATATGTGGAGCTGGATGTGAGGTATCACCCTGTTCAAGGTGCAGCAGGGGACTGGAGCAGTGATGATTTCACTAAGGTGGAGGAAATTGATGAGTGAGTAACAAGCCAAAAATATGTGTTCATTTATTCATGTATTGATCCATTTATTCATCTGTTTGTTCACCTGTGTCTTTCAGAGCACTGTACTTGGTCTTGTTTCCACTGAAATGTATACACATCTGTTTTTGTTTCTTTAACCTTTACAGAGCAGCTCTAGTGATTAGAAACACAGGGTTTCTTGAACCTGGGTATGTACATCCATTCCAACATTCTCCTAATAAATATGGCTATGGCAAATTAGAAATAGTTTTTTTAAAATATTTTCACTTTATTTGGCTTTTCAGCAGTTTTGCTTTTGGCTTTCTGTTGCTCATGATGCAACTTTTAAATAGTACAAGTTTTGCTCAAGCCTGATTCTGCAGAATAATCAGCAAATTGTAATTTTCATATTGACCCATTTTAGAGTTTTGCCAGTAGAATCTTCCTTTAAACCTCCAGGGTCATGTGATCTGGTCTTTGATTTTCAGAAATCTGCGACTTCAGCAGTTGGACCGAGACACCAGGATACTTGGACGCAGCCTGATGAAGATAGAAAATGAAAATGGGGATGAAGAAGATGAGGATGATTACGATGATGACTACGATTTCGCAGACTTGGAAAGTGCAGGGATAATATTCACCCCCATCTTGAAGTGAGTTTTCCTATGACTATATTTGAGTTATGTGTTAACATGTACAAAACAAGTCAATATAAAAGGCCCATGTAGTTAACTTTTATGGGTTAAAATAACTGCCCATTTCCAAGATTCTATAAATCTAGAGACTCTATGAATTGATAACATTTATAATAATTATATTTTCTTTTTAACAAATTGTATATTTGTTAAATATCCTTTTGACCAATCATAGATATTGCTTTAAATGTTGGATTGGAATGGAAGTAATGATGAGTAATGAGTAATGATAAAAACAACATATAATTTCATTGTCATTGGTACAATACTATTGGGTAATATTATCTCTCACATCCCACTCCCACCTATCCTTAGCAAAATGGCTCAGCTAGTTCAGAGCTTCCCTGATAACTTGGGTTACTTAGAAATATGTTACAGTACTTAAATTGATTCCCATGGAGGGTTAATTAACTGAAACTGATAAAACATTTTTCAATTTCAAGTATCATTTAGAAGCTTATGGTACAACTCATGGTGTTACATCAGCTTTGAATCTAAAGATTAACCAAAAATATCTCTTGTGTTTATTTCCATATTTAGTCGTTGTAGAGCTTTATCCCAGCATGAGCTTGCAGTCGCCCCGAAAGTAAAGACTTTTCAGGTATGTCAATAACTTCCATAAAGCCTCTGCTTCTCAGTGGGCATACTGCCAAAAATAATGTCCTGCAGAAATTATGATTTTTGGATTTTTTTGGAAAGTTATGGATTTTTGGTAGATTGAGTAACAGAAGTAGAAGTAAATGTAGAATTAAAAACTGTACTTTGAGTTTATGTAATTGCATCAATTGGTTGCATACAAATCAATTATTTACATTTAAAACATATGAAGCAATTTATCAAAAACTGGAATAAAAACTATTATTTCAAGAAACTTCCTGACAAAGTTCCCAGTGGAACTACATTGTAAAATCAGAATCAGGTTTATTGGCTAAGTATGTTGACACACACAAGGAATTTGGTTTCAGCAGTTTGTGTCTCTCTAGTACAGTACAAATATACACACAACTAACTGACAGTCCACAATATACACAACAACTCCACATATACACAATATATACAGACATTTACAATAGACAATCTACACAGTATACACAATATACAAGCAATAAACAATCTATATATGAACAGATAATATACAGTTTACACATTATTTACAAACAGTATAAGGCAGTAGTGTTGTGGTAGATGCAGTAGTGTTGTGGTAGATGCATGCCTGCCTGTTTCCTGGTTCTTGAACAGTACTGGAGGGTGGGAAGTGGAGCTCCAATGATCTTTGCAGCAGTCTTTATGATCCTTTGTTGTCTGTTCTGCTCCTGTACTGTGGCCGCTCCGAACCAGACTGTGATGGATGTGCATAGGACTGATTCGATGACTGGATGAGTGTAGAACTGGATCAGCAGCTCCTGTGGCAGACCCAACTTCCTCAGTACATTCTCTGCTGAGCCTTTTT
Organism: Semaprochilodus insignis; assembly: GCA_034552555.1. NCBI lineage: Eukaryota > Metazoa > Chordata > Actinopteri > Characiformes > Prochilodontidae > Semaprochilodus > Semaprochilodus insignis. The sequence continues at coordinate 13,394,298 of CM067494.1, read as the reverse complement.
GAGGATTGAGTTGATGTTGGTGTCCCACTTCAGGTCTCGGGAAATGATAGTACCCAGAAACTTGAAGGTGTCCACAGTTGACACAGGACTGTTGGATATTGTGAGGGGGATCAGTGTTGAGGGGTGTCTCCTAAAGTCTACAGTCATTTCCACAGTCTTCAGCGTGTTCAGTTCTAGATTGTTCTGACTGCACCAGAGAACCTACTGTTCAACCTCCCTCCGATAAGCAGACCCATGACTGTCTTGGATGAGTCAGATGAGAGTAGTGTTGTCTGCAAACTTCAGGTGTTTAACAGATGGGTCTTTAGAGGTGCAGTCATTAGTGTAGAGTGAGTAGAGCTGTGGGGAGAGGACACACCGTTGAGGAACACCAGTGCTGACAGTTCGTATACTGGAAGTGACTCCCGCCAAGCGTACCTGCTGTTTCCTGCCTGTCAGGAAGCAGGTGATCCACTGACATAGGGTGAGGGGTACAGTGAGCTGGGAGAGTTTAGAGAAGAGGATTTCTGGGATGATTGTGTTGAACTCCGAGCTGAAGTCCACAAACAGGATCCTAGCATATGTTACAGGGTGGTCAAGATGTAGGAGGATGTAGTGCAGTCCCATGTTGACTACATCCTCTACTGAACTGTTTGCTCCAGCAGGTGTCCAGTGATGTTCTTCAGGTGGGCCAACACAAGTTGTTCAAACGACTTCATGACCACAGATGTCAGAGGGCCTGTAGTCATTCAGTTCTGTGACAGTGGGTTTCTTGGGAACCAGGATGTTGGTCGAGCGTTTGAAGCAGGAGGGAACCTAACACAGCTCCAGTGATCTGTTGAATATCTGGGTGAAGATATATACGCAGGATCGTTGGCAGAAATCTGTTTTTCAGATTTTCAGTGTAGGCTTTTTTAGCCACTCTGATCTGTTTGGTCAATGCACTTCCTGTCTGCTTGAACAGAGCCTTGTCTCCACTTCTGTAGGCATCTGCTTTGGCCTGACAAAGCTGTCTTAGTTTGGATGTGAACCAAGGCTTGTTATTGCTGTATGTGCTGTATGTTGGCACACACACATCTTCACAAAAACTAATGTAAGATGTCACAGTATCAGTCAGTTCGTCCAGGTTGCCAGTTGCACTTTCAAAAACACTACATTCAGTGCATTCAAAACTCTCTTGCAGCTCCTGTTTTGCTTCTATAGTCCATTTCTTCACCATTTTTACTACAGGCTTTACAGCTTTCAGCTTCTGCCTGTAGCTTGGAATAAGTTGAACCAGACAATGATCAGAGTGTCCTACAGCTGCACGGGGAACAGAGTGATATGCGTCCTTGACAGTAGTGTAGCAGTGGTCCAGTATGTTATTATCCCTGGTGGGACAGTCAGTGTGCTGCCTCTCTTTCGGGAGCTCGTGGTTTAGTTTTGCTCTGTTAAAGTCCCTAGGATTATGACATATGAATCCGGATGTTTCTGTTCCAGGTTAGTTATTTGGTCGGACAGTTTATGCAGCGAGTCGTTCACGTTGCCCTGTGGTGGGATGTAAACACCGACCAGAATGAATGAAGAAAACTCCCGCGGTGAATGAAATGGTTTGCAGTTTATGAACAATGTTTCCAAGTTGGGGCACTGTGACATCCGTGCACCAACCTTCATTAATGTAGAAGCAGATTCCTCTGCCTTTCGTTTTCCCTGACAGCCCCGCAGCACGATCCGCTAGCCGTAAATGAAAGCCCGGCGGATGCAATCCGCTGTCCGGGATGGATTCACAAAGCCAAGTTTCGGTGAAGCACAGGACAGCCGAACGCGCAAAAGTCGTTACTGTGTGCTTGAGAAAAAGCAGCTCGTCTAGTTTGTTGGGCAGAGAGCGGGGATTCGCCAGATGAATCGTTGGGAGCGCAGTTCGAAATCCCCGCTGACGGAGCTTCATATCTGCGCCGGCGCACTTCCCCCGTCTGCGTCTCCTCCGCGATCTCCAGAGAGCTGCTGCTCCTCCAACAAGAATCTCCAAAAACCTTACAGAATTCATGAAAACTGGTCAAAAACTATCCGGCGTGAACTGTCTTATGTTAAGCAGTTCCTCTCTGGTGTAACTGATCGGGTCTGAGTAACAGAACACACAGAAAATAAACAAAAACAAGCAAATTACTAGAGAGGGCTGTGCCGAGGCAGCCACCCACGGTGCCATCATAGCAGGTTACTTAATACGTCCAGCATTTATCAGAACAGATGCTGAAGTATAAAGGCTCTGTTCTTTTCCCTTTGGGTCTTCTCAATTTTAGTCTTAGACAAAAAAAAGCTAAAGCTCCAAAATGATAGGTGTGAGCAACTGGAATGTAGAACACGACTTGAATAGAATGAAATCATACCTATAACCAAAAAAGAGGGGTTAAATGTAAAGGACAAAATGAAAATGAGGGTACTATACTATACACTATATACTATACTATGTAGCTATACTATACTTGGAACTGCTCAGACAAATGCTATCGCTAACTGTATGATGCATATTTTAGGTGAACCTTAACGTGGTTGAAGCTCAGAAGCTGGTGGGTGTGAACATTAACCCAGCTGTGTACATCACTGTGGGAGATGAGAAAAAGCACACAGCCACTCAGAAATCCACCAACTGTCCGTTCTACAATGAGGTAGGGATGGTGGGTTCAGAGGGGTTGTGAAAAAGAGACTTGTGTGCACGGTCCTTAGAATTAGCATGTGTTTATACAGAATGAAGTATAAGCTTTATTTCTTTAGACTTTTATTTTTTTGCCATGGAAACCTCACATTTCTCACATTTCTAGATTTCTAGCTCCTGTATGAGTGGTTTAACCTGATCGTAACATTATTTTCTCAAACCTCAGATGTTGATAGAACTGATATACTGTAACGTTCAAGCATTTAAGTTTTAAGCGTTTGTTGTTTCAAGTTTCTGATTACATCAGTGTAAGTTCCTAATTATGCCAGTGGATAATCTGACACAGCATTTGGTCCAACTCCTGATGTTCTTTCCAGTGGGAGTTCTAGCTTGGCTGCATTTACTGTATCTGATTGGAGCTAAGCACCAGAGGGTGTTCTATCATATTTTAATTAATATTTCAAGTTTATTCTAGAATAACAGAAAGTTACTAACAATGACAATAACACTTTGTAATTATGTATTCAAAGTAAAGTTATTCACCTGTCTTCCATATATTTTCTGGTCATTAATTAATTAAGATCTCTAGCACAGAGGTACTGCTGTTCTCCCTTTCTAACATCTGACTGAAACGACTGAAAGACCTGAAGTCATGCTTCTTTTCATAAAAATGAACATGTGATTGGGTTGATTTTAGTGTCAGTTCCTAATTTGACATATTTGGCCTTCCGTGCAGGTCCCGAATTCCTAACCAATAGTATAGCTAGATTGATTGTATCTACCTAGCAAAAATCCTGATTCGGGGGAAGATTTTAAACCTTTCATTCTCACCAAAAACAAGAATATTACTGCAATATTAGAAGAGTTTAAATAAATGTATGATTAATATATTAAATAAAAATGAACTAAAATTTACTGACATGTATTTTTAATTGCTCAATAAATCATTGGACCTTCTCTGAAGGGTTTTTTCGACTGTATTATCGACTATAATATAAAATCTATCATATTATACTTATCAGTTTATCACATTGGAGGGATAGGGAAGACTGTTGTATTCAAAGGGGGAGGAATGTTTCTTTTTTTCAGGTCAGCCTACTGTTTTTAGGGAAGCCAAGGTTTAACATTACGTTCTGATGTTTTCTTTTGTCTTTCAGAATTTCATGTTTGAGTTTCAAGAGACACAAGATGTACTTTTTGACAAAGTTATAGAAATCTCGGTAAGTTTTTCTAACAAATAAAATTATGAAGAGATGCGCTGGCCTTTACATGTCGCATCAAAACAGATGTCAGTGAGTTTATTTGGGACCTATGTTTGAACCTTCAGGTAGTTCACAAAAAAACACTGGCTTTTTTGATGACCCGTATCGGCACCTTCAAGATAGACATCAGCACAGTTTACCAGCAGCCAGGTACCGTGATTGTGTGAACAGATTCAAAACAAATAACACATATTACTTTCTTCATGCAATGACCCTAAAGAAGTCTTTAAATGACCGAGGGGCACTTATCTGTGTGTCGGTTTCATCCCATTTCCACTAAAATGTATCACATTTGCACAAAGATGATAATGGCATGCTGCTGCCTTAATGGTGGTAATTAACTCATCACTGCTTGTGCTGTTGGCTAATCACAGGGCTCCGCAGAGGCGGCACTTTAACTGTAATTATTAGAGTCACTGAGCAAGTTCATACTGTTCTTCTCTCTGTAGATCACCGCTTCTATCAGAAATGGGCTCCACTCACAGACCCTAAGGACACACGCTCTGGTATAAAGGGCTATGTGAAGTGCACGCTGAGTGTGATGATGAAAGGCGACTCTATGGCCATTGCTAGCCTGCCTGCAGCCTCCAGCCAGAACGATGACATTGAGAAGTGAGAAGCCCACATGATTGCTTTTTTTCCCCCAAGGACAACCTAATTGCTGTGGAGCTATTACTCTGGAACATGATGTTTTTTGGTGTTTTGCTGCTATGCTTAAAATAACTTATTTTCACTTTCAGTTCATCCGCATAAATGTCATATTTATCAAATATATATACATATAAATCAAATATATAACAACACCATCTTGTATGTATAGATTAGAGATTGTTACTATTGTGTGTTAGTTCATTACAAGTGTGTTAGTATGTGGCCAAATCAACTCTTGGCTAATGTCAGATTGGGGCACTATAAAAAGCAGTTTTAGTTTAAGCCGCTAAAAAGTCTGAAAGTCTGATATATAATATTGTATATATATATATATATATATATATATATATATATATATATGTTATAGTATTATTCTACAGTTGTAAATATTACCTGTACGAGTGTAAGGATATGCATGGTGCGTTAGCACAAATGTCTCAATTCATCACACCCAGGAAAATGATTCAATTTTATACTGAATAAGAACATTGCGTGAAACATAATACAAATTAAACAACCAAGGCCAAAACAAGGGCAAACCTTCCATACTTTCAAAATAACTCTTCCTCTTTATCTCACAAATTAGCTCAGGGCTTACATATTACCTCGAGGCTAGCATGTTTTTGGAAAAATGTGCTTTTAGAATGTTCAAATAACCTGAAAAACTAAATATTAACATATAAGCCACTCCTTATTATTATTTTTTTAAATTTTATTATGAATTTTTTGAATCATTACACCCATAATCATACATATTAACANTATATATATATATATATATATATATATATATATATATGTTATAGTAATATTCTACAGTTGTAAATATTACCTGTACGAGTGTAAGGATATGCATGGTGCGTTAGCACAAATGTCTCAATTCATCACACCCAGGAAAATGATTCAATTTTATACTGAATAAGAACATTGCGTGAAACATAATACAAATTAAACAACCAAGGCCAAAACAAGGGCAAACCTTCCATACTTTCAAAATAACTCTTCCTCTTTATCTCACAAATTAGCTCAGGGCTTACATATTACCTCGAGGCTAGCATGTTTTTGGAAAAATGTGCTTTTAGAATGTTCAAATAACCTGAAAAACTAAATATTAACATATAAGCCACTCCTTATTATTATTTTTTTAAATTTTATTATGAATTTTTTGAATCATTACACCCATAATCATACATATTAACATAAGGCACATTATTAGCCAATCATATTTTGCTGTGCCAAAAACATTGAACTGAAACACCACCAAATTGTGCTGCACCAAATTATGAATTTGTGAATAATTAAGTCCATGCAACATATGTGGATGAAAACTGTTTGTCTTATTACAAATATGATGTGCATGGAAATGGTATGTTCAGTTCCACTGTAAACTTCAGTGCACATTTAAATGTGTGCAGTATGTTTTTTGCCTCCAATCAGGAATCTGCTGCTCCCTAAGCGGATGCCAGCGGAGCGACCATGGGCCAAGTTCCTTCTGAAGATCTACCGGGCGGAGGACCTACCCAGCATGAATGCTGGATTTCTTGGCAGCTTCTCCAAAATGATGGGCGAGAAGAAGGTTTTCATCGACCCTTACACGCGGGTCACTTTCGCTGGCCAGCAGGTTTGATCATTTAGGTCCCCTTTTTGACTAAATGCATGGATTTGAAGATGTTAGCAATAGACAACCACTATGTACAAACACAAAGCTAAATTTATACTTTAGCCACTCCGTCGGGCAAGATGTGCTTCATTTTGCTTATTTAGTTTTCAACTGAAGCTACAGTTGTGTATTAAGGGTGTAACAAATTAAGGGTGTAACACAATTAATTGTGATAAGCTTTCCAAAACAGCAAAACATTGTGTTCATACAGGGGTTGGACAATGAAACTGAAACACCTGGTTTTAGACCACAATCATTTATTAGTATGGTGTAGGGCCTCCTTTTGCGGCCAATACAGCGTCAGTTCGTCTTGGGAATGACATATACAAGTCCTGCACAGTGGTCAGAGGGATTTTAAGCCATTCTTCTTGCAGGATAGTGGCCAGGTCACTACGTGATGCTGGTGGAGGAAAACGTCCTTCTTGGTGGTATGCTGACATTACCCTGGATACCGTGGCTCTTGATACATCACAAAGACTTGCTGTCTTGGTCACAGATGCGCCAGCAAGACGTGCACCAACAATTTGTCCTCTTTTGAACTCTGGTATGTCACCCATAATGTTGTGTGCATTGCAATATTTTGAGCAAAACTGTAAAACTGTGCTCTTACCTGCTAATTGAACCTTCACACTCTGCTCTTACTGGTGCAATGTGCAATTAATGAAGATTGGCCACCAGGCTGGTCCAATTTAGCCATGAAACCTCCCACACTAAAATGACAGGTGTTTTAGTTTCATTGTCCAACCCCTGTATATTATTGTGACATATTACTAGTTTGACCCTTCAAACCACCCATAGTTTCAAAATGCCAGTTGCTTGTGCTCTGTTGCTGTGGTCCTGCGATTGTAGCCCTCTCATTCAAATACAGCTTACAAATAGATTACAAATGGTTATTTCCAGCTACTGCAGTGCCATGAATTTGGTATCATGTACAAGCAAAACACATGCTAATGCTTGCCATGCGCACAGTGTTCCCTGGAGGACAATGGATCAATAAAAATCCATGAACTAATTAAAGCAACAGCAAAGCTGAAACCTACAGTTACCCTTGAAACAAGACTTAACATGGAAATATGAGTGGTTGGAAGATGCTGCATTCATAGATAAAAACAAAAGTATCTGACAACTTATTTCCCCTCAGTATATTTCTAAAGCACTTTAAAGAATGTACAGTGAGTCATCTGTTCAGGGTTATGTTAGTGTTGCCCATGTCTGTTACCTGCGGTTTTGATCTTTAAGGAGTGCTGTGTTTGCACAGTTTAATTCTCATGATCTGAAGGCTTTCATTTATTGGCGTCATCTCTTCTAATATACAGTGGCAAGAAAAAAGTAAGTAAACCCTTTGGAATAGTCTGTGGTCTGATATTATATATGTCAAAATCATAGACACACAAAAGCACACAAACAGTTGTATTTCTCGTGTCTTTTATTGAGCGTATTTAGTAACATCCACATTTCAGGCCAGGAAAAGTAAGTGAATGTGTACCTTGATGGAAATCACTCAGAAAATCCATTTATACATGTTATAGACACACATGAAGCTGGAAAAGACAACAGAGCGTTGCTAAAGACCATGGTGTCCATCAGTCCATAGACAGAGAAAGAATCCAAGGTTACCAGAAAAGACCTACAAAAGACTCTACAAACTGTAAAAACGTCAAATGTCCACTTTTAGGAAAATCCCCGCCCAAGGATGGGGTCCATGGAAGGACATCACGAAGGAAGTTCTCCCAAAAAAAATACAGTATATAGTGGCTTGTCTCAACACATGGATGTTCCACAATGCTTCTGGGAAAATGCTCCATGGACAGATGAGACAAAGGAGAACTTTAGCACAAATGCACAGTGCTATGTTTAGAGGAAAACAGGCACTGCACACTAAGTCTTCCCAAGCGTGAAGCGAGATGGAGGGAATACCATGGTTTGAGGCTACTCTGCTGCTTTAGGGTCTGGACACCTTGTGATCAAATTAATTCAAAGCTGTATCAAAATATTTTGCACGAAAATGCAAGGACAGCCGCCCATGACCTCAAGCTGAACAGACATTGGGCAACAAGACAATAACCACACAAGCATAAACCAACTAAAGAATGGTTAAAAAAGAAGAAGATTTTGGACCTTTGTAATGCTGTGTGGTATGACCTGAGGAGGGCTGTATTGATGGACCGAAACTTATTTGAAGGGAGGAATGGTATAAAGTTCCTTCTCAGCAATGTCTAACTCTTATTTGCAGCTACAAGAAGTGTTTGGTGGAGGTGATTGCAGCTAATAGGGGGATCTGCAAGTTATACATTTAAGGATTCACTAGGATTTTTCTAGCCTGTGGATGTTGTGTGTTTGTGTGTTATTAATGTAGTAAGATTGTGGATGTTTATAATTCTGACTTAGATAATAATCAGACCACATTTTATTAGTGCCAAAATCCATGTAATTCCAAAGCCTTACCTTTTACCACTTACATTTTCTTGCAACTGTAAAGCTCAGGAAAATTGTTTTCATCATTTCATACAAATGTACACAAGTACACACACAGGGTTCACTAGCAGATCATTATCTGTAGGCTTACACGCACACACATGTTGGCAGTAGGGTGTTTGCTAAATGCCTTGTGGTGCATGTATTTGAATTGTTTGTTAAATGGGCCGTGCTGCACATATTTGATCTACTGTCTACGTCTTTCCTCATGAGCTTACAGCAAATACGTGCAAAACAATGAGTAATGTACTCAGACTTCTTATCTAACACTAGGTCAAGGAACCAACCCTCCACCCTAAGGAAAAACTTTGGACTGTACTTTCTGATTCACTGTTTGATCTTAACCTGAAGAAGCCGCAACTGTCAGTTTCCACCCCACGCAAGGTTTTCAGATGACTGATGATGATGAACTAACTAAAGAATGTTTCTAGGGAGAAACGTCAGTGGAAAGCAACACCAATGCTCCAGAGTGGAACGAGCAGATCTCCTTCATAGAGCAGTTTCCTCCTCTCGCAAGACGAATCAAAATTCAAATCCTCGACGATTCCAACATTGGCGATGTGGCTGTGGCCACACACTACCTGGACCTCCAGCAAATCTCTAACCCCAACAGAAATGGTATGATTTCAAAGGGACCACTGCAATAAATAAATAAATAACATGCAGAAACACATTCAATTTTTGCATTATGCCATATATACTATATGTCTAAATGCATCTCATAATTAGTGGATTCAGCTACCCCTTGCTGACATAGCTGTTAAAATAAGCACAACCATATTATCAGCATAGAAAAGCAATGGCAGTAGAATTAAATGCTATGGTGACAAATGTCAGCTTGTGAGATGCTGAAAAATCAGCTAGCGTAGGATGAAATAAAGTGATGAAGCTCCATTGAAAACCTTTAGGATGAGATGGAGGGATGAAGCTCCAGTGAACATCTTGCGGATGAAGTTGAGTCCATGCTTATCTGATTCAATTGTCTTGGTGTTTTAGGGTTTAATCCCACGTTTGGACCGTCCTGGGTAAACCTCTATGGCTCTCCGCAAAACTCCACTCTGCGAGACATCCACCAGGATCTGAACGAAGGCCTGGGTGATGGGATATTCTACAGAGGCCGTGTGCTGCTGGCCCTGACTGTGGAGGTTTATTCCTCCCCTGCTGCAGTGGTGGAGAGCAAATCCACTGCTAACATCAAGAGTCCACTCAGCAAACTGTCATTGAAACGCAAGAGCAAGAAATCCAAGGAAAGGAAGAAGAAGGATAGTGATGGTAAAAATGAATCACTTAACTCTATGTGGACCCACACCTCACTACTACACTCTCATAATTTTACATTAGTTGAATGCAGTCATCAAAATAATTGTAACAAATGTGGTTCTTTTCAGTTCTTGGTTATTGGAAGAACTGTTTCTGTTTAAGAATGTTTCTGATGTTTCAAATGTCTCTCTTTATTCAATAATTTCTCACTCACGGAGGAAGGAACAAGAAACATCTCCTTGTATCTACATTCACAGTTTATTATATCAGCTCACTTACCATATAGGTATAATTTGTAACTCTACAATTACAGACTGTAATTCAGCATCATTCTCAGCATTGCTGTGACACTGAAGTGGTGGTGATGTGTTGGTGTGTTTTGTGCTGGTGGGAGGGGATCAGACACAGCAGTGCTGCTGAAGTTCTTAAACACCTCAGTGTCACAGTTGGACTGAAAATAGTCCACCAACCAAAACTATCCAGCCAACAGTGTTCTGTGGGCTGAAAAAGTTGTATTGCATTAAGAATGTTAATATAATAAAGTTAATATCCACATAATAAAGTTAATATAGCTAATATCCAATCTGACATTAAAAATAATGACCTGACAAGGAAATGTAAACACATTCATCATCAAAAAATAGTTGGACCCAGAAGGAAGTGTGGGATTGCAGTGCTTTTGGGAAGGAAGATAAAGGTTACCAGGAACAATAAATGATGATCAATTTAGACTGACATGGCCAATATTTATTGAGCTACACATACAGAAGTAGTGTCTCTTAGTATGGCGTTGGGCCACCATGTTGGCTAACACAACATGCCAGACATCTCGGCATGGAATTGTAGAGGTTCCTAATGGTGTCCTGTGATGATCCATCCAGTGCAGCTTGAATATTCTCACACAGTTCCTGCAGATTTTGCGGTAGTGGTGGAGGTGGAGTGACACTAGGCCTTCTGACGCATGACAACAAACCTTCATCTTGGTGCTGACCATGGTGCTTCCACACACAGATTTGTTGGTCATCTTCACCAAGACAAAAGTGGGACTCGTCAATGAAGATGACTCGCTGCCATTCTAAGTCACACCATGACAGTCTAGCACGACACCATTGCAGTCATGTAGTCCTGCATCGTGCAGCCGTCTGCCAATGGTGCTGGCACTAACAGGATGTTACTGCTCGCTGAATGTGTACAATCATGGCTGTTGGGTCAGTCGGGTACAGTGATAAGGCCTGTCCTTGCTCATGTCGAATGTGCAGCCGAGCCTGAAACTTGAGTCATTGGCATGTCTCACAATGTCAGACCTACCCACCAACCTTAATTCCTGTCAGTTGATTCCTTCTGGGTGCAACTATTTGTGCAACTATTCTTTTGATGATGAGTGTAGAAAATGTGATTATATTATCTATCATATAGTAATTTGTTTAATTCTTGAAATGTAATGTTTACATTTACAACAAATACTTTTTTATTGTAGATAAAATAATAATTACATTTGATATAGTAAGTGATTCCACTTTAAAGCACATGTGTGTACCAAATTTAACATTCATAGAACATAAATCCAAGCCAAGGGCAAGACAAGGAACCACTATTTTGAAAACTAAAATTGTTTTTGAAATTGTTTCCTGCTTTTGTGTCAAACATGAGGCCACTAGTAATAGGTATTTATTGATCTCAGGTGCTCAGGGCCGCAGTGGTCCTGCTGAGGAACCTGAAGACTCTGCCTCTGAGGTTCCTGAAGCAGTAACAGTGGAAGTGGAGGAGATCCATCCTCTTCCAGAGGTCAGAAACTATCTTGAACAATCTTGTTATAAACTGTTCCAGTTCTGAAATCTGATTGTAAAGTAATGAGTGAACAAAATTGTACTGTCATCCTATTGACTAAATCTAGCTTGGCAGAAAGCTAATGTTGACAGACTAATCAAATCTTGATGTGCAGGTTAATCCTCCAGTCTTGATGTGCAAATGTAGACACTTTGCTATTTTATCACAGTGTAAGTTTAAGAAAAATCCTTTGAAAATAGCCAGTAACCACCTACTTCTTCCCTGTTGGGGAAGAGGGACTCAGGTTTTCCAAGTACTAAAGGCCAATATTTTCCTTTTTTTCCTTCAGCTTCAGTTTTGAAACATATCCATGCCATATGCTGGCATGCTAAACAGTGATTGGAGGGCTGTGGTTGCAAAAATTGATTTTGATTGAGCACAATGCAATGACAGCACTCACAGAAAGAAAATCTAAATTAATCATAGTAATAAAGCTTAACAAAAACAAACAGTACCTATAAAACCTGTGTAATGATATTGACTACTGATCTACACTTATATATGATGTCTGTAATGCAAAGAACACAGATTAAATCACAAAATTAGGACATGAAAAAGGATTTGAGTTATGAAAGCGGAAATGTATGATCAAAATTTGAATTAGACTATTATAGCAGTTTGCACAATTTTGTGAACTTTGTTCACCATCTGGACAATATGTTAACACTGGATTGTCTATTAGCAAACACTGTTCTTTGCAGCAATCCTGAGGTGCTTCTATGCATATCACATTGTCTAGAGCCTGTGTTTCAGTAAAGGCAAATACAAGAGCTAGTTGGCATCAGGAATAAACCAGCATTATGCTAGAATTGGTAGTTTTTTGCTCTTGGAGTCCCCCTACAATTGTGGAGTGTTTATTATTTTTACACTTCCGTCGTGAATACAAATCGCTCTTTGGGCCCCCCTCATGGGCAGCTATATGCGAGCATTTGACAAGCCGAATGATACATCTGAATGAATCCGACTCCCTTTCGCATGTATGTACATTATGCAGGCATATGGACGCTACAGATTACACTTGCAATTTTAGGTGTTTATATGTGTAAATTACAGAAGTCATGAGTGTATTCTGTAGCGTCCATATGCCCATGTAATGTATGTGCACACAAAGTGGAAGACAACATCAGTAGAGAAAGAACCATATCGACTTACAAGGTAGAGCAATATTACAGTTTTTTATTACAGGAGGTTAAAACATTCATGGCTTATTTGGCATGAGACTGACAAAGACTGATCAAACTATTTAGAGTCTATGAGATGAATTTATTAATGTGCTTTATGATTCTGGAGACGTTGTTGATATTTTAACTCAACAGCAAAACAAATACTCCCCTTCCTTCACTGCTCCTTCAGAAGCCCTAACCCCAAATTCATGGGCACACATTGCCAAGGCGAACGACACCAGGCTAGAAAACCTGTATATTTGTGGCCATAAAACTCTTTGTCTGTTGTACAGACAAATTCCATGATATAGCACTAGACCGAATAACAACACAGCGAGTAATGCAGTAATGCAGGTTTTGGGTTAGCTAACTGTTGGTACAAATGCTGCTGCAATGCTAACTGATTACATTAACATTATCAAACAGGACAAAACTATAAGGCAGAAATAAGTTAACTTTACCCACTTATCAAGCTGGAACTGCCTCATCTCTTTTCATGGCTTTCAATGAAACCAGGTGTTTGTTTGTTTTTTTAGATTTTCAGCTTAAATGATACTGCTTGTACATTCAGGCGCCTCAGGTCAAGAGTGTACACTGTGGCTTTAAGTGATAAATGAATGGATACAAGTGAATGAATTCATTTATAAATGTTATTTATAACTCACGTATAGTCATTTAGTAGTTTCAGTGGAATGGCATTATTGTTTGGATGGTTTGTAGTTTTTACATGAACATCTCCTACTAAGGGTGAGTGCTGATGGTTATACTTTGCAGAATTTTGCAGGGGAGAAAGAGGAATTCCTGCTGTTTGCATCATTCTTTGAAGTGACTATGATAGATCCATCCATTGGCTCCAGAAACGTCACCTTTGAGCTGTCCATTGGTATGAGTCAAATATTCCAATGCCTAAAATACACCTATCAGACTGTAAGCATTCTCATCCATGTTGTTTGATGCAATTTTGCTTTATTTATTTTTATTTACACTGGAAAATTCAATTATACATTTTCACTTTATTATTGTCATTTTTTTTTACATTTTACATTTAACAAATTAATAGAAACCATGCACTAAAATTGGAAAGAAAAATGCCATATTTAAGTTTGTTCCCTGGAATGTGATAACTTGAAAACAAACAAAACCTAAAACTTTTACTAGTGTTTTGTGTACAACTATATCAACTGTATATGTTGATCTTCTGTTTTGATTAAAGTGCAGTAACTTAGTTATTTCCACTTTACTCTGTTACACTTTCCTAGGCAACTATGGTAAGACAGCGGATGTGGTGGTGAAGTCAAAGAAGAGTGGCAGTCGCGAGGACCTTGCAGAGGACAGGCAGGTGCTGCTAGAGTCAGACGATGAGCTGGAGAGAGATGAACCTGTCCCAGGAGCTCAGGACAAATCCATTACTGCACCCAGGAGAGCTCAGCCTACAGAATACGATGGGTAACACCACCTGGATATGTTTAACAAGACACGATTCTTCATTTACACCCAAACTGATTTTAGTAGCAAGATCCCTGACCTCTCCTTTTACTGGACAGGCTCGGAAGTGGAAGAGGAGCCTAAAAAATATTATTACTTCATTTAACCTAAAACATATATAGAAGCAAAAACATCTGTTCAAAAACATAAGTTGAGTAAAAGTAAGGAGTAACAAGTATCTTCGAAATGAAATGAAAGTCAATGGAATCAGATTTTTTCCAAGCAATTTTGGGCCATTTCTGTTTGTCCATTCATCATGAAATTTCACACAACATAAAGTTTTCTTTGTGGACTATTATGCCATACAACACCCTGCATATAACTCTCCCTCATTAATGTATTAAAAAAATAAATGCTAGTCCAAATGACTTATCTGAAAACAGGTAACGCATTCGTAATCATTCCATGTAATAAATTTCTGTGAGGTGCCTTTTAGAGGCATCAGACTCTTTGGCTGCCTAGTTTCTTTCATCACGGCTGTGTTATACTCAACAGTATAAATAAATAAAAAGTAATCTGTGGCTATTTTTTGTTGAATTATTAGAATTCTGCGTATCTTATAATTCCAATGGTATATGAAGATTTAATGGTTATGATTGCATTACTACACAATATTCTTTAATCCTGCAGGTCCTTCAGCTGCATTCCTCTCCTGCGTGAGAAGCCCTGCGTCTTTGTGTGGAACTACTTTGAGGATCACACCTTCCGTTACCAAAACTGCAACTGGCTCTCCAAAATGGCGGACAGACTGGCAAGTACACTATTATTAATACTAATAATACTATTAATTAATACTGGATCATTCTCAGCACTGCAGTTACACTGACATGATGGTGGTGTGTTAGTGTGTATGTTGTGCTGGTGTAAGTGGATCAGACACAGGAGTGCTGCTGGACTCCACAGTGTCACTGCTGTACTGAGAATCGTCCACCAACCAAAACTATCCAGCCAACAGCATCCTGTGGGCAGCATCCAGTGACCACTGTGTGGTGACAGATGAGCTATCGTCTCTGACATCTACATAGTGGACTAGCAAAGTAGTAGTGTCTAATAGAGTGGACAGTGAGTGGACACTCCAGCAGCACTGCTGTGTCTGATCCACTCACACCAGCACAACACACACTAACACACTACCACCACATCAGTGTCACTGCAGTGCTGAGAATGATCCACCAGTAGGTGGTTTTAATGTTATAGCTGATGAGTGTAGTTCGATAAGTTAAAAAAGAGAGTGGAGAACATAATTAACAAGATGTAACATTTTATATCTAGTATAATATCTAATAAAACACCATAAAGCAAACTGAAGTCCTGAGTAATAGAACCTGCTCAAGTTTCTTTCACCTTTACTCACTCAAATTCTATACTTCTTTCGTAATGAAGTTGGTTTTGTTCTTTTGTTTCAGGAGTATGGCATTGATGAGGTAGAGATGCTCCTGAAAAGACCTAGAAGCAATGCTAAGGAGCGGCTGATGGAGGTCATGTTGGAGTTTGTTTCCACATGCAAGTAGGCTCCATTCAGACAGTACATTCAGTCACTGCTTTGAATCACTTTAACATCACTTATTACAATGATTTACACTACAGATAACACACAGACTCTTCTTTCTGACACCAGGCAGTACAGCGCAAGTTTGGACAGGAAACGACAGTCTCGGCCAAACAACTTGGACAAGTGCCGTGCGACCTTCATTAAGAGAAATATAGTGAGATGGATTTGCAATAACCAAATGTATACAAAAAGACTCTTCTCTTCTCTGTTTTTATGTCATTTGATTGTGATGTTCTTGTGTGTAGATCATTCTGGCCAAGCAGACCCTCAGGGTGAGGAAGAGAATGACCAGGCGAACGGTCAGAGAGAAGCTTGCTGAGGTTAGACGCATCTTGAAGAGAATACGCTTTCTTGCCAAAGAGGTAAGATTACTGTGACTAGTGTGTTTGCTGCTCTGTGTTAATATTTTATCTATTATTTTTCAGTATGTTTGTTACCAGCCCTTTAGAGACACTGTGCCTGGCCTCTTTGAACTATTTGTTAATTTACATTGTAATAGGGCTTATAATTTTTAATATTACTTTCATTAGATATAGGTTGTATCATTATTGCATACATGCCTATTATTGCATACATACCTTATATGTATAATATTACATGTGAACATACACCAGTTTACATATTAGTAAAATCCTATAGTCGCTTTTGGGACAAAATCTCCTTTTCAAAAAGGTAACTTTTCATAGTTAATGCAGTGAGTAATGTAAAATAATAGTATAATCATACGTAATATATAAAAATAATTATACAAAGGTGCCGCAGTCCTGTATGAACTTGTTAAACATCCCATTCCAAAGCCATGGCCATTAATATGGAGTTGTTCCCAGTCAACATCCTCCACTCCTTTAGGAAGATGTTCCACAAGATTCTGGAATGTGTCTTTGAGAACACAGAAACAAGAAGGTGTACTTAATGAAGTGGCTGGATGATACTCTGCAAAGGATTTAGGCACCTAAGTAAACTGTTTAGTGTGGCATGGTGGCACAGTAGGTAGCGCTGTTGCCTCACAGCGGACTGGGTGCTCTGGTTTCTTCCTATGGTCCAAAGATATGCAGTCAGGCGAGTTTTGTTTTCAACAAAAAATAATAGGCCTAAACCAAGTATTGGATGTTAACCACAAGTAATACCAGGCTTCTATGAAGAGAGATTTGAAGATGGAAAAGTGAGCACATTAATGTACATAAAACCATCCCTTCCTGTACTAATATCATTTGTATTTAGTTTTATATTAACATTTTTATGAGAAATGACGAGCTTACTACTACCCAGATAAATACTCTTTTTACCTGCCTAAAACTTTTGCACAGTAGTGTATGCAATAAGTATAGGACATATTATTATTACAAATATGTCCCTAACTTGTTTGAAAGAAACCTTGTCTCCAAATTGATAACTGTTCATAACATTGCAAACATGCTCTGTTTTTGCAAGTTAATGTAAGGAGATTTTATTACAAGTATTTCATGTATCATCACTGTTTGAACAATTACTTGTACATTCTATTTTTTTTTTTACTTTTATATATAATTTATTTTGGATAATATAACATATATTGGACCACTGGACCAACAGAAATAATATCTTATTATTCATGCTTATGCATAACCCTATGTACTGATAATGTATAAAATCAAATGCTTGTGTTGTGTATCTGCAGCCCCAGAGCACTCTGCCAGATGTGTTCCTTTGGATGATGAGTGGAGGGAAACGAGTGGCCTATTCCCGTATTCCAGCACACTCCATCCTCTTCTCCTTAGTGGAAGAAGAGAAGGGCAAAGATTGTGGCAAACTCACAACCGTCTACATGAAGGTACCTGTGGGGCAGTGTTCTAAAATTATTATCTTATTATCTTATTATTATTAATTAATTTGAAAAACATATGATGGGACCCAGAACTCTACACAGTTGCATGTGCACTGTGTTAAGGCTAAAACTATCTAGCAAACTAAATTAGCCTACGTAGTTAGCAATAGTAGCTTTAAAGATTAAAGACAAATTTGCTGGGCAAATTGATTACAGAAGAGTGGAGGCTGTTACTGTAGCAAACTCCTTGTTAATACACTTGATTTAACCACAAAGGTAAAAATTCAGGATCATGTAGAATAGATCACTGTATTTGTGGCTTGAGAGTGATTCCAGACAGTGGGGTGATGGTCTGAATATATGCAGAGCGTTCAATACCTTTCTTTAGACTCCTGGAGGACCCCTGGGAGAGATCTTCGCCAAAGTGGAAGTCTACATGTGGCTTGGCATCACTAAGTACTCAAAGAACTGTGTCACAAGTATCCCTGCAGAGTTCAGACCCATATATGAGGAGGCAACTTTTGGTACCCCATTGCCTCCCAATATGCCCCCAACCAAACTAGCAGTGGAGGGTAAGTATATCAGTTAATTCAGTTGACAAATACATGTTTTCAGAAACATATACATTTCAGTGCTCTGTTAATACCGGTAGTGCTAACATTTCTTTCTTATAGCCATGTAGGTACACTCTGGCCAGGTAGCTAATGTTACTGCTAGGAAGTGGTGTATCATGTTTGATTTTATTAGCTTCTTCTACATATCAGTGGATATCTTCATCGTCATGAGGGGATTGCTTCTGTACGATGTATTTGCATAAAATATGCTGGGTGTTGTAGTGAGAAAACATTGACAGAAGCCAAAACAAAGAGGATGCAAAGTTTTCCGGAATTCTGTCAAAACCATGAAGCTGAGGTACAGGATACTCAACAAGACAAATAACATTAAATGCTGCTTTTAAGCTGGATTGCAAGTTCAAATGTAACTAACCTATCCATGCTCCGTCCACGATAATAATGTTGTTACAATAACACTAACAAAAATCCCACTTAATATAATGAGTATAGGATGGAGATCAGAGTCACTACCAGTTTCAAGATAAGTGCCACAGTGCACTGGACTATGCTGCTGTAGCTAATCGAAACTAGTTGAAACTAAGTTGGGAACAGCATAAAATTTGCCAATATGATAATGTTAGCTGATGTAGACTAAAATGAAGTATAAAAACAACTCTGTTAGGGTGACCATACATCCTCTTTTCCCAGATATGTCTTTTTTTGGGACCTAAAAAATATGAGTTTTCTAAATGAGCAAAAATGCACAGGATTTGGCTTTTGCTTTCTACAGTCATTCATTGTGCGCTTTTTGTTTTGCGTTGAACTTTCTGTTTTGGTCACGTCGGCAAAGGTGGCTCATATGTGCTTGACTGCTGGAACCACAAGGCCAGCAGGCATTTGACCCACCACTTTTTTTTTCAGGACGTGTATATAAAAAACTCTGCTTTCTTTACACCAGTGCTGACCAGCATGAACAGACACAGCGTCAAACTCAACGTCAGAGCCAATCAGAATTTCCATTTCACCACCAGGACCAATCATTTTGTCCATTTCAGTGCCAGGAGCAATCAGAATCTCAATTTCACTGACAGAACCAATCAGAATCTCAATTTCCCAAGGGACATTTCCCAAACAGTAAAGGCCTAGTGAGGGGAGTAAGAAAGGTTTTACTGCAATTAGCTAATGCATTCTCACAGTTTATGTTACTATGTTAATTTACTTAATGCCAGATGAAATATTTTTTACTGTTACTGTTAAATTTTCATTAGGTTAGTTGTGTGAGTTGTTTGAGTCAGGTCCTTACTGAAAAACTGAACCGTGTTAATTGACAAAGGTGTTAACCAGCAGAATTTGCTATCTGAGGCTGAACTTTAAATAGACAAATTTTTAGCACAACATTAACAATGCATTTCATCACCCAGCCAGCTGCCTTTTTTTCTTGGAAACAATGTTTCAGTGCCAAGTATAGGCGCTAGAGACCTAGAAGTTCATACAATCTTTGCAAAACACAAAACAGCAGCAAAAGTAAAAAGAACATCAGGTAAAAGTTAAACTAATTGGTTTTATTTTATTGTTGAGTGCCAAAAGTTGAATGGAAAGGACTAAAATTATGCAGCCACAATAGAAATGGAGGCTTTGTTATTTGTCTTGGTAATGAGTACAGTTTATGTATTGAACAGCAAAAACATATTAGGAAGCATTTGTTGTGTTTACACACCTACTCCAACCCATTCCCCCTTCCACAGTGCCAACAGTTATTTGAAACACCCCCCAGCCTCAATCTTTCACCCACTGCGGGTGTCCGTCTGCCACCATCCTGCCCCAAATGTCCTCTGTTGTGAAAGCTAAAATTTGCTCACCTTAAACCCTACACTGTATCAGTTTTAGCTTTGTGACTATTGACATGCACACCAAAACAAAATAAATCATATAAAATCAACTGAATAAATGTTAAATTACGGAATTTGACACAAACAGACTTGCATTCCAAGTTTTCATCAGGGAGAATGAAAATTTTACCAGTTTTATGCAAAACTTGTTTAACGGTGCAACACTAGCAACTGAGCACATTTGGGGGCGGAGCATCCATAGGTCAATATAGATTCACTGTATGTAGCCTTAGAATGAACAGTAGGCCTGCAGTTAAGGGGATTTCTATCTCAGACCTCGTGTAAAGCATATTTCATTAAACTCTGTGTCTGATTGTCATGGTGATTATGTTTAGCCATGCTGCGTTCATTGTTCCTGCAGACAGTCGATATTTTCAGCTCCGTGCCCACCTCTACCAGGCACGAGGCATCATAGCTGCTGATGATAATGGCCTCTCAGACCCTTTCGCTAAGGTCGTGTTCTCCACTCAGTGCCAAGTTACACAGGTGAGTTCTGCTTACTTTACCCAACTCAAATACACATACATGCCGAAATGGTGTCTACAAAATAGCAGATTAAAGAAAAATGCAAGAGATACAGAATATTCCAATCTGGAGAGTGTACTGTACACATTTTTGAATTTGCTTTATAGTAATAATAATAATAATAATTTTCTGACAAAATGGCCATTATGTACAAGTTACCAATTTTATATATAAAAATGGGACTCATAACAACCGTGAAAAGCCTGCTAGACCAACGAAAACTGTTACCATCAGATACTTAAACGTCACTTTTGCTTCACATCTGTTGCCTTCCACTGTGAAATGGTCTGAAAGGGTGTGTAGCTCTGCAGAAGTAAAAGAAATAGACAGAAAACAAAGAAATCAAACAATGTTGTTAGAACAACTGACTGACCACCACAGACCTCAACATCACTGAATGTGTAAAAAATTTAAATCAAGACTCCTAGAAAATTAAAGCTGTGTTAAAGGCAATCGGTGGACACACTAAATACTGGAAAAATATAATCTATATTTAATGGTTCTGTGTAATATTAGAATTGTATGTAAAATTCTCCTAATCACTGTATATGGTCTTGTTTGTCTGATGCTGAAAAATTAATAACTTGTACGTAACAATAGTTTTGACTGATAATTAAATAAATGAAGGGTCTCTGATATTTACACTGTACAGTATACTGTTTGTTTTCACAGCTTGTGTGTGTGTGTGTTGTAGATTTTGGAGGAGACGTTGTCCCCTACCTGGTGTGAGTTGCTGCTATTTGAGCAGATCCTCATGGAGGGCAGTAAGGATGACTTTAGGAACGACCCCCCTGTGATAATCGTCAACATCTATGACTATAACAAATTAGTGAGCTCTTCTGTACTATCATACTTACAAACTTCACCAATAAAAAACACAAACACTGAAGCATGTATATGGTGCTTGTTTAACATCATTACATTAATCATTTGCCATTTTTCTGTTGTTAAATGATCTTGAGTATGCTTATTTATGTGGTTTCTCACACTGCTACCTTTAAAAATGGATGGAAGCTCACCACATAGCTGATAGCAGGAGCAGCAGACATTTTTGTTTGCCCATTTTTATAGAAAACAGTAAGTCATACAGTGTCAGTAACTACATAAGCAAGTATAAGAGAGATGTGGTTTGAGACAAGCATGTGATGATTTAGGCATGCAGTTTGCACAATGCTAACTGGTGAAGGACAAGCCACCATTACTGCTCCATTACACCAGGTAAAAGGAGATTCTGTAAAGTAGATTTGGCATGTTTTAATTGTTCTGTTCTATATTTTAACCAAGGGGAGCCCACAGTCTCTGGGTCGAGCATTTGCAACGCCAGAGCTGAAATACGTGGAGGAACCATATAAGAAGCCCATGCTGAAGTTCTTTAATATCAGCAGAGGAAGGAGCAAAGCAGGAGAGCTGCTGGCTGCTTTTGAGCTAATCGAGCTGGATTACTCCAGTTTTGGGGAGGTCAGAAACTCTTCTTGTGACTGCTAAAGTAACAAAACAAAAGAAACAAAATTTCTCAGACAAAACCGTAACATAACTGTAACACTGTCAGTTACTGAGTAGTGATTCACATTTCTAATTCACATAAAGTCAACATAAATAGTCTGAGAGCTATCTTAGCATTTTCATTTGGTGATAATATTGGTTATTGTTATTCTCCTGGCCCACTGGTGCACGGTGATGTAATCAGACATTTTAGAGGCAGGCTGATTACATTTTAATGGCAGAATTACACAGTAATTCTGTCTTTTAAATTCCATGATGACCTGTGAGTAGGGACGTGAACCAAATAAAGCAGCCATATTTAGTTTTTAGATCGATTTTAAGAAGAATTGGATTCTGTCAGTAGATTTAAGGCTTGCGTGTTTTTAATAAAATGCTTATTGGAAAATGACGGCCATGAATAGGACAAGAACATAAACACTGACTCATAACATGTATTACAGACATTTATAGCCATGCCTTTAGGGTACGTTGGTATACTGTCAGCAACTCAGTTGGAAAATTGTCATGCCTACCCTGTTTATGCCAGTGATCTGTCTGACTGAAGAGACAGCATGGTCTACTGTGTTGCTCTTGTATCAGCAGTGGTGGACAAAGCACACAAACCACGTACTTGAGTTAAAGTAGATACCCAAGGTAAAATATTACTTCAGTAAAAGTAAAAGTCCTCTCTTTAGACCTCCACTTGGGTAAAAGTACTAAAGAATTTACCTTGAAATGCACTTAAGTGTGGAAAGTAAAAGTAGCATGATTTATTATGGCTCTATTATCATTTCTGGAACAAGACTCTTAATCAACTCACTGTAGGTGAAGAGACTCTCGAGTGTCTCTCGGTCCACCAGTCTTATAATAGAAGATCATTAATTAGTCTGACGCTGATGTCTATTCAAATGATCATAAGCACAGAATACTGAAGGCAAACAATTTACATTAGATAGAACTATAAAATTACTTTTTGCAAATTTACTTTTGTTTTGGTTTAAGATTTATTTGCAACTTAGTTACAAGTTAAAGTTTAATAAAAACTTGCTTTAAACAGGTTCACAGATGAGTTTTCCTTTGCTATATTGTATCTGTAGGTCTCTGTTCATAAACATAAACTAGCCAAAACAAATTTATTATAAAAGGAATTAGTGTTTAAAATTAATGTTTATAAATTCAGAAAAATGTGCATGTGTACATATTTCTATATTGTGATCTATTTACCCACAAACTCAAGAACAATATGTTTTAACTGTTCACTAATGATTTGATGTGTGATTGTCAGTCAGTGTTTCATTAACCCCATCCTGCTTTACCTACTGTTCGAAAATTCCAGAAATTTTCATTAAAACTGTCATTAAAAAGCATGTTTGCTTAACTGCAGAAAATATGTTTTTCAGTAGTGGCAATTCCTAATTTTACACATTCCTCAGATTTTGGGACACTTTACTTAACAATGGGTTCTTCTCACCATGTGAGAAATGTATGTCTCTAATCAGATCTTTTTGGACGACTGTCCACGCTGATATTTGCATGTAGATATTTGATGTAGACCATGCAGCAAATCCTAACCCCTCTGTCTGGCATCAGGCTACGAGTGATACAAAAGGCATAAATTTAATTTAAGTAGCCAGAGAGTCCAGATTGAGATGCACTTGTAAAAGCCGGATTGGAAACATGTTTCAAACCACCTCCAAATGTGGTTTGTATTTTTGCACATTGGATTTTGTATGTTTTTGCTTTCCAGGCCATTAAAAATAAACCTGGATACAACCTAAATATGCCAAAAATCTGAACAAGGCCTCAAAATACAGGGGTGTGGCTGGATTTTGTGAGCTGATTTTTGAAATATTTTTACAGTAAGATTAAACTAATTTGGTAGAGTGGTCCATAAACAATGTGAATGATGTGTATATGTCTTCAGCCGACTTTGCCTCTGGATGTGGACCCCAGACAACCAGAGTATCTGGAGGGAGAGAGGTGTTACGTCATCCCTGAAGGAGTTCAGCCTGTTCTAAGGAAATTCAGGATAGAGGTACAATAACAAGAACATGGACAAACATATATAGGACCAGTCGGACAAACACAACAATATACAAATCGAGGTGGCGATACAGAAACATATATTATTAACTAGAAACATCCATTTAGTTGGGTGTGTCTAAACTTTTGACTGGTACTGCAGTAGAAAATGAAACTTGTAAGCTTGTTAATGACCACTGGCTGTCACTGCAACGCTTCCTATTTTTAGTGTTTATGGACCACTGTGTTGAAGCCTTGCAGATCAAACCCCACAATACTTTCATGTTTTGTGTGTGTTTAAAGGGCCATGCCAGGCTAAAACTAGAATATTCTGTAGCAACATTACAGCCCTCATGCTCATCGAGCTGACAGAATTCACGGATTTATAACGTTTTTATGGTTTCTATGCTCTCTCACTACAATACTCGTCTGAGAGTCATTTCTATCATTCAGTTAATTCAAGGCTCTTCATTGTAACACTGAGATGCAATAAGACGTTTGGCCTTCTGAAAGGAATAATAGCTTTCTTCTGCAAATGACAGTTTGCAATAATAAAATGGGCTTTAGTTTTTCAAATATTCCACCCACCTATAAGATACATCATCGGACAGGTGTGTTCCTAGTCTTTAAATTATAATATCTCAAGAGACTGATAGCACCAAGGCGAGTACTATAGCTCCACTGTAGGCAAGTAAGCAGTTTTACAACAGATGGTTCAGTTTGACATTTTGGCCAGAATGTTACTTTAATTTACACAATTTTACTAAAAAAGAAAAAAAAAGGTTTTTTACTTTTTAAACTATTATTAATAATAAAGCACTTCAAGTCCTGCTTCCTCGCCTACTACTGTAGTGTCACAATATTCTTTGGTGTATGTTGTACACATACAGAGGGCACTAATAAAGTGTCCCCTAAGTGTTAAAGTACCTGCACTCTTGAGCCTCTCCCCTCTTAAGTGTTTTGTCCACAGTGATGCAGTGCTTTTAACTGAAGCCCCCATGTTGCAGGTGCTGTACTGGGGTTTGCGTGACCTTAAGCGCGTGAACCTGTTTGAGGTGGAAAAGCCTCAGGTACGTATGGAGTGTGCGGGGCAGATGATCGAGTCAGAGGAGATCGAGAACTACAAACAGAACCCCAACTTCAGCGAGATCGTCAAACACTTTGATGTGGTGAGATTCTCTTCACTTGAGTCTGATTCATCGAGCAAAGAACTGTCTGATAGCATTCATACAGCACAGTAACGCCTTTACTTTAAGAGAAAAGGCGTTTTCATGGCTTTTAAAATGTGTTGTAAATTGCAGACCTAAATGAAGAATTCAAATGTGTGTGTTTGTGTGCATTCAGGAACTTCCGGAACTGGTGTACCTGCACCCTCCATTGACCATCTTTGTGATGGAGCAGCGTGCTTTTGGTCGGATGGTACTTGTTGGCACACATGTCGTTCAAAGCCTTATGCACTTTGCTCCTAAAGAGCTGGATGAGTGGAGGGACGAGGAGGAGGAAGAGCCTGAAGGTACGAGAGTGGGATTCATCACAAGATCTGTTGTTGGTAGTCTAATAAAGCACAGTTGGCCTTGCTGTGTTTATCCTCTTAGTTGGTAGTATTGTGTCAAATCATGTTTGTCACATTTAAGTGTGAAGGTGAGTGAAAATTTTAGATGCATAGTCCCTTGCAGTACTTAAACACAAAATACTTATCAGACAATAAATATACACAGTACTAAACACCAGAATAAATTATACTAATATAATGTTATGAATAAAAGCTTTGATATATACAGATGTACACATTCCCATATATGCAATTAGGAGAGTCTGAGGTAGACAAAAGAAATGTGTGGTATACACAGGGGATAATACACACACACACACACACACACACACACACACACACACACACTACTTACTATAGTATATATAGTTATTTGAAATATAACAGTGAAACAACAGAACACTTTAAAAGGAATGCAAGGCATCCCTGAACTCTTGACAGTCAGTGTGCTAATAAAAAGTTTATATTGATTTCAGAGAAAAAACCTCAGAAACGGAGCACCCCTCTGCAGACAGTGGTGAGCATGGACCTGAGAGGGCTTCCACTAAAGGACACCAAAATACCCATAAACCCCCTCAATCTGGTCACTGTAAGTTTAAACTATAAATTCTAATTATTTAACACCTAACTACCTGTTATTGTTGGCACTGGTACTGGCACCAGCAATTTTAGGAACAAAATATAAAATGTTCCTATTTATATTTCACTTTTTTAAGCCACCTGAGTCATTTGTGACTTAGTCATTTGTTGACATGGGGAAGAACAGAGAAGACACAGGGCAATAGTTAAGAGGTTTAAAACAACCAGAGTTGTAGTGAACCTGTCTGAAAGAGGACACAAATGTATCTGTAGTCCATGCGCAGTGAAGAGGTGGGTTAAAGAGGTAGTTTTTTAAGAATATCAGCTGGAGATTTGCCGATGATAGAAGCATGTTGGATTCACCAGTTCTCCAAAACTGCAATTCCATACAACCTCCATACCAGCAACCTAGAAGTTTTGGCAGAAGAAAGCAATTTCTTTCATCTAACCCCAAATATAAGAATTTGGAATTTGCTGGATGCTACTGGAAGTTTAACTTCAATAGTGAGTTTGACATACAAGGAAGACTGGGCTTACAGACAAGTCCTAAAAACTCTGAAAACCTTGGCATCATGGCATCATGGCATCATGGACTACCAGGACACTTTAAATGAAAATCTGGATCTTCTAGCAGGACATTGCACCAAAACATATGTCCAAATCCATTCATTCACACAAAAATGGTCCATTGACCCCAGAATAACCCTTTTGACATCTCCTCCCAGTCACCTTAGCTAAAGCTCTTTAAAGAGCTGTGGGTGAATTTAAGAGGAGAGTGCTTAGGGGGCGACCCAGGACTGTGGAGGATCTGGAGAGATTATGTGTTGATCTCAGATTATTTACCTTATCTCATCAAGTATCATAAGGGAAGGCTTATAACATGGCGTAGATTTGTTAGAAATGTTTTTCTTTGATAAAGTTTTTTTGTTCTTTGTGGGATACTGTACACATTTAAACAGAATTACATTGTATGTATCAGTTTTTCAGTGCTGTTTACAAGTGATGTCTTAAATTGTACTCCCATTCCCATTTAGTTTGCCATACATATGAAGCAGGTGGCCACTGGGTAACCAATCTGGGTGCAGTGACGTTGGTTGGTTTCTTTTGGGGTATTAAAATAGCTCCTAATGAATGGTTTTCACATGTGCTTCAGCCCCTGTGGGTCTCCAGCCATTAAGTGTGTGCGGAGCCCTTTGGACCCTTGATTGTAGCTTGAAGCTGGGAGCTCGCTCAGTGCTTCAGTTTGGCTCTTTGATTAATTTGGCATCAAGCACATTAGCAGAGACCCTACCGTGACCACCCAGCGAGAGATATTCAATTATTGTGTGTGTGTGTTCTTTGCTGTCTGAGCTTCTTTCTTTACTGTGTTCTGTTTATTACTGACAGTGAATTGCTTCCTTTATAGATGATTTATCAATGTATTTTCAAATGCATTTGAAATAGATAGTTTGGCCAAAAATGACCTATATAAAATTCCCCCCTGTCCTCACATGTAGTCAGTCCAAGACATTTTGATGTCTGAAGCTTGCTTCTTTAGTTTTGCACTGGAGCTATGAAGCTAATATAGCTGGCAAGTGATGGA
Source organism: Semaprochilodus insignis (assembly GCA_034552555.1). Lineage (NCBI taxonomy): Eukaryota > Metazoa > Chordata > Actinopteri > Characiformes > Prochilodontidae > Semaprochilodus > Semaprochilodus insignis. The sequence continues at coordinate 13,366,363 of CM067494.1, read as the reverse complement.
AGCTTAAACCCCACCAATAAGCACCATGCAAAATACATGCCTACATCATCACACATTTACCTTAAACTGCATGACACAGTGTTGTTTAAAAAGTGGAAAGTGGAACTATGCCACCTAGCTGTAAACAAGTGTGTGATGATTTAGCTGTGCTGTTTGCACAGTGCCAACTTGTTAATGATATGCTAAAATTACTTTTAGCTGCATTATCCTTGTAACCCCAGTGCAAAACTAACAAACGTAAGACACTAAACATGTCTTGACTGATCAACGCCTTGGGTATTTTGTGATCAATGGTTCAATGATCAATGGTTTATTATTTCAGGCTCCACTGAAAAAAGTAACCAAAAAGGAAGAGGAGCTTGAGGAGGAAGAGCCAGAAAAGGAAGAGCTTGATTGGTGGTCAAAATATTATGCATCACTGGAAGAATTAAAAAAGCAGGTGAGAAAAGGAAATTTAGCTCAGAGACATTATCTGCACTGTATAATACAACTAATACAACTAATAAACATGTCTAATCAGCTTTTAAATAGTAACCATTGGGCTCATGTCGGGCAAACGTGCAGGCTCCACCATTCGTCAGAACTTGGACCCGAGAGGGGGCCCGTCATTATGGGGGCACATGAATTGTAACAGGCGCCGATCAGTGACATGTTTAGGCAGACCAGTGGACTCAAGCCATGAAATGAGAACACACTTATACCAGTATGGAACCACCACCAGCCTCCACAATGCCTTGTTGACAACTGGCATTCATGGCTTCATGGGGTTTGTGCCACACACAATTGGTACCATGGCTTATTGGACCACACCACATGTTGCCAGTCCTCTAGACTCCAGTTAGCAATCTCACAAGCCCAGGTAAGGCGAGGTCTGGTGTCGTGGTGACAACAGAGGCACTCTGGTGGGTCTTGGAAGCATAACTTCAGAAATGGAATGCCTCATCCTCCTATTGTGCCTCATTTGAAGGGGAGCCACAATCATGCCTCATTTGAACACTGACAATTCACAATACCCTGCCAACTTATACAGGTGTGGGCATTCCCAAGTCGTCCTCTGGGGTAACGCCACTTCATGATCTGTTTACATACTATACATTAAATAGTTTGGTGCAAAATCTAATAGACACTTTTTTTTCATGCAAGCTATGAAGCTAATGTGAGTAATGAATGCTTATATTCCACCAACTACCCTAAGTCTATTAAATCACATACTTGCTTTTGTGGCTTCTGTACCCTAAACAACATTTCCTTGTTGAAATACAGCATGTGAACATATCAGTATTTGATCTACAGTCAAACAGTGCATGTACATAAATGTTATGTAATAGAACAAAAAACAATGGAGATTTGTATAAAAGTAAGTAACCCCCGGCTGTAACTGCTATTGCTCCTCTCAGTGCAAACAACTTTATGTAGGCCTTTTCTATAACTGCTGACCAGTTTCTCAATTTTCTACTCAGAAATTTTTTGTCCATTCTTCTATGCAGATTTTTTTGAACTGTACAGTGTTCTTGCATGTACAGCCCACTTCAAATCCCTCCCACACCATTTCAATGGGATTTAGATCTGGCCTTTTACCATGCCTTTCCATAACCCTCTGTTTCTTCTTTTTGAGCAATCCTTGTGTACTTATTTATGTGTTTGGGACCATTATCTCCTTGGAGGGACCAGTTATTTTAATTTCAACCTTCAACATATGATCTCACATTCTCCTCAGGTACTTCAAGGATTCTATAAAAGAGAATTCATAGTTGATTCTTTGAACCAGGATTTGAGGTGGCAAAACAGCCCCATACCATAGCATTTCCACCAGCATGCTGTACAATTGTAGAAGTTCCAGAAGTCCTGGTCCTTGCCTAAGCAAACTAAAGTCTTACCATGATGTTCTTTTAGACAGCAAAAACTGTCCTGCTGGCGCACCTCCTGTGTAGGTCAGATTTGTGCATTTCTAAAGATAGATGTATATGGTTTCACATCAAGAAAAGCTACCTGCAAAATGATTTCAAGTACTTTGCAAAACCCCTTTGCTAATTAGTATCTACAATGCCCTTTTAATAACTTAAAATAGCTCTTTCAATCTAGTTATGATGATACAACATTCCATAATCATATAAGGTTTAAATAAGACACTTTTGAGGTAGTGAAGTGGTGTACTCAATTTTTTCACATAAGACATTTCTGTACATTCAGCTTTGTTTTATTTACTATTTCAACACTGTTTAAATGAAGACCAGATATCTGTAGATCTATATGTTGAAATAGTAATAAAGCAATAATTAAAATGTACAGACATTTCTTATGTGGAAAAATGAGGAATTAGTACTGTTAAACATTGTTTTTAAGTAAGACCAGACATTAGTATGTCTAAATATGTTAAAAAGTATGTTGGTACAGTGTTTGAATCCACACTACTAATTCTACTGAATTGAGGGAAAAATTGTGTTAATTAGATTTTATGTTTAAGTGATTCCTTTACATGCAAGGTGTTTTTATAGGGTCAAACTGCTTTCTTGTGTTTCAGGAGGAAAAAGATGATGACATGGATGATCCGCAAGATGGAGGTAGTGTACTTAAACCATACACGTTATCAGGAAATAAACCATTAATTAGAGCTGATTAAAACAAGTTCAGCTGAGATGCTATAAATTCAGTTCAAATTTATATTTATTATCAGTTTTTATTGTACTTTTTGTAACCTTGTCATCTGTGTATATTGGGAAACAGTGGTTAAATGGTTATCACCGACTCTTTGCATGATCTTCGGCATGCTCTAAACTCGTATAAATACATCTTTATTTATTTCATTCTTCAGAGGGTGGGAACTTTAACATGACTACTTTAGAAGAGGAGGATGATGCTGTGATTGTAGAAATAGAACCTCCACAGCCAAAGAGAAAGAAAATCGCTACGTTACAGGTTTGTAGAAGCGCTCTGTTTAAATTTTGTTTTGGTAATACTGTTTGCTTACTGAATTTAACATAATGCACCATACAATGTAGCCTGTTCTAGGAGTTGTAGCACATTTTTACCTTATGTTTTTTTTTTTTTTTCAAAATATGTGAAACACATAGAGGAGTAGAGGATGTATTAAATTATTTTCGCAAATAAACTCAACAAAGCATGTCATTTGGCCAGAGATATTCAAACATTTGCACATGACTGTTTATAGGATTTTATAGTTGTTTACACTGAGGAGTGTGTAAGTATTCTATCACACAGTGTTTGTGGCAGTGTGTGTGACTGTTAAACACATATTTCTCCTGATTTCTTACTTCAGCTTTACAAGTCAGAGCTAGAAAATGAATTCAGTCAGTTCATGGACTGGTTGCACACATTTCCCATATACAAAGGCAAGTCGAACTTCGATGAAGAGGATGAGGATGAAAGTGAGAGAACCATGGGCAAATACAAGGTGAACATATTTATTTCATACATATATATTTCATTATATATTATTTATGTATCCAAGACACTGTAATTTTGAATGTCACTGAAACCAATTTGCTATGGCAGGGGTCATTCTTGATTTACCCCATTTCACCTGAAGAGGAGGACGCAGACTTCCAGATCACTAAAGGAATCCCCAAAAATGCCCCAGTCAAAGTGCTTGTTCGAGTGTATGTGGTGAAGGTAAAAAGATAAATACCAAAGAAATCCTCAAAATATATCAATACATTCAGACTAGGGACTCTTTTTATGGAGGATAATGTAAAACCTTCAGCTCATGTTGCAATGTAATGAGCTTCTGTAGCTTCTATAACAATTCCATCAATATTTCAAACATTGTATATCATTAAACAGCTGATATAATGTGATTGGTGATGTAAAGAATGGCGTTGAGAGCGGTTTGTTAGCGTATTGTTCTATATTAGGTTTGTGATAAAGCTTTGGCTTAAAATGCATTTTAATTCATTTACTTGAATCTGTTCATGATGGAGGGATACAAACAGGATGTCGTGAGGCAAAAAAATCCCCAAAGAAAATTTAGGTTTTATGATTATTTTGCCATCATCAACATAACAAATTAAAACTCAGAAGACACATGTAGATTCACTACTAATAAATATAACCAGTGATGTTTACTATTGGATAGTAAATTAGATGGCTGTATTTGTGTTGCAGACATGGTGACTTTTGGTTTCTATTACAACCACTGTAAAGGAATCAGTCTGTTTCTCTACTATGAACCACTTCACAGTAAATCAGTATGAATAATGTTTATATCTGAAGGACTGAATTATATATACTTTTGGAAAGATGGTGGAATTCACTACACTAAGTACACTAACAATTTTCTGCCAATTTCATACACTGTTTAATGTATTTAATAAATGCACTTTGGCCTTCTTTCTTTTTATAAAAAAAGAGATAATGTGTAGTAATAACAGAAAAATAGTCTTATCTCATTTTCAAAGTAATTGCACCATCTTGGTGTTAAAAATATAATTGTTCTGGTCAGTTCATACATAGTGAATTGCTTCACCCATGCTTTTTCTTCTCTTCATTCTCCTCATACCTGTGCATCGCATAAACTGCATATTCATGAAATTGGGTGCTACCTCAGCTGATAAATGTCAACAGGCCAAAAGAAATACAAGATTGTAAATGTGTCTGAAATAGCTGTCCTATTATTAGCTCACATTGTCCTGAGCCTCTTAAATTCTCACTGTGAACATTTTTTTTTCCATTTAAAATAAAATTTAAAAATAAAATTTGGTCTGGCACTGTCTATTTTCCTAAAGGCCACAAACCTGGCACCTGCTGATCCGAATGGAAAGGCTGACCCATATGTGGTGGTGAAGATGGGACAGCAGCAGCTGGACAGTAAAGAACGCTACATTCCCAAACAACTCAACCCTGTGTTCGGAGAGTGAGTACTATACGTCCATTGTTCTATGCAAACGTTTGAACAGTCCCAGCCATATGAGCGATATGGAAAAAAACGTCATCACTATCATGTACAATTTATGCCAACTGTTAGAAGTTCAAGTGCTGTATTGACAATGCATGCATTATGAATACTGAAAAAAATAATGACTGTAAGTATTTATCGGCTTAGTGTTTGATTGGCAACTTGTGTGTGTGTCCTGCTGCTGCAGAGTGTTTGAGCTGACTGTATCATTCCCACATGAGACGGAGCTGACCCTTGTTGTGTTTGACCATGACCTGGTGGGATCTGACGACGTTATTGGAGAAACTCGCATTGACCTGGAGAACCGATTCTATAGCCGCCATCGAGCCGGCTGTGGACTCGCACTGTACTATGACAAGTGAGTGACTGTCTGCGTTGGGGAGTAGCATCATTGTCATCACTATTATCACCTTCACTGGATGACCTGTGGTCAAATGCTAATTACAACAAATAGCCCATAATAACAAATAGCCCATAATAAGACCTTTATACTTATGCCTAAGTGAGTACTTCTAAACTGATGCCTTCACACTTTTTTGTAGCCAGGGTTGCTTTGTCCTGCCTTTGTTTTTGGGGGCTACAGGTGGTCTGAAGGTCTAGTTACACACCAAAACCCTAAAACCTTTGTTTTAAAAGAATGTCCAGCGCCTCCAGCAATACTGTCCATTACTGTACAATCTTAAATCCAGAACCAGGCAGTCCATTCCCAAACGAAACTGAAGTTTACTTTGGCAGGTTCTCTTAATGGTGTCACAGTTCTGGCACCTGGAACTGCTACACAATTTTAACTTAAAGAGTGAATTTAAAGAAGAAGCCCATTTTAGTGCTGAGATTTAGATTTAAGTTTTGTGTATTTTCTCTGACTATAGGTAAAGTGAGTATCATAACTATTATCATAATATAAGCTAATTTATATTTAGATTTTTTAATCACTATGGCCATAACACTGTACTGACAAAGTAATTCCAAAAAAGTTGGGGCAAGTGGAAAAATGCAAATAAAAACAGGAAACAGTGATTTGTAAATTTACTTCGACCTGCATTTAAACAATAACAATACCAAGACAAGATGTTTTACCTTATCATCTGCACTGTTTTTATAAATATATGCTTACTAAATTAATGCCTGCAACGTGTTCCAAAAATATTTGGACAGGGGCAATTTAAAACTAAGAATACAGATCAAGGATGGTTTAGGTTCACCATGTTTCCCAAAGATGCATCAGCTAGTGGTTCAACATTCTTCACAGAACATTTGGTAGAATTTTTGTGTATTTCACCCTTTAGGGCGCATAATATTATTATAATAATCAGGAAATTTCCAGAGATATCTTTGTTCCTAAAGGGCAAGGCCAAAAACCACAAATGAATGCACGTCAACTTTATCCCCTCTGTCGATACTGGATTAAAAGCTGGCCACATTGGCTAGGGAATACCATAACAAATGTCGTTTAGAAACACTGTAAGCCAGTGGTGGACAAAGTACACAAGCCATGTACTTGAGTTCCTCCCTTTAGACCTCCACTTGAGTAAAAATACTAAAGTATTTACCTTCAAAAGTGCTTAAGTAAGAAGAGTAAAGGCAGTATGATTTATTATGGCTCTAGACTCTTCAACTCATGTTAAAAAGTGTCACTCTTAGTCTGTCAAATTTTAATAGAAGGTCAGTAATTAGTCTGACAATGATGTCTGTTATAATGATCATAAGCACAAAACACTGAAGGAGAACAGTTTCCATTAGGGTGCATGCTGTACCCTGATTGGTGGGCTCGCTTCACGCTTCTTTCGTTTTAAAATGTTTTGTTTTTATGCACACATTTTTATTTGACTTTGAAATGCAGAGTTAAAGTAAAAAGTCCCCCAAAATAAAAAATACTTTAGTAAAGCACAGATACATAACAACTATATAAGTACAGTAACTAATTACATTTATTTAATTACTGTCCATCACTGCTGCACATGCACAGCACATCCACAAATGCAGCTTACACTTTATCACGTGCTGGAAGCTAAGTGTCAACAATGACAGCTTCTCTGGACTCATCTGACATGGACTGATGCCGTGCGGAAAATGCATGCTGTTGTCTGACGAGTTCATCTTTTAGACTGTTTATGGAAAGAATGGTCATCATTTTTTTCCAGATCAAAGAAGAAAAGGACCATCCAGATTGTTACCAGCATAAAGTTCAAAGTCAGAATCTTTGGTATTGTGGTATGCTAGTGTACATGGTACATCTGTGAAAGCATCATTAATACTGAAAGACACGTGTTTTTAGTGGATGTCCATGCTTATTTCAGCATGACAACAAGAGAGTCGAGAGAGTGCAGGACTGACCTGCTTGTCTCTTATTGAATACTTGTGGTGCATTATGAAGTGCAAAACATGACAATGAAGGCCCCATGTGGTTGTGCAGATGAAGACTTGTATAAAAATCAGTTTTTTGAAACTGGATCTCTTGGTTTCTTCAGTCGAAAATGTTTATTAAGTGCTGTTAAAAGGAAAAGTGATAGTAAAAATGTTCCTTTCTCAGCTTTTCTGGAACGTGTTGGAGGCCTCATGCTTGAATTTAGCATATTGCAGTGACCCACTACTTGCTTGCACTGCCTCCGAGAAGCTCAGGAGGTGAGCTGTGTGAGTGGCCACGTGCAGAGGCTCATGGTAGGCATGCACCCTCCTAAAAAGGATTGTATTCCGGTTTATGTTGTTGATTTAGGTTGTGCATATGCATTATTAGTTCTGTTTTGTATCTGATGTACGGCTTGTTCGTGTGTGAGGGGGCTCACTGTGAGGATGAAGCCCGTGGCTAGTAGTGTCCTCCCTTGTGGGTTCGTGCTTACAATCTGTGCCTTTCTACCCTGATGTTTAATGAAGAGCACTACTTGCAGCAGAGTCATGGCCACCCGTACCTTACTGTACACCAGTGCTACAATATACTTCCAAAAACAATGATGTTCATAAGGTACAATATCAAATATCATGTACTGTTTTGTTCATGTACTCAATGCAGGTTGAACTGAATTTACTAATCACTGCTATCTGTTTTTATTGCCATTTCAAATACTTTCTCAACATTTGTTTGAAATTGACTTCGTAGGTTTTCTCTGAGTCGTTTTGGCTGTTTATAAGATGTAATAAATACAAATGGGGAGGCCAAAACACTGAAACAAGTTAAATATATTTTATTTGGCTCTTGAGTAGAATAGGCAGTTTGTGTAGTTGTTTATTGCTGAATGTTCCGTCATTCAGAATTCCTCCTTCATGGAGTCACTTCTTACCGCTCTCTCTCGGTAGTGGTGTTTTAAGAAACATTCTTTGGATTCTTTCCTGTCTGGAATATTGAATTCTCACTGAAAAACTGCTTTTATGTAGGATTGCTGCAGACCATTGTTTGTGTTGGGAACAGTGAAATGGACATAATCCTACTCCTAATCCTAATCACAACATGCTATTGCCATTTCACCCTAGAAGGTGCTAAGACAAAACCCAATGTCTACAAAAACCTACGTCACAAAGGTTAAGTAAATGAGATTATGCTGCCAAAGCACATGTATCTTGTGTTGACAGGGACGGCTACAACAAATGGAGAGATGGCAAGAAACCTTCGGCCATCCTGGCAGAACTCTGCCGAAAAAACGGCATCCCATCCCCAGAGTACAGAGAGGCGGAGGTCAAAGTTCTCAACAAAATCTACAAAATTCCCAACGAGGCTTTCCCAGAAGGTCTGTACCTCGTCTTCTAAATATAATATATAATTTTTTTAAATCAGTGCTTGCAGTCAATAAAACCATCACATTCATGTTGTCACTGCCTCTGGGTGATAGGAGAACAAGGAAAATCATACTGGCAGATTAAAAGAATAGTTTAGTGAAAAATGACATTTACACAGTCACCTTCCCTGAAATACTATCTATCAAGCCATTTGGCGTCTGAAGTTTGCTTCTTTATTTTTGCACTGGACATCGAGGCTAATTTTGCTAAATAATGTATATCCTGCCAATTAGCCTCATACAGAAATCTGATGTATGGAATTTCACATATATGACAAATATTAATATATATATATATATATATATATATATATATATATATATATATATATATATATATATA
>CM067494.1:13267231-13352394 GCA_034552555.1 Semaprochilodus insignis | reverse complement strand
CATTGTATATATATATATATATATATATATATATATATATATATATATATATGTATATATATATATATACATACAACTGTATTTGGTGTACAATGAACTTGATTTTGAAGGAAGGGGAGAATTATGTGTACTTGATTGTGGTCCTGAAGTATTGCTTTAAAAATACCAAATAGTTTAATCTTTCACAGATGTTTTTCATTTTGCCGTGCCATGCTGTAATAGACACAATCAGCACACTGGCTGCTCTTCATGCCTGACTGTGTTTTTTCTTTATGTGTGTGTGTGTGTGTGTGTGTGTGTGTGTATTCACACGTGCATCCACCAGCTGGATTAAGGGCCTGGAGGATGAGAAGCAGGAGACCGATGTGCATTTTAATTCGCTGACTGGAGAAGGCAATTTCAACTGGCGCTTTGTGTTCCACTTTGACTACTTGCCTACAGAGAAGGAGGTTGTGTATAAGAAGAAGGAGTCAATCTTCTCTTTGGAGGAATCGGAATTCCGCCAGCCTGCCGTGCTCGTCCTGCAGGTTTGGGATTATGACCGGATCGGCTCCAATGACTTCTTGGGTGAGTGTCCTTCCATGAAGTCAAAAACGCAAATCAAAAACGCAAACGCAAATTAAACACATGTTTAAACACAAATTCCAAACATCTGAATTCACAAAATTCACAAAACTTCGCTCATAATGAAACACACCTTTCCAAACCCAGACAAATCCATTGACATGTCCTTCATACTTTCTGACAACATATGAAATAACTTAGCAGGATGGTTTTGTTTTTGTTTTGTTTTTTTAAAAAAAGTACCTAGCTTATATAATTGATATATTCATACATGTCTCACACCAGTCACTGACAGTACAAGCTAAAAAAGAGGGCAACAGTGAAAAGAATATCTAATTGTGATTTTTCAGACTTTTTTTTTTACAATTTTATACACACTGAGGTCCAAGTTTTCTGGCTTAGGTTTTCAAAGCCACCAATGAATTGTGGTTGTGTTGTCATGTGCACAGCATGTGGGTCTTTGGTTCTAGTGGCGGTTCACTGTTCCATGTTGTTGGGTTAAACGTCTACACTTAAAACTTAAGACATTATTGCTGATCGTGTAGGCTATAATAAAAACTGTATATTCATTTTCCCATAATAAAATCACGGATATTTCCACACTGAAAGCCCTGACGTTATTTGTACTTAAGTGATGAAGTAATATTTACTTTCTTGCAATAAGTTGCTTTCACTTAATCCAAGCAAGTTGTTTGTACTGTCTGGTTGAAAATTTAAGTGGTCTTATTTTAGTAAGTAGAACAAACTCAAAAGGACAGGCAATAACAAAATATGGGGCAGAGTTAGCCAGAATTCTTAGTTTGTTTATTTCTGTTTATGAACTCTTATCAGTCTTTCAGATGTTGCTTTCAAATAAACAACACATTGACATGTTATATCTATATCTAGTTTATTTCACCACTGCAGCTGATGGCAGAAATGAGGAAAATTGAAACTGGTGGAACATTCTGCTGCCTATGGCAGTGCTCGACATTTTCCATCACTGTTCCAGTAAAAAGAATGCCAGTGCCTTTGTGTGTCTATCTCCAGCATGTTAACACAACATTAGAGTTATCACTGTTTTTCACTATTACATTAAACTATTTAAATGTGATTACACAATTATATGATTCATGATATGGTTAGTTACACAGTGAAGTAAATTTACACTGCAATTACCCAAAGATGACGCCAGTCTGATAAGAATACATAAAATATAAAATCTAGTTCTGTTAGTATGGTTGTAAGTCGCTCTGGATAAGAGCATCTGGTAAATGCCATTAATGTAAATGTAAACAGTAACTACATGATAATGTCAAATGATTGCCGATAACAGTTTAGCTGACATATGCAGCTTGTGAAACATGCATGTAACATAGCTTTACTTTGTATGTTGCAGTTTTTCAGTGAATCCTTTAATCAGATCTTTAACTTGTAGGAATCACTGGAGGCAATTGGTAATGGTTTTGGGCCTTGCCATGCATGCAACTTGTCATGGAAAACTGTATTTTTCTTCTTTTTTTGAATAAAAGTTTGATACAGCAAGAAAAAGTAATAGAAGCAATATCACAGAATAATTGCTTGGATTATATGACCATAGGATTTTAAGGACATATTTTTTCCATAATCAACAATCTATGTAATTCGTTTTGGTGACCAATGGCTGTTACCAAATACATATGAGCATCATAATGAGCAAATGGTCAAAAACAAGCTCATTTTTGAATTCTTCATTCTTAAGGGCATTTGTCTGTCCAAAAAATGGCTAGTATGGCTGCAGGCTTTCATTTCAAATAAGCAGGAACTCATTTGATTCTTCTTCTTTAGATCAATTGATCAGTCTTGAAATCGAAATCTATCAAAATATGTGTTCATGGTCAACCTTTAAAGGAAGAAACCGCTGCTGTAAAAGTACTGTAGTGTACAGTTTTTATGAGTATTGGTGATTCATATATGTTACTGTTTCGAAAGTTTTTGTGAACCAAACCAACACAACTAAAAACCTCATAGTGACAATAACGCTACAGCCTTACCAGTAACTGAATAACTGAAACTTATTTAGTTTTTCCAGCTAGTGCCTGTTCTGCCAAGTTTTAAAAAGAATCACCTTTTAATTCATTTCAATAGGTTCCATTGAAAAAAAAAAAAAAAAAAAAAAAAAAAAAAAAAAGTCCTCAGAGCAGTGCAGCGTGAAGATGGCCAAAGACAAGGTCAGTCCACGCTTCTCCATCTTCCGCAGCAAGAGGATGAAGGGCTGGTGGCCGCTCATTAAGCTGAAGAGTCAGGAAGACATTGAGAGAGAGGAGAGAGAAGCTGAAATGGAGAAGAAGAACAAAAAGAAGAAGAAGAAAAAGCAAAGCAAACGGAGCAAGATGAAGGCAGAGGACCTGCAGTTCATGGATAGCAGTGGGAACACGTTCCTCCTAATGGTAATGATTAGGAAAATACACGTCTGCTGTTTATCTGTCTTTTGACACTTGCAACTGAAACCGCACACACTGTTTTATTCACCTCTTCTTATGGAAGAAGGCAAAAGCAGTAATGCTGTGTAGTAAGCTGTTATTCCAGATTTTATTCCACGTCTGTTGGACTATTTGTCTAGAACTGTACAGCGTAGTTGGTGCTTACATCACATTAAGGTTTTAGTAGGACAGCAACAGCACTGCTGTATAAATAGTGTTGCTGTTGAAACAAAACGTTGTATCTCCAAAGGAAAAGGAAGGAAAAAAACATTCTATATTTACTGTAAGTTAATGTAACAAGATTTTATTTAAACCCATTTTGGACCATTTTTGTTGGTCATGAAAATTTGACAAAGTATAAAAAAGCAGCTGGCATCTTCCAGTTTATATAAACAAGTATTAAGCTGAGTCGCAAGGAGTCGCAAATCGATTTCTTAGGCAGTTGTGCAATGGCAGTCAATGAATTCTGAAAACTGTATGAAAACGTTATGATGTTGGGCTGGTGTAAACAGCCTTGGAGTTTTAATAATGTTAATTTTTTGTCACATTGGTTCATCTGCCTTCTTATGTATTTTACTGAACATTTTAACTCGTAAACAGCCACCAATATGCAATATGCAAATCAAAGCTTTTAAACAGTCCCCAAAACTGGCAATGAATTCAGTCAAAATAATGCAGGCCAGTCTTTATCTGAGTCACATTTATGGTTCATGAATGTGTTTTTGATATCACAAATGTCACATGACATATTGCAGTCACAACAGATACATTATATTTTGTCCATATCATGTAGTGCTGGTTGTTGTGTAGTATTTGTGACTTGTTAGCGCTAATATTGCCAAATCAAGCTATGTTCAAATCTGTGAACACATCAAAACATAGAAATAATCATCAATGGATGCTAGCAACCTGTGATATGCATTTAAGGGTTACAAATGACTGGCAGTTTTGGCTAACCATCCCATCCTGATGTATGCTGTTGGTTTTGTGTGTTCATTTTTATATATCTCAGGGCAAAGTGGAGGCGGAGTTTCAGCTGGTGACGGCTGAAGAAGCTGAAAAGAATCCTGTGGGGAAAGCACGAAAGGAGCCAGAGCCTCTGGACAAACCAAAGTAAGAGGGCAGAGCATAAAAGTTATTATAGAACCTTTAAGAAGGTTTGATCTGGCAAATTCCAAATATTGTTGATCAAACAAGGCGTCTGAAGTGTGTTTCAATTCCGGCATTGGTTTGACAGAGAGGCATTTGTTTAATTAGTTAGCTGTTTCTTGTTTTCTTCAGGTATTTGTGAAAAAGTATGTGAGGGCATATTTCAATCACTCACAATTAGTTGTGAGGGACAATGGTGGGCAGAGTTCACATTGACAGCTGATTTAGTTTTAGTCTTAGTCTTTTAACTAAGTCTCCTTTTAGTTGAGTCTAATTTTAGAACAGATTAATATTATTTACTGGCTTACAGTAGCCTAGAATTGTGTTGCACTTCTCTCAACAACTATGCCTTTGAAACACCAGCTTAGAAATGTTCAGCTAATGTGTTAAGTCACTGAGGTTGTGGGCTGCACTTTACACTTTACACAAACTCTGTTCACAGCCTAGCCCCCCACAGACCACATTTACAACGGTAAACCCCAAAAGAAACGTTGCATGTATTAACAAGCATGCGTTGAGGCGTTTGCCTTTAGGGCTTTCCACCAGAAACAGTTAGGGTTAAGGCCTATTCATATTGCTCAACACTAAACAGTGCTGGGTTCATCCAATTTTATAAAAAAACAACACAGCAACTTACCATCATTCATAGCCTTTCACCTCTGCTCCACCATATTTTCGAATTGTCTCCACTTTGATGAGATTTAGCATGTTTTCAACCTCCGCACTTGAGGTAGAGGTTTCCAAACACTTCCCTGTGTCATCATGTATTGAATTCAAAGTGGCAGTTCGAGTCAAAATGACCTAACCAAACATGTTTTGGCTGATGGACTCCATTTGGGCTAAGCAGGAACATAGACTAAATTAGATTTTTGGCTGAACCATAGCCTATCTTATGAGACTAGGAGTCTTATCCAAAGTGGGCCAGTGTGTTTGCAGGTTTTTGTCCAAATCAAGCAGAAACAAACCTGATTGCACTTATTTCATTTAGTTCCACCCTTTGCACATACTAAACACACCCAGATGACTGCTGTGAACTGTCAATAGTGATAATGTCTAGACTGTTGTCCTCCATTTACATTGAACATAAATCTCACTCTCAGCAGTGTTAATGTTGGGGTCTGTTTGTGTTTAGTTGATCAGTGATTATAATGTTATAGATACCATATATACAAAGTGCTACATAAATGACGATTATTATTGTTATTGTGATTAACTACATTACTAATACCATTATTACACTGTCTGTTACAGTCGCCCAAAGACGTCCTTCAACTGGTTTGTGAACCCAATGAAGACTTTTGTGTTCTTCATCTGGAAGAAATACAAGAAGTACATCATTGCTTTGATTATTCTGGCTATTCTGGCACTGTTCCTCTTCCTCATCTTGTACACCTTACCCACACACATCAGCCAGCTTATTGTCAATGGTTAAATGAATGGCGATGTTTTTAACAGAGAAGATAACAGTAAGAATCAAACAGCCAATAGTACATTGCTTAACATTCTAACTATGCCTAAGTGATGTATTTGGATTTCTTATTTCTTTTCCTAGGTTATTGATTATGCTGCTATTATTTCACATTTAGTAGCCCCTAAATGTATTTGGACACTTTAACTATCTACCCTTCAGTAAAACTTAGTGAAGTTCTTTAAGGTTACTGAGAATGTTTAACGTAATAATAATAATTTTAGATAAAAACACACTTTGAGCACAACATTAAACTGATGAATTCCAGTCAGATTGCAAACGCCAAAGACTGGTAGTTTTTCTTACAGTGGAGTTGATGAGCTTGTCTTCACTGATGGGATCATGAACTCAGATGTATATTAAGGCATTTTGAAGGCAAATCTGCAGAAGTTACTTCAAGCTTTGCCAAAATGGATCAGTTGTGGAACAATATGTTTAACATAAAAGTTAGTTTGACATTTTGTTTCCAAACACGGTGAACTTAATACATGTTTAAGTATGGCACAAATGTCCAAATGCTTTTTGGGGTCATTGTAAACTGATTTTAAAGGTATTTTCAGTATGTATTCATGTTAGTAGTATTTTCATATTTAATGAAATCAGATCAGTTGTTAAAGCAACACTGTAAAACTGTAAATAGCTTTGCACGGTGATTGAAATTAATATAATGCATGTTATGTTTAAAGACACTCATAGTAACATATTCATCCCTGTAAACACAGTTTTGGACCAGAGCCTGCAATGTTTCTAATCTTAATTCTGTTCATAAATGTTTTTGCTAGCAAAGTTAATGTTAATCACTTTCTGTAAAAAAATAAAAACAAAGACATCAGTTTTATTCCAATAGTTTCATACACAGTCTAATGCACTGCTTAAAAGGATGAACATCTGAGGTCATTCTTAAATCAGAGAAAGACAAAATGGTGAAGTAGTGGCTAAGTGTGGCCATGAATGGCGGCATATTTTGAAAAACACACAAAATGACTTAAATGTAATTTTGTGTTCTGTGTAAATACAGTATCCATGACCTAAAGCTGCTTATATGAAAACATTAGCATTGACGTATTATGCAGATTGTTCTGCAACATGTAAGTCTGCACGTAAAGTAAATACACAAATAAAAATCACAAAGTGTATGTATGGGCATTTGATTATGTGTGCTATGTTTGCCATATCTCTGTTTGCCATATCTGTAGCATATTGCCAATTTAGAATTATATATAAATAATTAGTGGTAGGATATAAATAATTAGTAGTTCTATGTGACTTTATGCCAACTGAGTTGTATATAGTTAATCATTTAGCTCAGACAAGTATTGACAGCGTTGGTATTTTTAAAAAGCAATCGCTGCTAATCGCTGCAGCAGATGAATGTGGTATAACCAATCAAAATGCATGTGCCTGATTTTAGCAATAAGATGTTTACAGGGCTTAGTAGCTTGGCTATAAAGCCTGTTTAAAGGAGCCTTTAGACAATTTAGTAAGAAATGACAGTAAGCTGAAAAGTTAGTAACATAGCCATCTGAACAACCACAGAAGATAGCACTAACCAACTAAAAGCTTAAGGACAAAGGATTAAAGGTTTAAGGATCAGCCACTTGAGGTTATTAGTTGCTTTTAAATTTTTTAAAAGTTACCTACTGCCTTATCTACTTTAAAGTGATCAGATTTTTGAAAATGTGACGTTTCCAATTTGGTGGTCAGTATATTAATAAAATATGTAGTGTTTTTACCTAAGAATTAAAAAGGGAGACAGTTCCAGTTTCATGTATTTTAAGCATGGTAGGTGCTGTACTGTAATAAGCTGTGGTGAAGGTCGAGTGCTAAAATGGGTACTAAGTTTGTAACTTTGTGTAGCATGTCAGAAAGTCATACAGTAGCCCACCATGGTGTGTCAAACTATGGTAAAATATGAAACACTCAATTAAGAAAATAATAAAAGATAATAATACAATATTAATGCAGTGTTCCTCTCAAAAGTCCCAAATATATCTCAGAAGTCTAGCAGGTTAGGCAGGGATATATTTACCACAGTATGAGTTCATTATTCATATACATATACAAAAAAGTTTGCCGATGCTGTAAATAAAATGACTATATTTGCGATTATATGCATTGTGATCCCTGGTTCCTATCAACACCATTGTAAACTGTCATTTGTTCTTAGTTCAAGAGTTGTTCTTTTAGACTGGACCATTTCATAGCAATCCATCCTGAATGACTGTTCATATCTCACTGATTTACGCAGAAATTCAGAAGAATCTGCGGAATTCCCCTTTAAGAATAAAGGCATCTCATTATGAAACTGCAGGAAGTTGTTTTGCATTGTGCACTCATGCAAGTGTTTCTTAGCAGCTAATTACCATGAAAAACAAGTGGTAAACACTGCTAGGTCACAAAGATGTCCATTTATGAAAACAAAGAACATGATTTGATGTCTTTCTGTTTGACTGGTTCGCATTAATGCATTAACAAAATGCAGTAATTTCATAAAGAATCCACAATTCATCCTGTTAGCTGTCACTATGCCAGTCTATAAGACTGACAGTTCCAATAATGGATTGGAAAATAAAGCTAAACTAAATGTGCTAAGAGGAATTCGTCTTTAGCTGCTGTCATTATTTGACCACTGAGATTAAAAAGTGTGATGAAAATGAAAACTTTGTAATGATGTTGTCAATCACAGCGTCTTACGTCCTGTGTTCTACTGATTACAGCACCAGAAGCAGTGCTGAATCCTTTTTTAGATATTCACTCACTCGGTTTTCTTTATATTGACTTCCAAATCCTTCTGTGAGTACACAAAACACCAGGGGGGAACCCTCAAGGCCTTCTAGGTCTTCAGAGAAGGACCAAAAGACTTCTGTGAAATAAAAAAAATGAATGTGTGATTTTAAGTTCATTTTTATTTAAAGCTGCACTATGCAATTACCTGTAATCAAGAGAAACAACAGGCTAAGATCTGGTGTTTGTTTGATCCTGTGAGTCACACTGTACAGCCTGCAAAGCTCAGAATAGCCATTTAAAAAGTGTTTTTTAGGCAGATTTTGCAGGAGTTTTTCATACTACATCATGCCTTAAGCATTGTATAAGCATTATACTAGTGATGAAGTGATGACAATAGTAGATCAATCATTTACATCACCAAGTTTTTACTTTCTCGTTCGATACTCTTTCAATGCGTTCACAATAATCAGATTCATCTGCTTGTGGAAGGGGCTCGAAAGCATAACCAACATTACGAAATGTTCTTCTGCATATTGCATGCTGTTACACATTTGTATCAGAGAGGTTGCCACATTATCAAAACCATATTGTAGCTTTTATTATATAAGTATAACTAAAATATATATTGTGGTATTTAAACTCACCAAAGGTTGCAGTAATACTGCTTTTCGTTTCGTTTAAGTTTAATTGGGAAAAAAGGGTTGAAATTTTGAAATGATCTGTGGAAAGTTCACTATGGTTTTGTTTTTTTCTCCATGGTATTTCAGTAGATAAAAGCATGCAAGCTCTCGCATTGGTCAGGACTTCAGGAGTAAAGCCTAATGTGTCAGATTAATCACCAAATGATTAGGAACTGAGTGAAAGCAGTAAAAGCCTGATTTCCAATGGGTAGGGCTTTGGCTTTCAGTCTGACACTGCGTATATCGATAAGACAATCCAGCTTGCTGGAGCCCTACAATGCGACCTCTCTCAAACTCTTCCAACAGCTCGAACTGCGTTCAAACTCTTCTCTGAGGCATACTTTGCTTGCAAAGGATACTACCAACACAAGAGCACAAGTCAGAATACAAAGCATGCAGAACTGGAAGGCCTAAAGCTTATAAGGCCCATCTTTGCTTAAGTCACATGTGCGGCCGTGCATGAAACTTAAATCGTCTGCATGTCTCATTATGTGAAACCTACCCTCCAAGTTTCATTCCTGTCAGTTGATTCCTTTTAGGTGCAACTATTTTTCGATGATGGGTGTATATGTTAATGTCTGTCTGGCACAGATATACAAAGTAGATCATTTAAAATGTCTAAAATGGTCAAAATTTGTTGACTTTAATTGTTTGGTGCTAACAAGGTGTTATGCCTAATTTTATACTATTTAACTGTAATGCTGGAGGGACAAATGCATCTCAAGGTTAGAAGTGGTTTAATATAAAGGAGTATGGTCAAAGGTGCAAAACAGGATACAAACCAGAGTGCAACAACAAAGGCGACCAAAACAGGCATGGGCAAGGCAAAGTCAATAAACCAGAAAACTGACCAGGGTCAAACTACCTGAAATATCAAGCAACCAAGATACGGGGAGAATCCAAATGGGTAAACCAAAAGACAAGCAAAGATCGTACACAGACTAGTCAGACTAGACACAGGAAGGAACACTCAGTACGCAAGGACAATAGCTGACAATACTTCACAAAGAACAAAGAAAGAAGTATGTATACAAACAGGTGAATGGCAAACAGTTGAATGTGATTAGCAATGATGGATATGAAAACAGTTCATGGTTGGTGGATTGCTGACATGTGGTGCTGACATCATGGAGCCATAAATCATTGGAAGTGTAATTTGATTCGACAGAGGCAAGTGGAGAAGTGTGCCATTTACAAAACAGTCACTATATTCGAAATGGCACACTGCTATATTGCACACTGCATACTACAGTAGTATGTACTGCATACTGCGTACTGCCCCCTATGTGTAGTATACAGTACAGTAACAAGTTCTGACATACAGTGTAGTATACTAATACAGTCACATGATCAGTTACCTCACATTTACCTCAGAGCTGTTAATACTGTTTCAACTGTTTAGAGGTAGCTGCTGCTAACGCTGCTCAGTTTGCTTGAAATACGGACACCATAGTACCCCATACTTGTTATTCTAACACAATGAAGTAATAAGAAAATAGTTAAAGAACACAGTATTAGTGTAGCTAGGATTAGTTAGCCAGTCAGTTACCAGTTTATATGGTTCCTCGTGGTGAGATCTTGGCAGATTTCGGGAGAAAGATTTGGCAGGTGATAATGATACTGTTTGGTTTACAGCTTTGGTTTTGGGATACTAGCTTTGGATTACTTGCTTTGAAATGGAATATCAGCTGCATCACCATCACGACCTGCAGTGCACACACAGTGTGGGAAATCTGCAGCTAAAGTCACATGATGCTTTTAACAGGCTGGAGCATAGAGAAGCCTGGGGTGACTGAGTGAAACTCTAATGAAAGCTGACAGCTGGGATAGGTGACTTCCAGGCTTTATTAATGACACACTTTGCCACGCTCTACCCCACTTTCTCAACCCACAACCACCAGGCACTTGGCAAATGAAGTTACTTTATTTAGATGCCCCACCACAGCAGAATATGCAGTCAGGTCCTTAAGTATTTGGACAGTGACACAATTTTTCAGTTTTGCTTCTGTGGACCACCACGATGGACTGAAATGAAGCAACCAAAATGTGGAGACGAATTGGAATATGGGGAGGAATTTATGCCAAATTAAAATGTAGTATCTAGTCGGAAAATGTGAACTGTAATACATTCATGGCATTGCTTTTCTGTGGTATCACATATGAATTTGTAGCAAAATGAACCGCAAAACCTCTGCTAAATGTCATTTGACCTCTATACAGAAAAACAATACCCGAGGATTAAACACAATGCACAGACACACAAAAGAGTGGCAAGAGTTCACCATCCTTCGCCAAATGAATCAGAAGCAGCAAATAAGTAGCTATGTTCAGCCTGCTTTGTACTGTTAAACCGGGGTTAAAATAGTAAATTATACTGCTGATTGGTTCAGGTACTTTCAGGTATTCCTGCTCACAGTTTGGCTGCTGGAGTCTAGAGCTGTTCTAGGTTGAACTTCAGCACTTTCTTAAGTCTCAGGGAAATGTTTACCACTGATTGTGAGGATCTGACACATGTTCTCTAAAAGTCACTCAACTTCAAACAGCATGTAGGTCCTGTGTAACTGCACCATGCTGGACCTGTAAAATTAGTGTTTATTTCCTCTTTCACTCTGTGCAAAAGCACATTTTCTCTGTATGAATGCAGTTACGAGTGATTATTTCTGCCTGGCTTCTCAGACATGCCCCTAAAGGACTGTGATTGGCCAGCGATTACATTTCCTTGTGGCNATCGACCACTGCATTTTGTAGGGCACGGTAGAAGCGCCACACAGTGAAATGCAGTACAGATGATTTATTTAAAGCTGATTTGTAATCAATTCTGAATAAATTCTAAATGTAAACCTGCTTACATATGTGATGTTTGTTCTGTTAGGAGGTTGAATGCCGGTAAATCAGTGCAATGGATCTTTGACTTTTCGTTTCGGGATGTTTACTGTGTGTATCAATTGTCTAAACACAGTCTCTGTGCATTGTGCTTAACCTTTTCACTGTAATGATTGCATATCAGTGACTCATCTATGTTTGAAGCACTGCAGGGTAAAATACAATACAGCTTTGATTTAATTTTACAGTGGATTATATTTAATTCTGACACAAAGTCAGCATTTTGATATGCAAATTCTGGGGTATTGTTTTTCCATAAAGAGGCCAAGTGACATGTAAACAATTTAATAGAGATTTTGCATTTCATTTCAGCACAAATTCAGTGTGGTACTATGGAAAGGCGATGTCATGTGCGCATTACATTTCACATATTCCTCTGTATATATTGCATTAGGCATGAATTCTTCTCCATAAATATAAGTGTAGAATTTCATCTTTAAGGAGTTTAACAAAAATATAACCATTTAGGAACTACTGTCATTTTTTAAAATACTTGGTAGCTGTTCAATTAGAATTAAGAACCACTGACCAATTGTCCTTGCATGCAGAGTAATTTGTCCACCTCATTTAACGCATCTATGCGGTGAAACACCCACCTGGGGGCGCCTGGTGAGCAGTTGGGGGTTAGCTGTCTTGCTCAAGGGCACTTCAGTCATGTCCTGTTGGTTCACGGAATGCGAACCGGTGACCAAGCTGTTTGCCAAAATTGCCAACTGTGATACAAAGTGGTATTACAAAACAGGAGTGGCCAGGGCTAGCTGGTGAGCTGGCATGCTGAATTTGTAGGTATACACGGACGTCTTTGACATACCACCATACCACTTCTGTTATTCTCTCACACTCTGTTAATAGTTGTAATTTATAAAATCTGACATATTGTAAAGTCTGTGAATTGCCCCTGTTCCTCTTGTAGGATGACCAACAAGCCAATCAATATGCAGGACTCTGAAAGTATTAGCCAATAGTTGGGCGTGGGATGTTAATATCCAATCAGAATACCGGACTGGAATACTACTGGCGAATCCCAACAGAGAAGAACGGGACGCTATTAGCCAATCCCAGTCAAGGAGGCCAGGACGATACTGGCCAATCGCGGTCCAGATGGGCGTAACCCGCCTGAATACTGGTGGGAAAAAAAACTACCGCTCATGAAGCAGAGTCAGCTTCCTCTTTCTGCTGTGACTATGGGGTCGTAAGACTTGGGCACTTTACAGTTGTGTTTCTTAACAACAGCCTAAACAGACTTCCCTACTTCTGTCCGAAACCTTCGTTTCTATGGATTCGCTGTGAATTATTTCTTGGAAGTTTAGAAAATCGCTTGTTTTTTTTGTTCGCCGAAATGCCTGAGCTGATATCTGTGGAGGAGTTTATCGCGGAGACTCTGGAGGACTACAGTTCTCCCACCACATCATCTTTCACAACAAAAATGACAAGCTGTCGGAATTCAGTCAACAACATCGAAGAGGTACAGAACAACACCTTCCTCTGTTTACTTCACACACAATAAACACTTCCCACAAACACAGGACCGCTAGCGCTACATTTTGAGGCTTTTCTGGGTCCGTCATTGCTCCAGCGCGCTGGTGTGTACTGTTACTGTATTTACCTCGAATGCTCTGTCGTCCTCACTTCTCCACCAGCTGCCTCGGTTCGTCTTTTTATTTTTATTATTTTAAACTAAAATCTCGCATTTCAAATCTCATCCTTCCAGATCTCCCTTCACCTGCTTTTCCTCCAGCGCTGCTGCTGCCGCTGTTTTGCCGTTGCAGCGCTGAGGCAGGTTGAAGCGGTTGAAGCTCTTTGTCCACTGGACTGGACTTCCACTGGGATGGGAATATAGCCACGGTGCCTGAAAATTACTGGGAATTGTAGGAGCTCTGAGGGTTTTCCATGTGAAATGATGACTTAAAGTAGGTTTATTATTATTTCGCAGAGAGATAATAATGGCTCAGATCGAGAGGAATAATGCAGTGCCTTTGTTGTCAGCTGTGAATGGGGCTCACTGGGCTTCATACAGGGGGAACTGACTGGGGCTCCAGTGATGGAGAGATGCTGAATAAAACCACTGCAAGAAGATCCTTATATTCAGAAGTGTGGTTTTATTCTTTTATTATTACAATATGAATGTGACTCTTTTTTGGGGGGGTGGGGTGGTGGGTTCTTTTGCATTTTGTCATCATCATTTTGAATATTACATTAATTTACTTTCTTGTTGCAGCCTCAGCATATTAGGCTAGAACACATGTGCTTGTTATTTGTGGCCCACATTTTGAGCACCAGAGGAGGTTTGGCTTTTGTATCATTCCTTATAGGAATTCCTTTTAGGAATGCTGCAGCATTTTTCTACATAATCTGCAGTTTTTTGTAGCGTACAGTCAGTTACCCCAGACAATAACCTCAACACATTTAATACAAACATGATAAAAACATTTACATGAATTGTATACCCTATTGGTGTCTTAAACCAGTGTATTTTCTGCTGTATTTTCTCCATTAGTAAACAAGAAATAAATGGTTCTCTGTAGTAAGTGGTCATACGCTACAGAAGCGGCAGACTGGTAGAAAAATACAGGGTTATTCCTTTAAAGAGGCGCTGATACGCTTTAGTAAATAAGGTAGCCAAAACAAAATGGTCCAAGTGTGTACTTTGTAACTGAGCAGAGCGCCCCCCCCCCTGCCCTGCACACCCGCCCCCCTCAGACTCACTGAGGCTTGAATTTGTGTGTCATTCTTGTGCCAGATTGCAAGCAGCATCAGAGGTCCCGTTCATAACAATGGGAACGATGACTTCTTTTAATATGGGCAGACACGTTGGAGTGTGGGGTAACCATGGTGATGACCCGGCCCACGGAAGTCCTCGCTGATTGAACAGTGTACCACATTATGTGGTTGATTGTTTGGGCGTCCACTGACAGGACGGATCCCCCTGTGACCAGTGAGCTTACCGCATCCACCGCCTGAGGGCTTTAATGGTACATAGAGCATGCTTGGGTTGGAAGTGACCCTTTTTCCTCTCCGCTCTGCGTCCAGAATGGCTAACAGTGTGGCTCATTAGATTAGCACAGATTTAAGGCTACCAAAGAAAACCCCACTGTTTGGATGGGCCTTGAAAACAGTGGTACTCATTCAAAGGCAGGACAGGACAAATGTAAGAAGTATGACTTCAATAGAGGGCGGCGCTGTTTTTTTCTCCTTTGGTCTTGGTCCAGTATGGAGTTCTGGTGCATCTGTTTAGCACCTTGCAATGTGCGGTGTTGTTTTTCATTATCGCTTGGTTTTGCAAGTTCATTTGTTGTGTTTTTGGCTTTACTTTTATCTTACTTTGGCTTTACTTTTCATCTTTAATAATTGTGATTTTTAATGCTATTGTGCTTATTTTGATATGCGAAGAACATATCCAACAGTCAGCAATAGATGTGTTTATAGTGTTTATGTTGCAAAGTGTCTTTGTTAGCAAGCAAACAAATCATGGGGATGTTTTTCACAATTGAGCCATGTTTTATTATTACACTGATGTAATACATAAAATGTGTTTTGATGGTGATTATATACTGGCTTAACCATTGGAGTTGCCAGTATCCGAGTACTGAAATCTATATTTTGGTATTTATTACATTGCAATATGGGAAAACGTAGAACATACGCAGGCTAACAATCTAATACAGTCTCAAAAACTCCTTCCTTTAGTGGGTTTGTAGCTTTTTGTGCAGGTAAATGATCTACAAGTTTCTAAAGCCCAATGTAGACGCCAATGTAGATGAAACTTTCTCTCACAGAAACCACTTTTCTCAGTTTCCTGAATTGCTTTGTTGGAATTCCAGCCCCTTTCTCTGTTACAAGGTGATATAATTTCATAACACAGTCCTTATAGCCTGCCTACCAGCAAGCTTGATACACCCTCGTACAACAAACAGCCAGCTAAAACGTAACCCCTTACCACAACTCTGAAGCATCCTGCTCCAGACTTGCTTGCAAAAGTGGATCAATCAGAACAGAAAGTGCAAGCTGACCAATGAGAGCACACTGGGCTGACTGGGCTCAAAGACACAAGAGCTCTAACAGAGCATTTCAGATGAAAGGTAGATACAGATGTACAATATGGGGAAAAAATTGTTTCAGGAAAAAATTAAAGAATGTAAATCTATTCTAGTAGACCGCCCAAAACTGTAATTGTGAGCATTGAAAATAAGCATAATAGGACATGATCTTAAAGCTACCTTATCAGCATTCAGCGTTATACCAACTAAATATGTTAGCTTGGAAGAGGTAGTCTCTGTTGCTCATACAGCATGAAAACTTTGATTTGACTGCTTTTGAATTTTGTTAGCTTGCTAACAAAAATAATTGAAGCCTGCTGCCAGATGGGGCAAAACCCTGTCTGTGGGTTAATCTGTGGTAACCCATGCTGTAATGTAAATAGAGCACAGTGTGTGGGCCTGTATGACAGAAAGTGACAGAATTGTCCTATTTTCCCCGTCATGTATAATGTTATCTGCTTTTAGGGCCTTTGAATTGTGATATGGAGCAGAAGGCTAGTTTCTATAACCTTTTTTGAAACTGAAATTGTCATATGTGCATGCATTTGATTGCTGCCTGTCTTTTTATTGTACTGAAAGTAAATTGAGACGATTTGGGATTAGTCGAGGTTGTGGAGTGGAAGAATAGGGTGGATAATTGGAGTGCTTGGCTAATCCACAACGCCAGCATGTGCAGTGAAGACTGTTTTGTCATGACTTGTTTTTGCTGTGAAACCGGACTGACTCAGCCGTTCGTTCGCTTCAGTGGAGACACTTGATATGACTGTTATACAGGGGTTTAAGAATGCACTCATGCATAATGATACATTGATTTGAAGGCAGTGATTCGGGTTCATAGATGCTGTAGTGTTAGATCCAATTACAATCAAGTGTGCTGTTACTGTTTGACCAACAGCCAGAGTTATTGTTATTGGCTGTTTTCAAATGTACTCAATACAGTAAAATACAATTTTTATAGCCTACATTTGATTACATTGAAAATGGCTCCTGCCTTTTTACAAATTTGTGTGTTCAGTGCATTTTTAAGACATAATTGCTGAGTAATGGTGACATTTAAGATTGCAGAATGCTCCAATTAGTTTCCCTAAGAATTGAATCTAATTATTGTGTTATTTTATGGGCCTTCTGTTATAGTACTCTAAATTTCACTAAGAAACAAATCTCCTGCAAACGTCCTCTCAGGCTGTTACCGATGAACGTGCGTATTGAATTAATTGATTTGTCCTCTCTCTTCATCTATTACAAACATTGACAAAGTACTGTTTCCATAGAGACTCTAGAAGAGACGCCATAGATCTTCACTGTACACAGAAAGTGTACATTAGGCTTGTTTAATTTGTCCCTAGTTTGACCTGCTGAATCAGCAGGAATCAGGACATTTTGTCCTATCATATATAATTTACACCCTGAGTTGGTAAAAGCATGTGAGAATTCATTTATTGAGTCATCATTTCCTTGAGTGTATATGTTATATTATTACCATATATTGATAAGTCTTCCATATATCTTGATTATAACACTGTGTAATACTGTATGCTGGTACATTAAGTATTGACTGACTAACATGAAGTAATGCATTAGTTAACATGAAATAATACATAAACAGTGGTTACAATGCTAAAGTGGTCTTCAGTCAACGTATAACAACTACATGTTTACATGTTAGGTAAATGTGCAACGGTTGTTACATATTTACTTAACATTAGTTAAGCATTGTTAATGTTTTACTTCATGTTAGTCAGTACTCATGCAAAGTGTTACCAATATGCTTTTATGAACGCATCTTTGATATTGTCAGTACTTGTAGAACACTGAACAACTGCATGTTTCATTATACAGAGAGCAAAGTTAGACCTGCTTAACTGGATTTACTGCAACACAATATGCCACATACTGAATAAATATCATAGTACTCACAATTTTTGACAGTATTATTCAAGATGTAGCACTATTTTTCTCTTTTTCAACAGTCTGATTAAAGAAATGTTATAACATCATGTATCATGAGCGTTTCTTGTAGTACTGTTATGGTATATTTTTACTATGTCGCCAACTTTAACTGATACTATATTTAAACTAATTTTCATACTGCCGATGGGGATACTGATACCTATCACCATTTTTTGCCTTTCACAAGTAAATGGAACCTGCCAACACACTAGTGATTTAGACAAAATCTTTGACAAATATTCAAACATATAGACAGTGTAAAACATGCTAACAGGGGCAACTCACCTCCATGTTGTGTCTCATGACAGTGGACCAGAAGGACACATTACATCATATACTGCTTCAAGATTTAGGATCATAAACACCTCTTAGACCAACCAGCACTTCTTTGTGTAAAGCATTTTTTCTCTAATAAGCACATTGTGGTAGAAGTGGTGATAGCCATTCCATTCTAAATGCTTTTTAAATATCCCAGTCATGTTTCATGTGATTGGCTGTTTATCATAAGTGTTTCATGCCCACATGCACAAGGATTAATCACAGCCTAAGCATCTAAACCTGGGTTAACAGAGAAGGTTGTTAGCCATTTTTGTGGAATGAGTTCACTACTGTTCCATTCATTAAGACTGCATGCTGCTTGAAACTCTGTCTGTGTAAACTTGCGAATGTTTGACAGGTGTCTGGTATGGTCAGAGATAGATAGATAGATAGATAGATACATACATACATACATACATACATACATATTAAGATTTTTAAATTAAATTAAGAGCAAATATCAAGGGTATAACATGTTTACAAAGACTCAAAAGGGAATTTCAAGTTATATTTAAATTCATTCTTAAATGACAGTGCAAATGAGTATTATACACAGGCATGGATTGTTGTTCAGCAGACAGCAGACTACAAAAATACTACAGTAATTGCAGACTGCTATGAACTAGTGAAACATGAGTTATAAATAGTCTCTCCATTAGGTGAAAACGAAATGCACTGGTCCATGCTGGTGGGATGATCTAAACGCTCATTCCGCTGCAGTGCTCCGGCCTGTAACTTTGATCCACTTTGGACTATGAGCTGATTTCTCTGCTGTATAACTGTAAACGCTTCAGTAGACAGGAGCTGCAGCTGATCGACTCAGCCTCCTCCCCAGTTAGCCTCTGAAAAATCAAGGCTGCAGCAAAAGTTGTGGCTGGATCAGCCTGAAAGTTGACTGGATGAGCCTGAAATTTGATAATGCAGGTTATAACAACTGCATTGATTTGAAAGTTTTCGAACAGTCATATCCACTAAAGTATGCACTCATTTTTGGCCAAAATTACCCGTAAAATTCCCTGTAAAAAAAAGTAAAATTCCCCGACATTGGTTGGAAGAGCATGACCAAGACTTCCAAGTACTACCCTGGCCCCCTAATTCCACAGACTTGAACCCAGTTGAGCATCTGTGGGACTAGTTTGATCATCGTGTTCCCTCTATGGATCCTTGCCCCCACATCCTCCAGCAGCTTGAGATGCACTGCAGTCAGCCTGGCTCCAGATACCTGTGACAACCTACTAGGACCTAATTGAGTCACTTCCAGCCTGTATAGCTGCGATCTGTTTCGCACATGCTGGTTACTCTGGATATTAGCTGGTGGTCATAATAATGTGACTTGACTATGTAGTTCCTCCACTCACTACCTAGTAATTAGAGATAGTAAATGTTGTAATGCATTGAACTGTTTCCTAAAGTACTGTAATAAATTGGGATTGTTGTAAGGTCCCCACCAGAGTGTTGTTTTAGGACAGCATTTCTCCAACTGTTCTGTATTTTGTGTAAGGCCCCTTTTGTGGATATTAAGTGCCCCCACCACTGACCAATTTCTAGTGTCCTACTCCTCAGTGACCATGTTCCATCCAGGCTGTTACTTTTACTTAACAAAGAAGAACCAGTTCTTACCAGAACCTTGTCCATTTATCTTTCCCCTGGCCTGCACATAGAGAACTTGTTTAGTGGGCGAGGCTCACACCAGTGGCGTTTTTGTGGTTGCTTCAGGACTACACAGGAAATAGAGCTTCCCCTAAAATTTAATCATACATCAGTACCAAACTGGTTAACAACATGTCTGTACTGTTTTGAACTCAAATTTAGTTTGCAATTCAGTATTTTTTGGTGATTACAATGTGCAAAATATACTGTATTTCACTGTACTCTGGCACTGTTGGTGTATTCAACACAAGCTGCATCTGACAGACAATAAAATCTGCAGGAATCACAGTTATTGTAGGCCCTTACAGCATTATTGTAGGCATTGTAGGCCCTTACAGCATTATTTTGCATCCCACTGGGATGTGTGCTTCACTGGGAACCTATGAAGCTGTCCTGAGAGGTCGTAGCGTATGAGAGTCATCTGAACGTTTACAGGTGTGTTGGCTTTTCACAAGTGTAATTTCTGTCCTGCCTGGAAATAATTATACTAAATTCATTATAATTTCAGAATTACCCTTTATTCCCTAAATTACTTGAACCACTGAGTCACACATACTTTAATAGTTTAGTTGTGTAATTGATCATACTTAAATCTTATAAGTCATTATTTAATATTAAATAGGTATTAACATAATGTGACTTCCAAGCTTATTCATAGTAAACAATGTCTGCACCATATATTAGATTTCAAGCACAAACGCACAGGTACACAAGTATTTCTTGTATACCAGCATATACACACCACTTCACTCGTGTCTCAGTGATGTTCAGATGGGTCTTTATAACAACAGGGGTTGATTCTAACAATGCTGTCTAATTATAACACACATATTCTGACCACACATATACCAGTGATTTTTGAGTCATGTGCATGACTCTGATTCAACTTTGTATCTCAGTTTGTGATCACATGAGGGAGCACATCCTTTAACAGATAGATGGTGGATTGTGCATACTCTCTTCGAGTTAAACAGTAGAGTTATTCATCTGCAGTTTGTGAGGGCACAGACTGTTAGCAGAGGTAGGTAGAGTAGCCTAAACTGGAGATGACAATCATATAAGATATATAATAATAATATAAGAATTTATTTTCAGTGGGTTACAAATACATTAAAATATAGAGTAGCCTTACCATGCTGCTCTTATAACTACAATAAATATGTAGTCAAATTGAATCAGTCAAATCTAAAAATCTAATCTAATCTAATCTAATGTAAAAGTCTGTCCAATGCCAGTGCTTTTTTAATATTGGCCAAATCTAAGCACCCATCCAATGCCAACATTTGTTAAAGCTAATATCTACTAGTACCAATATGGTTCCAAAGTTACCATACATCCATAGCCTAAATCCATACTCAAGGATAAAGCATTACTGCTTCAGTAAATCTGAGTAGAAGTGTAAAATAACAGATGTTAAGTGTGGGATTAGTTGTACAAGGGAAGGTGGAGTAATGTTTAACCTTGGAAGGCCTAGGTATGACCAATCACAAAGCTGTATATAGATGACATAATATATATAATATAACATAATTAAATTAATCAGTCAATTCAATTAAGAACAAATTGTTAATTGTTAAGATTACTTTTCTCATAAATATACCTGAGTACCCTGCTGAAAAAAAAAACATAGACCAACATGTATTCCATTCTGCTCTTAGCTGGTTCTTAATTTATATTGGTCTGCTGGTGGTTTAGCTCATTACTCAGCAAACCAGCATACAAAACCCAATATATGTTTTATTAGCAGCATAGTAAAACTAAAGAAAATACAGAGGAAAATACAAATCTATCAAAATTCTACCTGAGCACATGTACTTGGGTAAATATAACTTACACTCGTTACATAAGTTACACTCGTCTGTGCCCTTAGAAAGCATAAGACAAACATTTAGTGTCAGTTTTCCTGACAGGGTTTAAACCAGAGACATTATAAAGGAGGAGACCAGTCGCTGGTTGGAAAACAAATGGCAATGCTCATAATGCTGAACATGAAAAAACTCCCACTCCAATAAAAAGAGACAATCAGGTTGCTGGTAATGGTGCAAGCAGGGAAATACGGATGTGTGTGAATAATATTTGAGTATCAGCTTATTATTGAATGGATAACTGGCTAAACATGAGTAAAGGGGGAAAATACTTTATCTGAAAAGGATTTTACAATCCTGTTATAATATAAAACTTGCTGTTTCATTGAATTTATATTCCTGTGATGAAATGGTTAACCTAGTGTTGGATTACCTGTGCTGGTATGAGCAAGCTATTTCAGATTACTTAAAAACTTAACACAACTTGACATACCGTTTACACGATGTTACATACTTATTAGCTATGTGAACCTTGTAGCTATGTGAACCCTCCAGTGAACCCTCCAACCTTGTAGCTATGTGAACCCTACTAAACATTCAACTAAAGAAGTAAACTTTTGTCTTGTGTTTAAGGTGGGCAGTTGGATAAAACCGATTCTTGTCTGTAGTATTGTTAGAAAAATCTAATATAGACCTATTTCAGTATGGAGATGGTGCTTAATAATTTAGTGAAATAGTGAAAACAGCGTGTGTGTACACCTGTAGTACTGAAATGACAAAAGCCTGCCTGCTAGCTTGTTTGTGTTTGTTTGCCGCTTTTCTTGCACCTTTCAAATGAAACGTTTGGCACAGTAAGCCATCTCACAAGTATTTGCATGTAATTGGACTGAATGCATTCAAAAGCCACACTAAAAACCAGACACAGTGGCTGGCTCCAGGAACAAAGGCTACGCGGGTTTAGCTCTGCTGAGTGTGGAATTCTCCCCAACCGCTTCACTCTGCACTGTCAGGGGAATGAAGTCCCACCAACAAAAACCTGAATCAGAGGAAAACACTGTACTATGGTGGATAATCTGGGTTTTTACCATTTTTGCTCCTATTGGTCAATTCAGTACTATTTAAATGCAAGGACTTACATATACATATGTACACAAGTGGATTGTGTGAATGCATGACAAATTCCATTTACATACTGAATTGACTTTCCTCCATTTGTTTGAATCTTAAGCAGACAAGTTGGAGCATATTGTAAAGAAAAATGTGAACAAAAGTACAACAAAAACAATGTAAGGGAGAACGTGGCATCTTGTCACACTTTTATGTATTGTGGTACCAGTAGATTATAGTGTTACAAATTGCATACTAAATAAAAGAACAAACTCATTATCGAACCTGATTAATCATTAATTGCTGGGTCAGCCAATCCCAGCGTTCAGTGGTCAGAAAGCAGAAAACACCCAGGACAGGCTGCCCATCCATTTCAGGGCAGACACACAGCCATACACACCTAGCAGGCAATTTAGCATCTCCAGTTCACCTTACAGCATGTCTTTGGACTGTGGGAAGAAACTAGAGCACCCAGAGGAAACCCATGCAGACTCCACACAGAAAGGTCCTGGATGCCCCAGCCGGGAATCAAACCCAGGTCGTTCTTGCTGTGAGGCGTTAGCTTTCCCTAAAATCACTGTGATAGGTTGCCCTACACTGATACTGCCGCATAAAAGTTACTTTACTGCAGTGCCTCAGCAAAAGACACATTATTATATCTTGTACTAGACAAAAATTATTACAAATTTACACAATTATTACTCACATTTTTTACTTCAGAAAGAGGAAAATGGCAAATCTGAGCTCACCTCACCTTACAGTGTGTCTTACCTTTCACTTTGAAGTAGCACTGTTTGATGCTGGAAATATTAATAGTGTGGCAGTTTACCCCTGTGACAAGATGCCCAGCTCTCCTTTGTGTGTGTTTTTTTTCCTTTGTGGTGCATGTTTTTGTGAACTGTTTAAATGTATCCAGACACGATCTGGACTCAAAACACAAGCAGTTGCTCAGCATCAGCTGCATCACTACTAACGTGCATTACCTTTAACTAATAACAATGACTTCAGATTGTTTGCTTTTGGACCATTTAGACTGACAGTGACAAATATTCACTGTTGGTAATTTATTCATGCTGACATTTTACTCGTCTGTGCTTTAAGAGACGGAAGGACAGTGAGATCCTCCGTGTTCAAAATGATGTTTCCATAGAAACCAGGATTTTTAAAGGAAGTTGATTTCGACAGCGAGCAGAACAGAGAACAAAGCAAACAATTTAAGTCCATTTTCACCGCTTGGTGTGATGTTGCAGCTTTGTGCTCATCTTTTGTATTGCCAAAGGCTGGTTCTTTCTCTTCTTCTCTCAGTGTCAGTGCCAATCAATGCTGAAACAGGGCATGAATAGGCACTGGAAAAATTGACCTTAGACTCATCTGTATTTTCTGACTGCTTTTTCCTTTAATATTATACAGGTCTGATCATGTTGACTGGCATCTGCTTGATCTTCGTATACATCTTTAATTTGCAAAGTTTTATGTTTATAGTTGTGAAAAGGCAGAAATAATAATCAATTGTGAACTGAACTCCAGGGATTCACTGAGTACAATTCATAATGCACTATATTTACTTCAGTCAGATTCATATATGGATAAGAAATTTGTGTTGATGTAATATGTTTTGCTATGTTGTAAACATTTGAATCAAGTGAATTGAACTGTGCTATTTCAGTGAGAAGCTGAACTCTTTAGGCTGGCTGTGAAACCTCTGCACAACTTTAATTGCTGGAAACATCCATGAAATTAAATTGCATAATGTAAACTTGTATCAGTTGAAAGTTGACGTGAAAGTTAATGAAACAGCCAATCAAAATGCTTATAACATATCATGTGATCACACCCACATATGCTCGTTATCAAAAAATAGTAGCACTCAGAAGGAATAATATTGGGAAGGAAGATAAAGGTCACCAGGAACAATAAATGATGATAAATTTAGACTGATATGGGCAATATTTATTGAGCTACACATACAGAAGTAGTATCTCATTATGGCGTTGGGCCACCATGTTTGCTTGTGCAACATGCCAGACATCTCGGCGTGAAGTTGTAGAGTTTCGTAATGGTGATCTGTGTTAATCCATCCCATGCAGTTTGAATATTCTCACAGTTCCTGCAGATTTTGTGGTAGGGGTGAAGGTGGAGTGACACCAGGCCTTCTGGATGTGTGATGCACGACAACAAACTGTTCATCTTGGTGCTGACCATATGGAGACAAGCGGGACACGTCACGGAAGATGACCCGCTGCCATTCTGAGTCACTCCATGACAGTCTGGCATGACACCATTGCAGCCTTTGGCGACACTGATGTGGTATTAAGGGCAGTTGTCATAGTGGCCCGTGTAGTCCTGTGTTGTGCAGCCGCTTGCCAATGGTGCTGGCATTAACAGGATGACTCATGGAGGGCATCACTGCCCGCTGAATGTCCACAATCATGGCTGTTGGGTCGCACTGTGCATGTCGACCAATCAGTCGGTTCTCTTTCTCTGTGGTTCGTCTAGGACTCCTAGATCCTTCCTGTCACTGGTGCGTGCCTTCTTCTGTCCACTGCCGCCAACAGCATGTTATGGTAATATCGAGACGACTGGTATTCGCTTTTTTTCGAAGATGAGTGTAATTTCAGACCATTGATTTCACCAGCACAAAGGACAGGAAAACAAAATGGAAGGTGATGAGGTTGGAATTTTTTTTGTTATGTGAATTCTTCTTCTTTAGCCTGCTGTTAATTGAGTTAATGTTTTTTCCAGAAGCGGAGAGCAAGACATGATTTCTTGTTGTAAATGTAGGACAGGATGAGTGAGAAATCAAGGAAGACTACTCAGACATTATTTTTGTTAAATACCTAAACACACAATATGCAAAAACCCAAATGTGTAGTAAAGTACCCCAGGGAGATCCTGGACCCTTGTGCAGCTGTCAAGTTGCAGGGAAATTATGTTGCACGCAACTCACAATATGTTAGTTACATAGAAGTTTCCCTTTTTAAAGTCACCCTTAGTCTTCAAACTCCAGCACCTTTAAACGTATTCTGTTTTAATGCTTAGACTTTTTGTTTGTTGGGAAATGAAGATTTAATGTAGACACTCCCAGACTGTGTGTACTTACCTGGGCATGATGAAACAGCATTAGTTGTATGGATATTGTACACCGCAGCTGCATGTGTTAGTGCCTGTTGTTGTGTTATTCTGGGACACCTGCGTGGGGGCTTGGCTGACAGAACTTCTCCATTATTCTGACTCACTGAGCTTTAGAGGGCAGTTCAGAATGAATCGGCCCTTTTATTGTCCAAGACCAGTCTTACAGCATTGAATTTGAGCACTGAATCTGGAAAGAACAAATTGCAGAATTGATGGGTGATCAAACAGTGAAAAAATGCAATGCAGGTGTAAGTATTTAGCCTGAATTAAGCTGGATCAGTTTTACCTGGGAAGAATGTCTATTTTAAGTGATTACTGACAAGATCCATGATTGTCTGTATAGCGTGTATAGTAACAATTGAGGTGTGAATGGTCTTCTGTAAGTAAACGACCTGGTGTAATAAGATAGTTTAGGCTTTCCCCAAAGCATTGGTGCTAGTATTGTACTCTGAGAAACAGTAAAGCTAGAAAGCTTGTATTTAGCTAGGCTGCAATAGGAGCTATTGTCCTGTGAAAATTTAGATCTGACACGAACCCCAAAACGGCTGATTGCTTTAGTTTCTGTTCTAAGACAGTAACTATCTACTTAAGACTTGCCGTGTCCATACTAATGCTAAGACGTAACTTTAGTAATTTGCAAGTGTTTTTGTCAGTTTTTTACAACTTCATTGTGAAGGTTTAGTATAGACAGTTGTAAAACACTAAACCCTGAATTTTACCCTGTTAAAATATCGGGTTGAATTTTGACGGTGTCAGTTTACACTGGAGCACCCTCAGTAATAGTACTCCTGTTGTTATCCACCTCACTCAGCTAAGAGTAACAAAACCTGCTATTAGACACGATCATGCAGTGTCATGTTATTGTGTTAGGAATTTGGAAACGTTGCATACATAGTTTACCCTGAATCCCAAATCGACCAGTTACACCGCAAAAGGTTTTTCTATTGGTGTTTTATATTCTGTTCAGTTATTTTGAAGGTCAGGGTTCAGCACAATCCATATTTTAATGTTTCTGTTCCATCCCCAACATAAAGTTCTGGGTTAGAACAAAAATAGTTAGAACTAAATTAAAAACAGGTTATTTCCATTCCTACATATGCTGCATGTAAGTATAGCCAGTTACCCTTTTAAATTTGCCAGCTAGAGGATGTTCAGAGCTTCAGGGCTGTTGTCTTCTTTATGGGTTGTGAGTACTGAATAAATATATAGCTTATAAATACTGAAAAAAAATGTGTACATGCCATATCAGTCTTCTGAAATGTTGTGCTGAATGAGGTCACGCATCATGATTTCAAATTTAAGGTTTTTTCCATGTGCTCTTGGGGAGATTTTTCTTGCCCTTGTCACACTTGGCTTGCTCCTTTGGGGGTTGTACTCAAGTGTTCTGTAAAGCTACTTTGGGTCAATGGATATTGTGAAAAGCACTATATAAATAAATCTTGACTCTTAATCTGACTTAGCTGAGTACATAACCCTGTTACTTATAATTATGTTGTCAGTTGCATTTTTGTTTTTCTGGTTTTCTGGCTTTAGTTTTTGTTTCCCTGAACTGATTCGGAGCCCTGGTGGATATTAGGGGTTGGCAATATAGCCAACTCATTTTCACAATGTACCATATGTGTCACAATATTTTGTTTTTCTAAGGTTTGGTAAATTGGAACTGATCTTCATTCAGTGTTTTCCAAAAAACAGGACTAAAAACAAATTGTGACATAATTTATCACAATAATGGTAAAATGTAGCATATTGTTGGTCTTAGTGGATATTAATATTCTCTGTCAGTATACTCCAGTATTCCTCTGTAGTGTTCAGCTCTTAAAATGACCCGTGTTTATTGAGATAGTAAATATCTGTGAAAGCGTTTTTCTTTTTTTTATGATGTGCCTATTACAGCACAAGTACAGCAGTTACCTTTAGATTAGGACCCAAATGTATATATATCGACGGGCTAATTCCATCAGCAGAAGTCCTGATATAAAGTGCTGATAATATGTGTTTAAATGTTATATAAGAAAGTCAACAACAAGAAGTCTACAGCAGTGTTGAATGGTAAGGGAACTGTTTTTGAGTTAAACATAGTGAATGTCATAATTGGATGTTTTTAAGGTTAGTTTTAAGATTGTGTTTGTGTTATTTAATACTGTGTGCTTTTGCTGTTTATTTCAGGTTTTAGAAATGAGAGAGTAAAAAAATATGTAAAATATTGGTTATTATTGGTTAACAGAACACACAACCAGAATCATGTTATCCATTATGCTTTATTATGGTTCGAATTTATTAAAGTGTTATTTCAGTGTGTGCAGTTGTTTTATATACAACACTTGTTACATTTTGATCATTTCTTGACAGCTCTAGATTTTTAAGGGTGCAAAATGCAGGGTCACTGTTTGCTCAGCTCTGCTCCATATGATACCCTGAGGACCAAACTGTTTATACTTAGTTCATGGATGGCAGGGGGTAGATAACTGCAACGGAAATCTAGAGGAAATTCTATTTCCTATTAAGGTTAGAGATAAAGCTTAGGGGCGGACGTTCATAATTGCTAGCTGTTAGTCACAAGGTGGTATTTTAAGAGGACGGTGTTTTCCATTCTCAGTTGTTGAGGTCATCAGTAGTGGAGATGGCATTGTAAAACAGACATCAGTATTGGGACGATATCAGCAGAAAATACTGGATCAACTATTGGGGGAAAAAATGAATTGGCTCCAATCTGTAACAAAGCTAGCCTGAAATGGCACACTTTTACATTGTGTGATGTTATACTGTAGGCGGTGTATTGCTTTCTGTGGTGTAACAGAGTGTTTGAGTACTTTGTTACTTACTTTTAAAGGCTCGTCTTAAATTAATGCTTTAATTTAAAAGTAGTGGTGATAGAAACCAGATGTGATGACTACAACACATATATACTACCCAAAACCTACAATGTCATTGTACTTATAGTTTTTCATAGTGTGTACACCAAATGTGTTCATACTTGTCCAACCTAGAAAAAATAAGTATTGTGATATGGTAATATGGTAATATTTATTGTATACCTGTACGTATGATTTAGGCAAAATATCTAAGCAGTCTTAATATCAGCGTTCTTACCAGTTTAACTAAGCACAACAATACATGCTGAACTGGTATATTTGAATAAGGAGGCAATCAGTAGAAAACAAAACCACAAACAAAGAATAATGGGTAGGCCCACTTCTAGCATTCTTGCATAAGTTCTTGCAAAATATTACGAAATGTGACATAATGAACTGACAGTCGTATCTGTTAGACCCAGACTAAACCTTTGCCCAGACTAGAAAGACTGTCCATTGGTGGTTTACCATTGACACTGCATTGACACCTAGTCCAACGCTAGACTTAGTCTGTGTCTGGGAAATTAACCTGTGGCAAATTAAGTTCAAATATAAATATGAAATCACATGAGCTGATATTATCGTGGGTCATAATATTTTGGATGGATGATCTTGACAAAGCAGTCAGTGTTACTGAAGAATGGGCTGTTTGAGTGCCAAAAGCGCCTCCTGAACTTAATCACTTAAAAGAGCCTCAATTTTATTACTGGTACAAAAATGTCTTTTATATAACTATTATATTACATTGTCAGTACATCTGTTTTACTGTATGGTATTCTCAGTTCATTTATACAAAAACTTGACATTGTTCAGATGCTTAAAATGTTATAATGTAACTGCGAGTTTAGTAAATAAAAAGGAAATTGACACATCGAGTGACACTTGGGAAGAGAAGGTTGCAACATGTTGAAATTGCTGAAACAGGAAATGTCTGTGTAAAGGGATGTTCCAAGTTTGACTGTTTCATGTAGTAAAAGTTCCTGTAATGCCTGATTCAGTTCAGTACCACCCAAAAAGCTGAAAGGTTGAGTACACTTGCTGGAAACGAGGCTTTTTCATAATTGACCTTGTCCTATTACAAACAGTTTGGGAACCTGTGGGTTCTTCTAGTTCTTCAGAAAAGGCAAAATGATTCCTGTAAAATAAAAACACATTTGTAATTTTTTTGCTTGTTTTTGTTTAGTAATATTGTAAAGTCGGTCAAGCTATTTAGTTTAAAAAGGAAATTTTAGCATTAATAGTGTTAGTGTTCTAATTTTGATGGGCAGAGTTGTGTTAGGCTTTGTTGTGCTGTAGCTAGTGTCAGTGCTTAGTGAGCTGTGTGTGCCCATTTGTTTCTGTTACGCTTCTTTTCCCATAGAATTGCTGGTAAGGTGACTGGGGACCATAACCTTGAATTGTTTCTTGTGGGAAACTTCCTCAATACAGTATCATGCTTGTCATATCTTAACCATGCACCTGTTGTACTAATACTCATTGTGGAGTTAAAATCTTGAAATGCCCAATGGAAAATTCAATTCCAATCAAGATGTATTTGTTTGTGGCGTCTAAAGCTGGCCATATGCTGCACTACTTTTAAAATCCAAACAGATTTATCACATAATACAAAAATAAATTAGAGTGGATCACTTTGTGTCTTTATGTGTAGCAATGAAGGTAAGGATGAGCACTGTAGATATTACAGAGCTGGAGAATATTTCCATGCAAACTGGAAGCTGACTTGAAATTCTAAACATGATAATGGCTCTTAGTTACCTGTGCGTAACAAGCAGCTTCCCTGTCCACTCTTTTAACTCTTTCATTAACTGTTGCCTACACCATTCTTTGAGCTACATTGCTGCCCATCTCACACTACAGGGCTCTTCAGCGTTTTGAGTTATAAAAAGTTTTTAAAATACCATAAGGCCACTCATATCACTCCGGAAGAATGATGGCTAAAGATTTGACGACTAAAGATTGACTTATTTCTTTTCTCATATTGTCATCTGATCCTGACCTGTTAATTCTCCTTAGCTTGTGAAAATTTGTTGGAATTGGCAGGTCGGGTTAAAAATTTCACTGCAGGGAACACAATTCCATTGCTTACAGCCCAGTTCTGAGGGGCTTTATACCCCTCTAGCCAAGGGTTAACATTGGGTATGGTGATGTTTACACATATGTGTGGCTTGTTCAGAGCATGGTATTCTTTTGGCAGTGCTTTTCTGTGGCGATTATGCAAGCTATGTAATGTGGAACACCTGTGTTAGTAATAAGTGCACCTTAAAGTAGCTGAATTCTCTGCCGGTGATAGTAAATTGCATGTTAAAAAAACATTAGCTTTATTCTCTGGGGTGTTTGGAACAGGAATGCCAGTAATTACAGTAGTTTTAAGTAACCTATTGAATCCCTGTTTGTTTTATAGGCCTTGGATTGTGACCGGATGGTGTTGCAGAAAATGAAGAAAGCTGCCAAAGCCAAGCATGCCTCAGGTCAAGGTAACATCACCCCTTCCGAATAATGATTTCATATTGTGCCTGGTTTCAAATAGCTCCTCAGAGAACATAAAGGAGCATTAAGGAAACTGCAGTTATTACCACAGGCAGGCAACTACTTCCAGCCTTTACAGGCACCAGTCAATTTTTTTAGGGTTCCAAAATGAGGTATACACTACCTTCAAAAAATTTTTTCATTGAAACTGGAATTTACAGAACACAGGAAATGTAAATGGTTTATTATTATAGAATGTTGTCCATTCTGTTTTCCTTTATAGCCTTTTACAAAAGGTGCTGCTCCATTTAAGCACAACCATGTATAAATAGAGCCAAGTAAAACAAATAACACAAACAATTCCATAATTTTCATCAACTTATTAAACAAAGTGATCCAATATTAAATGTCTTTGATGGAAAAATATGTGAACCTCTGCTTTCAGTAACTGATGTGACCCCCTTGAGCAACAGGGACTTCAACCAAACGGTCCCTCTAACTGTTGATCAGCTCGGCACATTGACTTGAAGGAATCTTGACCCGTTCCTCCATACAGAACTGTCTTAACAGCAGCAAAACAGATCCAAACCATGATACTGACAGAGGTTCTTTGGCTGGACTGCAGTGTTCTGTTTGTCAAACATATAATCTCAAAGATTATAGAAAAATCTGAAAAATCAACCACATAACATTATTTTAGTTGTCTTTTGGATCAGTCAGGTGGACTTTAGGAAACTTTAAACAGGCAAAAAGATTCTTACTGGTGGGTAGTACAATCTTTTCCATGCCGTCATTCCATACATACCAGTATTTCCGCTGGGGGTATCTTTGTCCTCCTTCCCTTAGGTCCAAGCTTGGTTATCTTAGTTCCTGTCTTGGCTCTCTTCCCTTTTAGTAACAGCCTTTCACTAACTACTATACTGCAACCTTAACTTACCTATGCAGTTTATGGCTTAAGAAAGTAAAGTGCCTACCGCTAATGGTGTAGACTTTTCTGTGGCAACATGCTGATATTTCTCTTGTGCACTGGGAGAGACTCAATTCGCACAACAAACCCACAAGACTCACGTATACAGGTGTAGTTGGGCAGTTGTTATGTTGTTAAGTGGAGACTGTCAGTAGAGATGGGTGAACTGTTGAAGACAGTTCTGAAATGCTTTAATTATCACTGAAAACTAAGTAGCCTATAATAATGATTATGATCAGTAGAGACCATGATGCTGCATATTGACCACTTCTGAAAAGTC
This sequence comes from Semaprochilodus insignis, assembly GCA_034552555.1. Classification (NCBI taxonomy): domain Eukaryota; kingdom Metazoa; phylum Chordata; class Actinopteri; order Characiformes; family Prochilodontidae; genus Semaprochilodus; species Semaprochilodus insignis. The sequence goes on along the minus strand of CM067494.1, from coordinate 13,319,918 downwards.
ACCGTCTTTTATTGTAAACGTGAAACCAACAGCGAATGTTTTTCAAGGCACGTCTTATGATTAGTAGAATACTCCAGTGTCATTCAATCTGACCTCCAGGGTTTGAAATGGTCAGAGAAACTGAATTCAAAAATGAAGGTTTGAGTGCTGTGCTGTAGTCAAAAATATACTTTAGTGCAAGTAAAGAGTATCTACACTACTGTGCAAGTCAGAGAGCAACTTTTTATTTCTTTTATTTGCATTCAAATTAAGTACATTTCGATGAACCCTGGTTCAGTTACCTGCTAGTAGAAACAAAGTTTTGCGATCATATGCACCAACTAGGGGGATTCAACATCAGAACATCATCTTCCAGCAGCCCATGAGCGCTGTGCTGCCCTGACAGTCTGCCTGTTTTAATATCTCTTTACAAACATTCATACCATTCTTGCAGCAGAGGCAGACAGCGATGAAACAATAGCAACGATAAGCCTTTAAGTTTGGCACAAGGAGCATGGAATGTATTGCAAACAAATTTTTTAAAGGTGAAGTTTATTGCCATTACTGTGAAACACACAGACATTAAACATCTCTTTTTTCATGCAAAGAGAGAAATTTTTTTACTCAAATGGGGGTAAATGTGAGAATACCAGAACACAAGCACGGACGTGTATAATATGGTGCACTTTAGCTGTTGCAGTGTGAAACCAACTGAAAAACAATGGCACAAAAATCAAACTCTGGTTTGGTTTGGAGCAAATGTACTAGGTAAGAAAACAGCCTAAGGGTATTATCAGATCAGTCAGTAATTGCTGTTTAAACTCGTCCATCCTACCAATCTTCAAACCAACGAGTTACAGCTGTGTCTTCCCAAACCCCCATGAAAATGCTCAATAGCAATATGGACAGACACTACTGCACAAAAACAAACTATGAACGGCTCAACAGATAAACATTTGATAATTGGTTGCTGTGTAACAAGCAGATTAGCATTTCCCATCCCTCATAGCAGTCGGATTTTGGTCAGACAATCCAGAGGTATATTAGATACTAATCACATGAAGGTGTTAGCGGAGTCTAAGATTCACAATAGCAACCCAAACACAACTCAGCTAAATATGATTATATATAAGAAAGTATATAGTAAAATCAAAATAATACATTTTGAGATGTACATCTGGTGTTGGTGATTTGTTTTTGACTGAAATCAAGGCTTTATGATGTAAATACCAACAAAGGTTAATACATTACGCTCTACACTCTGAAAAACATTTGATTGGAAAGGAATTCCTTCTACAGCAAGATAAAAACTCAAGATAAACTCACTGTTCTGATTAAGACACATTGATCAAGCAAAGAAGCTGCTGGTGTTGTCAGAACATCATATGATCATTATATGTGAACTATTACTTGGATTTTCAGAAGCAGAAACTGCAACAAACTTCTAAGACTGAAGTCTCTTAGGAGTGGAAGCTATAATAACGGCACACTGAATACTGAAATAATTGATATTATATTTATTTGTTGAAGATTCAAATTTTCTATTGAATATATGGTTTCTGCTTTTTTCTGACAATGAAAAAGAATAACTTTTTGACTGGAAATAAAATACATAAAAGAGTGGTCTTGACTGTTGCGTTATACTGTACATACTGTAAACATACTCAACTATTTAAAAAGAAAAAAGTATGTTTTGTTTTGGCATGAGATGCGGTGGTGTGGTGTTCTCACACAAAGAAAATATAGCATATATTATCAGTTTCATTTTATACTGATGTGAATTTGGTTTGTTGTTTTAAGAAAGAACATTCTGATTTTGATGGCCTATTCTTACATATACAAGGTAAATACAATTACTCAAGTATTATCCAATGTTACTAATCACAAATCTGTCATCATTGCTGCAACAGCTGCCCAATGACAATTTTTTATTCCAGTTGTAAGTCAGCATGTTTTCAACAGTCAACAGGAAAACATGGTGAAATTATTGTCTGTAATAGTCCATGAACACAGTAAATGGAGATTATGTTAAAAAATGCTGGAGTACTTTTAGCAAATGTTTTGATGCGTGGCATGTCTGAATAAATGCAATTGGTCAGTATCTCATGTTTATTAAATTAAAAATAAGCATTGTTGTACATGTCCCTCTAGACCACATATCACATCTGGAACTGTACATCAACTCCATGGAGAAGCTGGCCGTGAATTTCCGGAATAACGGAGAGCAGGAAGTGGCCTCTGCCTTTAATAGGTTTGCTGAGTTCTCCAAAGAGCTGCTGACACCAATGAAGAACTTGGTGAGTCACTGGAGATGAAGAGCAGCTTTAAAGGAATAATTCCTTGAGAAAACAAATGTACAAAGTTTAGTATAGTAGATCAGCCAAGACATGTTTGGTGTCTGAAGTTTACTTTTTTAGCTTTGCATTGGAGCTACAGGACTCATCTAACAAGTGATGTATGCTTATAAAAGTATGAATGTGCAAGATTGTTACTTATTACTTCTTGTAGCTTGAGTGCAAAACTAAATCAGTAAAATTCAAACACCATCTGATGGCTGTGGCTGATGAACTATGTTTGGGTTAAGGGGGGAATTTTGTAGATTTTTAAAATTATTATTCATTTTGTGTTAGTTATGTTAGTTACTTATAGACTCAAACTACAAAATCTAAAATCACATAGCGTGTTTGCTATTCCTGGTGATAACAGGGACTTCTGAAGATTAAATAAGTTCCTTTTGGTGAGATATTGACTGTGTCATAACAATGGCTTACATTTCACCATCTTCCTTCCTGCAGTTAAAGAGCATGCTGCACAACATCAACTTCTTCCTGGACTCGTTGGTGAAAGGGGATTTGAAAGAGGTTAAAGGTGTAAGTTGATAAAGTCACATGCAGTGAATGATTGGTGTCTGTCCAAAATGTCACATGTCTGTTATTGTGTGTGGTTTCATGGTTATGTGTAAAGGTCAGTGTGTCTGAAAGAGAGACGCAGTCTACAGCACCGTCATGTTAGGACCCACCTGACTAAACTAATATTTGGACGAATTTTATTGTTTCCTAGACATATATATCACTATATAATATACTTGCAGTGCAGCTCACAACCGCACTACATTTCACTGTGTGTGAGCAAAACTACTATATTTGTGTACTTTTTATCATTAGATGTGTAAAATTTCACTTTCATGTTTCTTTTTGTTGCACAGGACCTGAAGAAGCCATTTGATAAAGCATGTCGGGATTATGAGAATAAATTGTGAGTGCTTGTTCTTCTGCTGTTTAGTTTAAATCTTACTGTGTTATTTCTTTATAAATTGCTGGCTGTATCAGGGCCATACAAAACTGTTCCCAGGATATTAAAAAACTTAAAGATGACTGATACCCAGGGACAGTATTTAGATTCATTAGACACAAATGTCATTGCACAAGTTTGCCAAACAAGGCAAAGTTGCCAGTCCCCAAGGAACAGAAACAGAGGCTGTTAAAGGAAAAAGCACTTTTTCATCTGTCTGTTGCACAGTGACTGAGCTTCAACTGTTTTTGAAGTAAAGTTGTAGATTGTACTTCCTTCTGCACTGAGGGTCTAGTGTATTATCACCTACCATTGGCAAACTGGCAACAGAAACACAAAGACTGTATCTTATCTTTTGCTGCACGGTTTATCAGCCCTCTGCTACCCCATTCATCAATAAAAGGGGGCCATCATAGGACCACCACTGGCCAAGTATTGCTTGAGGCATGGATCATTCTTAGTACAGCAGTCACACCCACATGGTAACAGCATGGTAGTTTGTGTGGCACTGACACGAGTGCATTTGGTGCAGTGGTGGTGATATGAGTAGTGCACTTGTTTAGATGTCAAAAGCCAGTAACAATAACTGTGACTTACAAGTGTATGAATCTCAGTCTGTTCAACTTTTGCACAGCACTACAATCTTTTGAAAGACCATAAAACCTCTGGATGTCAGGTTGAATATATTGTTTGTTAAACATAGTCGTGATATGGGTTCTTGCAGTATGAATATCACAGAAGACTGCAATATGCAAATAATCAGGGTTTTTACTGTAGGGTGTGAGAATCCTCGCTCCACATAAGTGAATCACAGCTCCAGATAATTGTCTATTTTTAACTGAAGAATTTCACCTATCAGTTATTTGAAGCCCTGTAAAATCAACATCTGCCACAACATTGTCAGGCCCTAGTTGAGAATGGTCCACTGGCTAAAAATATGCAACTAAGAGCAGCTTTGGGTGAGGAACTGACCACTGATAAAGAACTAGAGGATGGCTAACTCAAATCGTGCTTTAACAGATTTAAATGTACACCAGCAAGGTGGAGCAACATGGGAGGGGTTTCTGATTGATAATGAGCATGTACAGTGGTCCTTTTGCATTGATGAACTGGGCTGAAGCCAATGCTGATCAATTGTCCAGAAATAAAATGGGCTACAGTCAGTAAGTGATCAGTCAGCATCACCAAAGACTGCAGTGATCTCGTCCAGACTGTCATGTGACTCAGCAGCAAGTCATCGTCAGTGATGAGTCCCACTTTTGTCTTAGTCGACCAACAAATCCGTGTGTGGAGGCACCATGGTTAGCGCCAAGACAGTTTATTGTCACATGGATTATCACAGGACACCTTTAGGAACATCTTAGCAAACATGGCAGCCCGACCTCATGCTGAGAGACACAGAGGTTGTGTTTCCAAAGAAAAGCATTGACAAAATAATTGGATGCTCTGGAGCAGCCACAGATAAGTTCACCATGTCCAATGCCAGCGTCTAAAACTGGACTGATGGGACTCCATCTAATAACATTAGGATGAGTTGAAGTGTTTGTAATCCGAAACTAATCATTCAACAACAGTACCTGACCTAAACCAATGCAGTCAAAGGCAGTCACAAATATTCCTTGATTTCAGAAGGAACCATGTGTTGTTTTTGTAAGACCTGTGTGTGCAGTGACTTCCCTCTTTAGCGTCTTTTTCTTTGGCTATAATATCTTATGATCGACACACTCACTTCCCATGTAACTAGAAAAGATGAAGACATTTTTAAAATTGAAACTAAAAGACTTTAAATAACCTTGAAGAACTTCCTTTCCAAATGTGCAGTTTTCAACAAAACAGATGTTGTTAAGATTCAGATTAGCATTCCTTTTGTCATATTTCATAAATGTCTCCCTTTTCATTAAGGTTACATTTTTGTGTAAGACAATTACAAAAAGCAGTCTATTACACTATTGGTAGCAAGGGAAACTGTCAGATGTCCCTAGAAGGGCTTTTTATTTAGTTTGAACTCCCGTGTTTTATGGCAGCTGTGTCAGTGTTCCTACACTGCTAAATCAGAAGTGAGCAGTTCATGACTAGTAGCCTGGAGCACAAGAATGAAGCCATTATATCTTTCCAAAAGTGAAGAGATTTCCTTACAAAATTTATATAACAAGCCAATACTGGTTGGTTCTGACACTCCTAACCAGAGGCCACAATATTACCAAATGTTATTAGCTAGGTTAAATGGCCTAGTTGATCGGTGATAGTCCAGTTGTTCACGTCAGTATTACACCACAGTACACAATAATAATAATAACATGCTGTATGGATATCTCTAATAACAGCAGAGGCATTCATTCATTCTGAAGTTAACCCACAGGTCTTGTTTGTGATGACTTAAACTACTTAAACTCTAGCAGGATTATAGATGTACTCTATTACACTTGTTAATTCACTGTGGTGTCACATGTGTTCTCTCTCTTTAAAGCACCAAGATAGAGAAAGAGAAGCGTGAGTTAGCGAAGCAGTATGGCATGGTAAGAACAGAAGTGAGTGGAGGTGAGATCGCAGAGGAGCTGGAGAAAGAACGCAGGATGTTCCAGCTGCAGATGTGTGAGGTGAAATGTCATACACACATATGTGTACATTTTCATTTATAGCACAAAAAACACTATTGAAGCAAGACGCATGAATGTCATATGTCACAAGCTTCTTTTTGAATCTATAATCTATGCATGTTGTTAATATGTTATTAATGTTATTAATAGCAACAACAAGAAGAGTATAAACAGAGCGATAGCTTTTAACATTGTGGGTACATTTTTCACGTTTAACACATAATTGGTGTAGGTGATTTTTAGACTTGACAGAACAGACCAGATAAACTGACTAAACTGCAAGGCTCACATACAAACTTATCTCCAGCAGAAGAGTTGTGTAATTCTAACAAACGATTGATACTGCTGATACCTCCAGTGAACAACTTTTTGTCTTTATGATGAAAATGTAACTAAATAATATTATTTTAAGGGACATTTTGCCTGATGTCTGGGGGGACCTTTTATCCTAAAGTTTACAGTTTCACTTGCAGCAAACATCATACATTTTAAACTATTTTCTCTCATACAACTCATATAGAAACACAGATCAGTATTTTCTAATCACAAAAATAGCTTTTCTTAGCTTTTGATATAAGCTAATGTAAAGAGTCAGTATGTAGGGAACATGTGGTCCTGTAGTTTAAATTCTTAGCATAAAGCTTTTTAACTGGAGTGCCTCAGCATGTAACTTGAGATGGATGTTTCTGCCCTGTTTCCCTTTTTCCTTCTTAAACAGTACCTCATCAAAGTGAATGAAATTAAAACCAAGAAAGGTGTGGACCTGCTACAGAATCTCATCAAGCACTACCACTCCCAGTGCAAGTAAGGCAGTACATAACACTTTCGTTATTTATGCTTTTGTAGAGATTAGGAATTCAGAAATTTGCCATTCAATCTGTTTCAATGCATTTAAATGTAAAGATTGGGTTTCGATTTATCTGGATTAGCATTACAGAAAAAAATCATGTGGAAAGGCTTGGATACTCCTTGTCAAATTACCTATTGTATTGATTTTCCAAGTGCAAATAAGTACACATTTAATGCATAATTACTGTTTATTTGCTATAAGAACCATAAAATGAGGCCTGTGCATTTTTTCCTTAAACTTAGCAAATAAATAGAAATCGTGACTTAATTTGCCAGAAAATGCCATATTTAATTTTGTCTGTAGAGATGTGTTAAAAGGAGATCTTAAGCAAAAACAATAACTGCATGATTCAGTGGTAAGCATAGTCATTCAGGAGTAATCTGATATAAAGTGCACAATTCTAGGGCAATTTATGAACTGTCACAGGATACAGTAAACCATTTCACATCAAACCATCAAACTGCTTTGTTAATGTGTCAAAGGTTGAATTATCTTAAGTGTTATATTGCACCGTGCTTCCAGTTATTAGCCACTTCATCAGAAATGCCTACTTTGAGCCTCTACCCACTGGCTACTTTATTACAAACTCCAAGCTTGTGTTTTCAGATACTGCCCATTTCATTAACTTCTACTTGCAGGCCCATTAGCCGGGGGGATGGAAATTGACTGATATATTTCAGTAATATAACCAAGTAAAATCTCAGAGTTATTGAGGAAAAAATACACAGTTCAACTAAGAAACCTGCTCTAGATTTCTACCATGTACTTCCCTTCACTGTGCCCTTCATTACAGAACCCTACCATGTGCTTCCACTCTGTAGCCATGTAGTGAGCTTTATCTTGTAGGCCCACTATATAGCTGTACAATTACAGACTGTAGTTGCTCAGTCTGTTGCTGCCCAATTTATCACCCGGCACACTGCCCAAAATATCCACCACCTACATATATGCAGCCAAGAGTGGCTTTGTGCTTAGGAACTGCGTCTAACGCAAATTGTGCCTCAACAGATGGGCTAGTCTCTAGCAGTACACCAAGAAGGTGGAGCCACAAGGGAGCAGTTTCTAATAAAGTGGATGGGGAGTTTAGGGCTGCATATGCACTACATTAGTCAGAGTTTTACATGAAAAGCATTATTATAACAGTAATAACATTTGTGTAGTGTTCAATATGTGTGCTGCTGGAGAGATGCAGAAAACCTTGTGTGTGGGTGTGTAATTGATGCCGCCAGCGCTGTGTGTGCATGTGGGTCTGTTCCTTTTCATATGTTTGTTCAAGGCCATTGTGCTGCGTTGTATTTCTTTTTAAAATGAGGGAAAAGAGAGAAGGAAAACAGGAGATGAAAAGGAAATAACAATAAATCAGTGATACTGACAGTGTTGGGAAAGTTACTCAAAAAGAGTAAGCCATTACAAGTAACCAGTTACCTCTCTCGAAATGTAAATGGATTACTTTACTCATTGCCAGAAGAGTCAGTTAGATGGTTTCGGCACATGTGAGATGAGCCTTTGTGTTCTTTTTGGTCAGCAATGTTTTGCACCTTGGAACTCACAGAGGAATGGCATTTTTGCCCAGCATCTTTCTAATTTTGTAATTGTATACATTGGCCTTAACTGAGGCAAGTGAGGCCTGCAGTTTGTGACCTCCTGGATGAGTTGTCGATGCACGCCTGGTGAAATTTTTGTAGGCTGACGCTACTGGGAAGGCTCACTATTGTTTAAGGATTTCTCCATTTGTGGATAATGACTCTTACAGTAGTTTGCTGAAATCACAGGGACGTAGCAATGACTTTGTAATCTTTTCCACGCTGGTAGATTACAGTGGCTTTGTTTTGTATCTGTATTTGGATCTCTTTGGAAGTGGCATCATGTGCTGCTTTTTGAGATCTTGTAGCTGCTTCACTTTGCCAGGTTTAGATGCGGCAGGTCCGGCAGTATTCATGCCTGGTTGTGATAGTGAAATTATCGAGCTCAGTAGTTAATTGAATTTGGTTAACTAGGAGTGAAGGGAGGAATTACTTTTTCACACAGAGCGGGTAGGGCTGAACAGCATTAAAATCATTGTTTAAAAACAGTGTGTCTTTTTTTAATATTAAAGTTTGATGATCTGAAGTGTGACATATTTGCAAAAATGTAAGAAATTGTGAAATTGAGGCACACAATACAGCTTAGGGCATTTTATCTTTATCCTTTTATAGTTTATATGAGTTTGATCAGATTACCCATTGAATTTATATCAGATGGAAACTAATTGTGAAAATGCGTGATGTTAATGCATAGAGCATAAATAATGTTCTTGAAACTATTTTAAACACAGAATTTTTTCTAAAACATTAAAAGCTCATATTAAGTCAGTCATAATGACTACACAAAAGAGGAAAAAGTATTAAATTACTGTAATGCATTATTTTCAACATTGTTTCCTGATGGTGATAGCTGGACAAAGTTATGGCCTAATTTCAGGCTTCACAATGGCTGCTACTACTGTTTTTGCTATGCGACACACGCTCCCCATTGATGATTTAGGCATGAAACTTGCTCAGTGCTGTTCGGGGGGATATAAGTTTCCATTACTTGTTAGTTTCATTGGCCTGTAGCTGATTACGCTTCAGTACAAAACTAAAGGACTGTTAACACCAAACATTTCCTGGCTGATTGACTACATTTGGGTTAAGGTGGAAATGGTTGATGTTTTGCCAAACTATGGTTAACTGTCATTATTTGTCAGTTTCTTTCAGGAGTGCCTGACTGCCACCGAGAAGCTGAAGGAGTACATTGATGCGCTAACGGGAGGACTCAGTGCTGTGAGTGTTGTCTTTACACTGATGAAAACCTTTGCAAGCATCTGTGCGGTCGGGGCTTATCTTGCGATCAGCTGCAGGCCTGCCATTAACAGGCCAAGCAGTCACCAGCACATGCAGCAGGAAAAAGCGTGATGGAACGTTTACATTTATAGTTACATTTTAATATCAGATGGTCTGTGTCTAAAAGGTGCTCAAATGGTGCTTTTATGAAACTGTGCTACAGTAGTGAGATCCTTGAAAATCCTCTTTTCAGTGTTTTATGAGGATGGGTAAAATGCAGCTTTTTGAAAATGAGCTTGTCCATGGTTGTTGCTGTTTTCATTTTGTTTTTTTAAATTAAGTATTTCTTTTTTGATATTTTTGCTGATGTGTAGCATGATCTGCTGGGTTTAATGCTGGTTAAATTGCGGAACCCAGCACAGCTGAAACTGTTGAAAAGCCCCTTCATTTTATATAGACTCCATTCCGTGAATACTTCATGGCGATAACATGTGCCATATCTGTCATACAATTGGTATAAACCTCATTGTACATATTACCTACATTCAGATAAACAGCATCAGGTGTGTGTGTGTGTGTGTGTGTGTGTTTGTGAGAGTAATCAGTATTCTGAGCATGTCTCATTCTGCAGCTGCCACTAGCAATAAGCTCATGTTGAGCCAGTGGATTCAGTCATTTAACCCCATCCATGTTCCATTTTCAGCATTTTTTACAATTGGGTTTCATTTAACAAGGTTAAAATATAACACTGTTGAAAAGGCTGAAAATGTAGAATCCACATAAATGTTCAAGACAATGTACAATGAAGAGAGAAATAAGATACCATACGCAACCGTATACATAAAGGGAACAGTGTTAAAGGCGTCTTTGTTTAAGGCTCATTTAATAATTTGCACCACAGGAAATACTGTAGGAGCAAATTATAAATTATTATAGGACATAGAACAACATTTCTCAATGCACGATTGCAAGAAAATTAGGCACTTTACCATCTACAGTCCATAGCATCATTATGATACCATAAATATTTCAGAGCATTAAAGAGCAAGGCTGAGAACAAATACTGAGTGCCTGTGACCTTTGACCCCTGTGAAAGAACTGCATTAAAAACCAACATGCCCTCTGTATTGAAAAAAACACATGGGCTCAGGGATACTTTGGAACACCATGAAGTTAAGACTGTACTATTCAAAGTGAAAGCGATATATCAACAACATCCATAAACCTGCTGCCTACCCTGGATTAAGTTAATTACCGATGTGTTGTGGTCTGACGAGTACACCTTTCAGTTTCTTTTTGGAAATAATGGACATTGTGTTCTCCAGGCCAAAGACAAAAAGGACCATCCTGACTGATACCAATGCAAAGTTCAAAAGCTAGCATCTGCCACAGTAAAAGGTGTGCTAGTACCAGTGGAATGGGTTACCAGCACCATTAAATAAAGGCACCATTAATGCTGAAGGGTGCACACTGTCTTTCTCAGGGATGTACTGACAATGCAAGCTACAATCTGCCTGTGTTAAAATCAGGCTTAATAGTAAGTGAGTGCAGGTACTAGTCAAGCAAGAAAATGAAAGTTGTCCACTTTCACAACAACAGTTGGTGTTCTCAGTTTAAAATGGTTCTGCATGTTGTAAAAGGTGATGTAACATAGAGCCAAACATGCTGTCTGAACATTTTGGAATGTTGCTGGAATCAAATATAGATCAAGAGTGTATGGACAAAAACAATGAAGTTAATTAGTTGTAACATTTAATATACTGTATTTGTACTAAATTGTATTGAATACAGATCAAAAAACATAAATCACTGCTTTCTGTTTATATTTACCTTTTTATCTCTGTCCACCTGTTTCAGAACTGAGTTTGTAAAATACATAATACACAAAAGAATCTACAAACAACATAAAAGATGTTTTGTCAATATGCAATACAAGGGAGTAGATTTGGTTTGTCAGTGAATTGTCAGTGACTGAAGTGACCAGTGCTGAGTGACTCGTGCTGTCATTATGTTAGTTTGCTGTACATGTGGATGGCAAACGTAACTTAGTTGAGGTTTTTCTTGTCACGACGCGTCAAGGTTTTCTGCTCTCTGTCTGACATCAGAAAAAATCCAGTGCTCTGCTTTTCAAAGAAGGCCACGTGTCAGCCTGAATGAGTCTGTCGCATTTGAGCTGAGATTATTGGAGTTTGTTTGAGGCAGCATGTTCATCAAATCAGACATGGTTTTAGGATATCTTATACTAGATGACAGCTGTACAAAAGAATGCATTCTTTACATTTGTTACTAAAACATATTTGCAGAACATAACGCTGCACTATGTAAGTTTTAGAGACCTCTCAAATGGAAATGTGTCCGTCAGTTTCATGTGGAAAAAATTTTTTGACATCAGATAACAGTTGTTTTGAACTCTTTCCCCAATTGTATGAATCTGATGACTGTGACTGAAAGATATTTCAAGAGAATTCAGTCAAAATATGTGTCTTAAAGGTATATGAGTGAGTTATCTACTATTATCACCATGAGCTCTCAAAAAATTACTCACCTGTGGCTGAAATGCACCTAATAGCGTGTAATACCTCCATGAGCACGAATAACAGCTGTGATTCGATTTGGCATGGACAGGACAAGTTTCTGGATGTAGGGGATACAAATGTTCAGCCACTCTTGCATCAAAGAAATGTACAGTTAGGCCAGATTTGGTAGATGCCTTCTCTGGAACAATTCCGAGGAGAATTCCATGTAGACTGGGATTTTAGGTGGTGCTGGTAGACCCGTATGACCTTACGCTTCCATACACCTGCAAATTCAGCTACTTCCCTCACACTACGGACTTTGGCACGCCCAAACACAGTCACTCCTCTTTGCCAATCATTGATGTCTGCTTTGGACCCATTTTCCATACATGGAATGAGACATTCACTGCACTGTACCACCTCTTCTCAATCTATGAATCCCGTCACACACCCCACAGGTATAGCCCAATAATCCTCATGCAGAGCCTGAAGTTACTTCCACCTTAAACACGCAAGGTGACTCATTTTTTGTCACTCAGATTTTATTGACAGTTTCTCTCATTTCTGTGCTACATTTTGTAGGAGCTCTGCAACATTTTCCCTTGTTTTTTGTGTACTGCTCTAGAACATGAGTCTGCAGTCGCAAGTCTTCTTTGAGATAATGCGCTGTTAGAGTCACGTAGGAATCCTCTGCCTTCTATGTCCACACAATGCACGTTAATGCAGTAAACTTTCTGCTGTGCTCAAAGATTCCACAACTTCTCTGTGGAGCTTTGGTCACTACAGGTGTGTTGGTGAACAAACATAGTCCCTTGGGTTCTAGTGTCTTGAGCATGTAAGAAAAGCCTTTGTTTTCCATAACATTGTAAGGTCTTTACACATGACGCTGGTGATGGATTGTCTTAATGTCTTAGCTGGCCCATAATTGGAAGGTAGCTTTGTTGACAAAAGTCTGTCTAGTGTTTGTTTTTTAGTGGAACTGATTTATTGTTGCTACCATTTTCTGAATTTTCTCATTCTAGCATGTGCTAGAAAACAACTGTTGTAACACTTAAGGTGGAATTCAAACAAGAAGCTAACTTTTGCTTTGTTGAATCTTTTTAAATTCAGTTCTCCCTCAAATTCACATTTACCCTAATAAAAAAAATCACGGGGATACGTCTTCAGGCAACACTGAATGTGAAAAAGTGTCTAGTTGGTGTCAAAGCACAGATTTATACTCTTCTTGACCCTTTCGTTTTCCGTTCATGCAGCTTTGTTTCTCTATCGATTTTCCCCCACCCCTACTTAATATATGGATATAGACATTAAGCGGTCCTATATGTAGTTTACCCTTTTTTTGGATAGTTACAGAATAGAGTGATATGATGAAAATTCATAGATTACAACAATTAATTTGACAGCTGAAATCAAGATACTTAGATACTAAGCCATTATTAACCAGTTAACCAGATTTAAAGTAAAATTTTCAGTTGAATGTTATCTTGTTCCTCTTTTCATGAGGCCGAAGTTGGCTTATTTGCCAGTTTTTCACCCAAATGGTGTATAGTCACAAGAATGTAACTGCAGACACATTTAAGGTAAAACAAATTGGGGATAAAGGAAGCAGCTCAAAGCTGTTAGCCTTGTCTTCAGATCGCAACAAAAAGGAAAAGAAAGAAAAAGTGGACACAGTGTTTTCTGTTACTCAGTTCTGTTATTATATTACTGCAATGTAGATTTGAGCAGGACTACACATCTTTATAAACATTTAACATCTAAATCCTACATATAGTCTTAAATACACTTTCCTAGATTAAGAATCCTTATTTACTTTTCATTAGCAAACAGGGTATTTGTTGATGTACTGTAACCTAACCTAACTAACAGGCTAACCTATTACAATAACTACCACAAGCTTTCTACACTTTTTTTAGATGTGATGGACCAGTTGGTTTCGCAATCGTCTTTCACAACAAAATAGTTTAATAACCAAGAAGCCCCCTGTAGCTGCAGACCCCTAAGCAGAGCCTTAAGTTGCTTATTAAGTAAAAGTGACTCTGCAGATACAGGTGGGACTTCAGTTTTAAGCTTGTGAAGACCTCTAATGTCTGTTTGTGTGCACTCTGTGTTTGTGTAGATTAAGCATAGGCAGGATGAAGAGAAGAGGCAGCTGTGTTCTCTGCGAGACCAGCTGAAACCTGCCCTACAACCTGAGCTTAAAGAGGTAATCTCTCACACATATCTATACACACGATAATGATGCCATTTTGCTTTTTAAAGGGGGCCATATGAACTTGCAGCCCACCCTCCGTCATCCCCATTCTGCCCTTTTAGTTTTATACAGTACAATTTCATAAAGAGAGCTAGCTTTCTAGATTAGCTACAGGACTTTGCCTACTAGCAATAAAATACACTTCTGTATTCTGTATTCCAAATAGGACCAGAACACACAGGTGGTGCCAAATTAACCTTCTGGAATATTAAAAAATATGCAGCATATTATTGGACCCACACTAATAGATTGCAGTTAATGTTCATATGAATAACAAAACTTACCAGCCACTTTAATTGAAGCACCTAGTGATGGCATGTTAAATGTTTATAATTGTTAATGTGTATTATAGCTGCTAATTATGTTCTGGTCATTATCCATTTAAAAGACATTATATTTAATAGTAACAACCTCTACTGTTCTGGGAAGGCTTTCACTAGATGTCGGAACAGTGCTGTGATGATTTGATTACATTCAGCAAGAAAATCATTGGTGAGATCAGGTATTGATGTTGAAAAGGATTACAAATTGCCAATCCAGCTCATCCTAAAGGTATAGGATAAAGCTACTTCAGAGAATGGGGGATCAGGAGGTCTTTATACCACTCTGGCTTCAGAGACCTCAGGTTTTATGTGTGGCTCTCATTCTATTGCCAGTGCTTTTTTATAGAAATACACTATTTAGAAGGAGTGTCTAGATACTTTTGGACACATGTAATTAGAATTGAATGCAGTACTAACATGAAGTTTTTTCTCAATGCACTCAGTCTCGGAGAGTGAGTTTACATTTATGCATTTGCCTGCTGTGCTGTTTGTGCTACTTGGACATGTGCATGTTATTCTTAGTAGTCTGTTTGTTTGGTGTAGATGTTTTTTTCTCTTCGCCTTTTAACGTTTTATTAAATAGGCATGATTTTTTTTGCCATACATTAGACAAAAATCTTAGTACTCAATACTGTTATTGTGGTATTTATTTCTAATTTAGTATTTAGAAGCTTCATCCTCTTTTCAAGACACAAAAATAGTGGTCTAAACTGCAAAATATTTAATTAGCAAATCCTTCAGACAGAACAGCTATTGTCAATACATAAAAATGTAGAAAAATAAAAACCGATTTTGTTAAATGCTTCATAAGTTTGTGTCAAGGCATTCACATCACTTTAGCTCAGCATGCACTCCTTTCCTCTTCCTCTTCACATTTCAAACTATCTGACTGTATAATGCAGTAAGCCAAGGAGATATTACAAGTTTAAGTAATTATTTCGAATATGCAAATGTAGCAATACTTATCCAAGTACCACTAGGCTCTGGTATAGCTAACAGAGCTGATCTGAACCTGTGTGTAACCCTAGCCACATGAACTAGCCACATGAAATGATATGATGAAAGAAATACAAATGACTCACACAAGCTTTATTTTAACGAGAAGGCTACAATCAAGGATTATGGGCTTCAGTCTGCAACTGATACACAGTTGACCCTTATTGGATATATTTTAAACTGCAGTAAAAACTTGACATGAATAAGAAAACAAGTACTCAGTTAGAAATACCAATAAGTAAAACCTGTAAAAAGCTGTTCAGGTCAGCTATACTATACACTGTTCCATTTTTACAGTTTTAATTAGAAACCAATGATAATTTTTTTGCTATGTATACCAGCGGACCACTTCATTGTCTATTTAATTCTGTCCAGTTGCCATATATGTGCACTTTGTACTTCTATAATTACAGACTGTGGTTCATTTGTTTCTCTGTGTACATTGTTGCTGTGTTCTTCCATGGTCAGGACCCCCACAGGACCACCACAGAGCAGATATTATTTGTGTGATGTATCTTTCACATCACTGCAGTGACCCTGACATGGTGGTGGCGTGTTGCACTGGTACGAGTGGATCAGATTTAGCAGTGCTTCTGGAGTCTCTAAACACTGTATCCACTCACTGTCCACCCTGTTATACACTCCTACCTTGCTGGTCAGACATGATAGTTCATCTGTTGCTGCACAGTTTGTGTTATTCATCCTCTAGCCTTTCATCAGTGGTCATAGGACGCTGCCCACAGGACGCTGTTGACTGAATGATTTAGGTTTGTGGTCTATTCCCGGTGTAGCAGTGGTACTGAGGTGTTTAAAAACTCCAGATGCACTGCTGTGTCAGATCCACTTACACCAGCACAACACACACTAACACACCACCTCTACAGTCTCACTGCAGCTCTGAGAATGATCCATGACCCAGATAGTACCTGCCCTGTGGTGGTCCTATTTGAAGGGGAGATTAAAAGGGGGATAACAAAATGCAGAGAAATAGATGGACTAAAGTCTGTAATTGGAGAACTACCAAATGTGTGGTAAGTATCTGTAATACAATGAGTGCAAATAAAAGGAGGTATAACCCAGTGACAAGTTGGTGCACATAAAGCTATATTACAGAAATGTATACAGTTATGTTTCAATCTAGTGCATGGCCTAAATGTAATGAACCTTGTTGTGAAGTGTTTTGACAGTTATGTGTCAGCCCTCCCTCCCCTGACTATGAAAGTGTGTTCATCTCGCAGCATGAATGTGAAGCAACACTTCTGCTTTCCATGTCTGATGCACTGCACAAATTACGCTGCACGCTGTGGCTGCTCTAACCACTGCACTTGGAAGGCCTTTGTATTACTGTGCAAACGTCTTAGGCCTCAAAAAAGTGTATTCATCAGGGCTCTTATTTGTTCAAACAATAACTTCAGAAATATGAATATTAATGTCCGATCTCAAGAGTTTAGTTGTTTACAGCTTTTTACAAAATGTTCAGTTGAGTACGTCATGAAATCTCAACATTCTCCGCCTCATATAATTATTTTGGTATGATTCAGAATTTATAGTGAGTTTGTCATGAGCTGTTCTAACTATGTGGTGTGTGCGATATCAGACTTTTCTCCACTGCCCATACCATCTGCTCAAGCATACTCTTGTGAGCTGTGATACAGATTATGTTTCTAGTGTTTATGGTTTTATAATTTTAATTATAATTAGAATTATATAATTGTAGTCCATCAAAAATAACAAATCCTAGAGAACAAAGGACTTTGTCATATACTTCATGCCCAAATGTTATGTTTGGGGCTGTAATGTGATATGTAAAGCCAGCACTGATTTGTGATTTTATAAATTGCCTGTTCCTAATGCTGCTTGGCCTCTGTACTGTATGTCTTGTATGTTATTTTTACTGATAATAATCTTTTTTAAATGAAATATCACATATTAAATAACACTTTACTTTTAGGAACTGCATTATAGCTAGGGCGGATTACCTCACATTCAAGATTTGTGGAGAAAATTAATACTTGATAAATTGTACAAATCGAAAATGAACCTTTTACATGCTGCTTCTGTTTTTACACAGTTAAAACGAAGGCGATTCACATATTCAGAAAAATATAGATATCAGAAAAGGTTGGGACAGTATGGAAAATGCAAAAAAAATGCAGTGTTTCTTACATTTACTTTGAGTTTTATTTCACTGCAGACAGTATGAACCCAAGATATTTCAGGTTTTGTCTGGTTACCTTCATTTCATTTGTCCATTCCTGTATTTCAGAACTGCAACACTTTCCAAATAAACTTAGAATGGTAAAGTATTTACCATTTTGTAATTTTGCTAATCATTCTCACAAAGCTTTAAAAAAGTCTTTGCACCGATTAAGGTGTTATTTTGTCCCATTCTTCCTGCAAACATGTATTAAGGCGTGCAATGGTTGTTGTTTACACATTCTGTCTTGGGGATGGGTCAAGACTGCAGGCAGGTCACTCCAGTACCCATACCGTCTTCTTCCGCAGTCATGCCTTTGTAGTGTGTGCAGCATATGATTTTGCATTGTCTTGTTTAAAAATGTGTGAACATCTCTGGAAAAGATGTCTTCTTCAAGGCAGCATATGTTGCTCTAAGATCCCAAATTTCCTTTTGTGTTAATGCTGCATCACATAAGTGTAAATTACCTTCGCCAAGGGCACTGACACGCTGACGCCACACCACGATAGACCCTGGCTTTTGGACCTGTTGCTGACAGTAAAGTAAAGTGGCATTTGTGAATGTAACTCCATATTGAAGCCCTCGATAAAGGTTTGTCAAAGTAATCCCTTTCCCATATGATTATATCAGTTATTGTTGAATGACAGTTCTTTATGCAGTACCTTCTGAGCTGATCAGAGATGTCAATAATAAACATGTCAATAATTTCTCACGCATTTGTTGACATACTGGAGATTGTCTCCCTATCTTTGCTCCTCAAAGACTTTTGCAGATACTGTTGTTGTACCAAATCATGATTACAACCGCGTGTTGACATCACCTGTTTATTTTTTACCTCATTGCTAGCCCTAAATTGCCCCATCCCAACTTTTTTAGAATGTGTTGCAGACCTGAAATCCAGGAATGGCTATATATTAACAAAGTAAATGTAAGAAACACTGCCATTTATTTGCATTTTCCATACGGTACCAACTTTTTTGGACTTAGGGTTCTGGAAAGACTTCACGTGTAGGTGTTCTGGTTATTGTGGTTGGTAAAGCTATATTTGCATTGTATTTCTGTGACCCTTGATTTGAATTACCTTTTTAAAGAAATCTGAGTTGAGTTCATCATTTCACCTTTAGATAAAGACTTTGTCAAACTATGCAGAATGTTGAAAAATGGGCAGAATTGTCTTAAAAGTAATTTCAGTTCTTGCTGATGTGGTTTCTGACACTGTATTATATGGATACATATACAGACAGTCAGTGTGACCTTTCTGTGTGTGCATGTGTGTCTGCGTGTGTGGGCGTTTGCTGCAGGATTCTTTAAGCAGACAGACCGTATACAGCATGCACCAGCTTCAAGGCAACAAGCAATACGGCACAGAGAAATCAGGCTACCTCTACAAGAAGAGTGACGGGTAAAGTCATTTGTGTGTGTCTTTCCCACCACAGTGATGCAGAACAACGTGATTTGATTGAAACACTGCTTCTCAACACAGTCTGTTCACAGTAAATGTGTCTTCTATTCCTCAAAGCTGATGTGTTTTCCCCTTCTTATTTATTCCACAGCAGTTCCCCTCCAAAAGGGAGTTTCCTACAGTAGTCATGTGGCCTTTTTGACTGTATTAGGAAGTTGCTATAAAAAGCAGACTGTTAGCTTATGTGTTTTGCCTTATGTGTAGTTGCAGGGGTTGGGGATAGGATGATATATTATAACTGTCATGACAAGTTATGTCACCGTAGGCTGTTCCAAGCATATTATGGATTATCACATTAATACTTTTGGAGCACCATGGACGAACCAGGATGTTTTCTCCAAAGTTGTCAAGGTTAAATCTAGTTTCAGTCAGTTGGCTCTGGTTAATCCTGTGTAGTGTAGCACAGATGTAGGTGAGAAGAGAGTACAGAGTGGGAATCTTTGTAACACTATGTTAAAAATAACCTTGTTGTGTGGAGTCTGTACTTAACCTGGCTAGCTTTTGCTGAGAGGTGGTCATTTGCGTCAAAACGTTGCATTATACTCACCAGGAGAGTGAGTGGAATTTAGTCACTTTACTGTGACTAAAACAGTTACAAGAAGGTTTCCTTGAACCTATTTAACAACATAACATGTTCATGTTACATTTTACCCTATGTTAGGTTTGTCCTGCTCTCCCGTATGTATTTATCAGCCATACAGTTTATGATATTTAAAAAAATTATATAGTGTGATATTTAATCTGTATTATTTAATGTGAATCTGCCATCAAGTTTGTATGGATAGAATACCTGAAGTGTGATTATATTGCTGCGAAATTATGATTCTAATATGCTTTGCAAGTACACAATGAGTCAGTAATGTGGCTGCACAGTATTACTTAACCACAGTAATTTGCTTTGTATGTATGAGATTCTAAAGAGCAAACACCCCCTCCCTTCAGTTCTTCTTTAGATGCTCTGACCCCAAATTCACAACTGCATTTTCCATGGTACCTTAAATGGTGCAGCAGTTAAATTTCAGCACCTCAGCTCCTTGTTCAGTTTTTTCTGTTCCACCTTAAATAATAAGTGTTGTACTTTCACGGGTGCGTCTCGGCCTAATTGTTCAGTGTGACCGTTCTACTGCTTCACAAATGGATTTATAAATATGTGATAAATATGTGATATGCACAGAGTGTATTGGATTGAAATCTTATACATCAGCATCACAAACCCATTTTCAAAAAAAAAAAAGGAAAAGTTTGCAAAGAACAGAAAAAAGCATACAGCAGTAATTTTAGATCTAAGTTTATTTTGACCTATATTTCAGTGATAAAGCTGCAAAGATATGTAATGTTCTACCTTATCAATTTAAAGCTTTTCTTGCAAATATGTGCGCTCATTCTAGAATGGTTGTCTGTCAAACACATTCAAAAAAACACATTCCAAAAAAAAATGAGAGAGGAGCTAAAACTAGGAATGCTATGAAACATTGCCACCATAATTGGATTTTTAAAGGAGCATTCAGGAAAGGTGGAGTCAAAGGTGCAGTACAGATGGGTTGAGGCTCGCCACTTTTCCAAAAATGCACTGGCAAAAAATCCAGAAGTTTCAAATTAGCATTCCCCAGCCAGGCATTGCAAGTATTTTAGGTCTTTCACCCCCTACACCCTTACCCTGCCGAGTCTACTTTTGCTTGTGGAAATAATGGATGTTGTGTTCTCTGTGCCAGTGAAGGACCATCTAGGTTACTACCAGTATAAAGTGCAAAATTCAGGGTTTGTCATGATATTAGCTGGAAAATATGCTACTGTTTAGTTGCTGTCTTTTTCAGAGAAGTCCATGTTTATTTTAACACCAAGCCACGTTCAGCATGGGTTACAACAATATGGTTGTGTAGTCAGAATGTGAGTGCTAGACTGACCTGCAGTCCAGAACTCAAAAAGGATATGTGTCTTATTAAACTAAAGATATTACAACAAAGACCCTGTACAGTTGCACGGCTAAAGACTTGCAGAAGAACAACAAAAAAATCTGCTTTAAAAACTGGTTTAGTTTGTGTCTTCAGTCCCCAGTTTTTTTAAATCAAAGGTAATATAACACAGTGGCCAACATGCTCACGTCTTAACATTTTCAGAATGCAATTCATTTTGTTAGGTAAAACGTAAAATATTGTTTTCATGCTGTTTTCTCTTTAATACTTTGCAAACAGTATCTACTAATGACTGTATTCATTTTGTTGGTATGTCACATACTTCCCCAGCTTTTTGGAAAATAGGTTTGTACATGAATACCTTAGTTCATCAAAACAGCCACAGAAACTGTGATTGGTCAGGATGTTCACACCACACACCAAAAAAAAATGTGATTGAGGGCTCCTTTGCAGATTGCACCCTTCAGCTATATCAGCAGCAGCAAAGGCCAATAATGCAGTACCAATTTACAAACAACATATTGTGTAGCCTAATCACCCACTGCTAGTTAGCATGTAGGAATGAAAGTGTGTGGGGTGTGATTATATTTCTCTCTATTTCAGGCTGAGGAAGATGTGGCAGAAGAGGAAGTGCAGTGTGCACAACTGCTATCTCACTATCGCTCATGGAACTGTGAGAATTCATTTGTGGCTTTTTTTCAGTTTTTCCTTATGTTACTGTTAGTTTACTGCACTTTATTAGTTCATAATAATTGACTTTATAAACATATGTTTAGAAAAATATTTAGAAACAAGCTCATTAATTGAATTTACATTATGTATTGACAGGTTTGTAGTTCTAGTTAGTATTCTGAGTATTTACGGACTTTTTATTCTTTGTAAAAAAAAAAACTGAGAGAAATAGAATTCAAAGATTGTGAAGGAAATGTTTTGTTTTGGCAAAATAAGACACACAACTATAACTTTTGAGGTTGAGTTGTAGTAAAATGTCTCCTCTTCTGCCTAGAATCATAAATATGGTATGAGTTGAAAGTGTAGAATTGGCACTGGTAATAATTGTGACCTGTGAGTGTTAATACTGTGATTATCTGCCCTCTCTTTCCTGCCAGCCTAATAAACCTCCAGCCAAACTGAACCTCCTCACCTGCCAGGTCAAACCCAGTCTGGAAGACAAAAAATGCTTTGACCTCATCTCACGTAAGTTATAACTGAACTTACACCCCTCTATTCTAGGTCACATTATATATTGTTGTTATGTTAAACTAAGCAAATAAACAAAAAATGTGCAGTTACTGCATTACTACAAATGGCTTAGGAAATGTGATAAAAGTATTAAAAAGTAGCATGAATAGCAGCATCAGTATGATTAATAATTTCTTACGTTAATGTATTACTGGTACATTAATTGTACTGTAATTGTAGTCTATTATGTACTATAAACATACTACAGGTCACTGTATATTGCGGACTCACATTGGACAAATGAACATATAATGTCAGACATAAAATGAATCAGCATGTGGAACTGCAAGGGATTTGTCATGGTGATTGCATACTAAACAGACCCAAACATAAGCACACATAATGTTGTGAGAATAAGAAAACATAATAAAGAGCCAATGTGAGAAGACTTTAAAGAGATCTGTGAATATCTGTATATAGGCAGATATGAATGTGTATGAGTATGCTGGTCTAAATATATGTACTATTCAAGCTATAATATGTCACAGAAGAGTTACTGTAATAGGTTTACTGGTTTTGTTTAAGTTTAAATTGGGATTTGTCCACTGTGGTTAATGAGCGCTGCCGCTCTAGGGGGAAAAGCAGTTAACATGCCTGGATGTGCTGGTTTTGATGTCCTTGAATCTTCTATCAGAGAGTGTTTGGAAGAAATTATGTCCAGGATGAAAGCGTCAGCTGCAGTTTTGCCAGCATGCTTTGACACTTCGTCGTCCTCAGTATGCGTTGGAGTTCGGCTCGTTCTTGTGAGGTGGAAAAAACCAAACCAGATGGTTATGGATGATTTGAGGATGGACATGACGATTGCCTTGTAGAACTGGGTCATCAGGCTCTGTGGCAGGTTGAATTTCTTTAGCTGTCTTAGAAAGAGCATACTCTGCTGTGCTCTCCTGGCTATGGAAACCATGTTCCTCTCCCAGTCGAGATCCCTGAATATGGTGGTACATAAAACTTCAGAGACTTCACAGTGAAAACCACAGAATCATTGATGTTAAGGTGGGGTAGGTGGGGTGTTGCACCTGAAGTCCACCACCTTCTGTACAGTCTTTTGCATGTTCAGCAACAGGTGATTGCTGTACCACCAGGAGACCAGCTACTTGATTTCCTTTGACTTTGAGACCCACCACAGTGGTATCAACTTCGAACTTCAGGAAGTTTCCTTAGAGATGCAGACATTGTTGTCGAGACTGAAGGAAGGGTTGAGAGCACACAGCCTTGTGATGCTCTAGTACTGAGGGTCTTGGGGTCTGACATGTGTATTTCTTGCTACACATGCTGTCTCCTGTTTGTCAGGAAATCTGCAATCCACTGGCACATGAGATCTTGCACCGACTGCTAATACAGTCTGACCTGCAGCAGATCTTGCACTATGGAGTTGATGTCCACAAACAGAGTTCTAGTGTAGGTTCCAGGAATGGTGAGATGCTGTAGCATGAAGTGCAGGGCCAAGTTGTGCTGTTGAGTTTTCTAATACTGTATACAAGACTCATCATATGCCCTTTATTATTGGATGCTCTGCAGAAGTTTTTAAACGAGTACAATCAAAACAGATTTCAGAGTAACAGTAAAAGTAAGCTGAATTGGAAAGTGTATTCCTTTTCAAATGGTTGCTTCTTTTCAAAAAGTGGACACAAATAAAAGTCTTGGTCTTCAAAATAAAATGAGAAATCACATTTTTAAGAGAAGAGTATAGTCGCTGTATTTCAAAATCCATAAGGAGAAGCTGTTGTACTGAGGTTAACTGTGCAATGGTCCTTGCAATGCCTTTTACCATTCTACTGAAGTTGCAGAACAGACAGACTGGTTCTGATTGACCGCTGCTATTATTAGATGCATGATTCTGTATTGCCACACAACAGGGTGGGTGTATTTGGGCTCAGTTACAGATAGCTCTCTGTCTGCTAATCCCCAAAATAAACAATAAACAATATGGTATACAGAAGTGCAAGCCAAGACAAATGACCAGATTCAATATCGTTTTGTGTGCAAATCAGACACTTAATTTACAGCACAGTCCTAAAGGTGCAGCTTACGTCCCACGTGCATGGAAAGATGCAAAATGTGCTTCTTCACATAATGCAGTGGTTGCTAAACCCCAGGGTTCACCCCAGGGGGACGCCCAAGAACACTGTGGCATGTAAAACATGATGACATTTACAATTAATTTAATCTTCGTTTCATTCCATTAGCGAGCCACACAAGAACAGTAGTTTTTGCTCTTTATTTATCATTATTTGCGTAAAAGATATGGTGGAAAAGAAATTGTTGTGCCCTGACCCTTCTGCGTGCTCAGGAGAAATAATGACAGCGAGTTCATTTATTAGTTTCTCATGTGCTCGTGTGCGTGTGAATGAAGTATCAGACTCCTTTAATAACAGTCATTATGCTGTGTATACTCCTTGTTAGCTGCATACTCAGGTTAGTTTCACTTCCACAGATGCGGTCTAGTCAGCTTTGGGTTTTTTTTGTAGCACTGCTTTGTGTTGGAATGCGGTTAAATGCTCAGTAGGTGATGTGATGTGTGATCTATTGCACATATTGGTTTAAATCTTGAATTCGCTGTTCGTTCTACAGCCGCAGATTCTCGCTTCATGTTGACCACTGCCTGTGCTGCTGTCATTGTGATTGCAAATGAAGAACACTGAATTGGCTTATTTCCTGTGCTTTATTTTTTTTTCTTAGCTTTTTTGCCAGCACTCCAGAGTAAACATCATCTGCATTACAGGCATCATTAAATTAATAAAATAAAATTAAATAAATAATAACTAATTAATTTATTATTATTCTGTACCATGTCATCACATCATAAATGTGTCTAATATTTTGATGCATCACAGCAACATGCGTATGTATATGCGGAACCTCTTTCCTGATAGATATGCATTTAAAGGATGATTTGGGGACATTGGAAAGGCGACTGATCACATATTCTGCTCAGTTGATTAATGCTTGTGCAGCTATTGGAAGCTGTTGTTAGAATCTGAACAGAGGCACACGCTTTAAACACGTGCTAGAAGAAGAACAAGTACACGCAATTGTGTAAAATACACAATAATACTATTCCAGCTGTCAGGATCAGATGTACATACGAGTGCATGCGCACCACAAAACGTGTCCTGATGCAATGGCAGTATGTGTTCACAATATCTATGGTATTATTTTACAAATTCTGTTTGCTTAGTAGGCAGTCCTGTACACAGGTGCATATTTAGCTTCAGTCTTAGTAAACTGCATGTAAATTTCGTGTGCATTATGAGCGTATTTTGTGGTTGCATCAAGGCACGTTCTAAAGAATGTTTAAGTACATTTGAAGTACTGTACAGGGGTTGGAATGAAACTGAAACACCTGTCATTTTAGTGTGGGAGGTTTCATGGCTAAATTGGACCAGCCTGGTGGTCAATCTTCATTAATTGCACATTGCACCAGTAAGAGCAGAGTGTGAAGGTTCAATTAGCAGGTAAGAGCACAGTTTTGCTCAAAATATTGCAATGCACACAACATTATGGGTGACATACCAGAGTTCACAAGAGGACAAATTGTTGGTGCACGTCTTGCTGGCGCATCTGTGACCAAGACAGCAAGTCTTTGTGATGTATCAAGAGCCACAGTATCCAGGGTAATGTCAGCATACCACCAAGAAGGACGTTTTCCTCCACCAGCATCACGTAGTGACCTGGCCACTATCCTGCAAGAAGAATGGCTTAAAATCCCTCTGACCACTGTGCAGGACTTGTATATGTCATTCCCAAGACGAACTGACCCTGTATTGGCCGCAAAAGGAGGCCCTACACCATACTAATAAATGATTGTGGTCTAAAACCAGGTGTTTCAGTTTCATTGTCCAACCCCTGTATCTCAGTTGGATAAATGCTTTTTTTATCATCCAGTAATGATCATTGCCAATTCGAACCCACTAGCTAACCCTATCGCATGCATGCACAGCTTCTGTAATCTCCACAGAGATTGCCAGTGGAAATAGACTCTTTGGAGCAGCTGTACATTACCCCAAGGTCACCATATCCAGTGCCAAGCATTGGCTAGAGGGGTGTAAAGTCCCCAGCAGTACCTTCTCTATGGTGATGGAGCTACATCCAGTACCTTTAGGATGAGAACTAATCATCCAACATTAATACCTGACTTCACTTGTGCTTTTGTGGCTGAATACCATCAAAACCTAACAGCAATGTTTTAACATCTAGTGTGAAGGAAAGAGTAGGGACTGATACTGCAGCAATGAGAGGATCCCTAATAATGCTTTTTATTTCACATGAAACGCTCTGTGAGCAGGTGTCTATATTGGATGTTTTACAGTGTACTTTAGTCATTATTTCACTGAAGTGTCTATACAATTTCTGAAGCATGATTTTATGCTACTTTGCCGACTTTTGCCTCTGTAAGAGAGTGTTTTAGTCAGTATGATCTCAGGTATTTTAATGCCTCTCAGTACAGCTTGAAAAACCAGGCTTTTTTGGGTGTGAGATGTTTACATACTGCATTTTACCGTTGGAGTGTTCGAGCCTGCTTTAACATCCAATGTTTGTTAAGTATGGGACTCACCAGCAGTTAATGGGTGTCTGCTTGCTGCTTTGTGTTTTCTTTGCAGATAACCGCACGTATCACTTTCTGGCTGAAGATGAGCCTGACTGTGTGGCGTGAGTATTTGTATTTGCTCTTTTTTAGGCCTGTTTTCACCCATTCATATCATTTCACACAAGCACACAAATTAAGTTAAAAGAGGACCCCGAAGCGGCCCCAAAGTGTTGGCCCTATTGTCGGAAAATCAATCAGAAACGACTCTATAGCCAGTAGTCCATGAGAAAACTATTCATCAAGCAAATGAATCAAAGAGAACTTGGTGAAGTACGTCTTCTGAGGATGTAAGAGAATGATCTACTATTGTAATGATATATTTGAGACCTAAACATCAAGCAGACCTTATTTTGAGCTTTTGCATGTGATTTTAACATACAGTCATAAGACAGATGCTAAAAAAATCTCACAAAATACGACCTGACATTATGACTTTTGATTGACCTTTTCAGTTTTTACAGGGTGACACACAGCACTGTTTTGTGTCTTTTGGCGACTCTTTCAGATTTGAATAAAATGTGTCACAAAGTGCAGCGTTAAATTAAGAGAAATAGATTGAGACTTCAGTCCCCCTACACTGCTATACTTCACCATGGCCAGGACTCCAAGACAGCATCATTAGTAGCTTATACTCCACCAGTCAGCACTGTGGAAACTGCATACGTCTGCATATGTCATCTCACAAGCTATGTTGTTCAAACAGACTTGCTTGTCAAGTGATTTCAAATAGACTTGCTTTCTGACACGTTATGTAACATACTATTATGGTCAAAACTGAGGATAAGATTCAGACTTCAAGGTGGCTGCTACTGCTCTGAAAAACTGGATTACAAGCATTTTCACTAGCATTTAACAGTTTACACAGTGCTAGTTACTGAGGTATGACATCCTGCATTACTTTTTGGGACAAAAGTCTGTGCATTTCATTTTTTAAATAAAACTTTCACTTTAAATTGGGAAAATTGGTGGGTGCATGTTGTAGAGCATCTTTGAGGTGTTTTAAACAGAGCAGAATGCTGTGTGTATTTGGCATCCACACTTAACCCACACTCATGTGACAGTCAGCTGAAGTGTGTACTCATATGAGTCAAATAGGAGAGAGCTTTTTTAATTAACAATGCACCCTTTCCGAGTTGCTGGAAGAGTGGCTCTTTCCTTCAAAGCAAAGAAAGGCTTTGAATGATGTGATAACCCTTTCTCAGATGATTTTCTCTGTGTTGTGATTGAAGCACTTCTGCCTGTTTATCTGTGACTAAATGCCAAAGGCAAAGAGCTGTGAATGAAAAGGCTTCTGATAGCAACACTGCATCTTTCAAAGCTAATAGGAGAACAGCTGCTAAATACTTTCAAGAAATGCAATTGAAAAAAATACAAAAAATGAATTCAGTTGATAAAAAAAATACATAATTACCACAATAATAATATATATTACATCAATACAGTTATTGCCAAAAAAGAAAGATAAACACACACATTTGTCAGAGTATCATATTTTTCAGTGCAGGAATGCTAGCTCTCCAAGGGATGCTAACTCTAGAGCATTTTGCAACACTGCAGAACTTGCTATTTTAAATGCTTCATGCTCTCTGCATTTATTGATTTACTGTGTGTGTGAGATGTAAAAATGCATGAGTGCATCATGAAGGATTGATCCAATGGTTTGTAGATGGTGATTCAACTGCATTGTTTTTGTAAAATCAGAAAAGATTTAATATATAATAAGTCTGGGCAATTTCATAAAAATATTAATTAAAAACAGACATTAAATAATACACTCTGAAAAACCGTTTCATTTCCAGTTTTGCTACTTCAAACCTGTGCATTTGTGACCTCCTGCTGCTTCTCTTTAAATGGCTTGCATGCCAGTAGCGCCAGCTGCTGGATAAAAATCATGCTGCTACACATAAATCTCTACATCCCATCTAAATGTGTTCCAAAGTCATTTCCACATGCTTTACATATTAAAATGAAAGCTCTTTTAGCTCTTTATAGCTTTGGAATTCTGCTATAGATGCCTATGATGGAGGTTTTTCTTAATTTTACATATGAATATTCAAGACACTTGATGTGTACAAAAATGCTGAGAGTTCTCTTTTCACTCTTGCGCTTTTTCCTTTCAGCAGGGATAGTTTGAATACCTTATAGGTACATATTGTTTATAAATATTTAAAATTAGTCTTCTGTCAACTTGTTGGATTGAGGACTTGTTGGATTAATGGCAATTCACATGACTGTTTTTGCCCGTTCTATATCAGACACACTTTTGAAACCAGTAAAATCTATTCCATACTTTATCTGAAGTATAGTAAAATATATTTACCTCATAGCAGGTATGTTGTGTTTTGTACAGCGCCTTTGGTGTAGGGCTGCCATGCTGTTTTGACCACAAAATTAGTCCTAATTATTTTTTTGATTCCACTATTAGCTCCTAACTATGTCGGAGGTTAATCTGACAGTTTAGCTTTTGAAATCCTAATCAGTGGGAAAGGTCACTTGATTGTATCTATCCAGATGTTGCAAAGAAATAATCCTGACTGGGTAATTTTTTCTTGGGTGCTTCAAGAATTTAACCTGTTTGTTTCTGAGATTTTTTCAATAATAACCCCAGCCCCATTCCCCCGAAAGCTTGGTATGTACTTATATATTTTGTAGTATTATGTTAATAGATCCTCTGGTCACATTTGTGCATACTGTTTATTTTGAATCATCTTTGTGAATTGTACAAAAGTAGAAAAATTAAAAAATACAAGAAAATAAAAATCATGATGAAATTTGAGATTTCATGGTACTTTGAATTGTTTCCTAAAATCATTGTGAGGGCTTGTTGTGTGTTGTTTCAGGTGGATCTCTGTGCTCACTAACAGTAAGCAGGAGGCTCTGAATGTGGCTCTGGATGAGCGCAAGACAGGTGGTGAAAGCAGTGTGGAGGATTTAACTCGTTCCATCACAGAGGATATCCTACGCATGCCGGGAAATAACGTGTGCTGTGACTGCGGAGCTCCAGGTAAGAGATGAACCCAAAGATGTAGTTGTGATTTCACACAAGGGAAGCTTCTAGCTGAAGGTGTCTCTAAAGAGATTCCTTGAGATAGCTTACAATTTGGGACGACAAAGTCATGTTCATGCTAAACGTTTTTAATTTTAGGACGGGTTTGCTGGCAGCAGAGAATCTTTCCGTTCCCTAAACAGCAATTCGGTCATTATCCAGCTACAGTATTTATGTTTTATTTGCCAAACTGAGCATATTGTTACCAGAAGGTGAAAAAAGAGACACATTTCATGAGTGGTGAAGTTGGTTTCATTTTCAAATATTCAGATTTATTTCTTCAACAGATTTCAAGCAGTGGGCAAAAAAGTTAACATTATCATTATTTGCAACCAAACCAGTCAGATTACATGTAATTTGTTCGTGAAATTGATGTAGAATATGTTGATTTACGTAAGTTGTTATAACCACTATGACAGCTAAACCACCACGTACATTGCAAGTGGCAACCATCGGGGTCCAAACACTATGCAGCCAGTAGAACACTGCAGTGACCTTTTTTTCCTAATAGATGTGGTGTCTCAAAAGAGATTTTGTACACACTGACCTTTTGACCTTGCTATGGTGGGCAACAGTTTTGGGCAGTAAATGATGAAATAAAAGTCCCAGAGTGCACCAGAATTTTATGCATCACTAAAATTAACTGGGGATTATAGCTGCCACAGGACTGCAACAGGGGACTAGATTCTGAACTTAACAATTAATGTAGCATATAATTGATTCAGTCAGTCATACATTTGTGGCCGAATTACATGTTTAGTTGATTTGAGGTAAAAAGGAGGACAGTGCAATCTCTGCAGCAAACTATTGCATGTTTTCTTCTGGAGTTAAGTAGTGTAATAGTATGTGTTGTGGGTGCAAATGTTGGGACATCCTTCCATTTCCACTTCCAAGTCTCAGAACTTAGTTAAATGTTAATTAGGTTCGTATTTACTTGTTTTCTTATTTTCACTTCAAAAATCAACAGAATATGTAATTTGACCCAGAATGCCTTTGTACAGAACTGTGTATTAATTATTTTATATGTGTACATTTATATATGACTTTTTAAAAAACATTTTAAAACAAAAAAAAAAATCCTTTTATAGTAATCAATTCAGGCAGATGAAAAGATGATAAAACACATGCAAGTGTTAAAAATATCAGTAACTCATCTTATACATCTATAGAGGAAGGTCTGTAGGGGGTAGAGTTGATTCATTTAATCGTCCTTGGTCCGCATTGCATTCATACTTCAAAAGAAGTGTACCAAAGTTTGCTTGGAGGTCTCTCTAGGGGATCTCGGTTTGATTATTTGGTGCACACCAGAGTTCGAATGGCAGTGTTTCAGTTTTTTATGGTCACTTGTTCAAACAAACTACACTACTACCGCAATTGCACTGGAGTCTATTTTATTTCAACCAAACCTGCTAAGTCTGAATAAGCCCTCATTCATCATATTGAACTATTCATCTGCTAATGCATAGCTACATAACTTTAATGTTGATGGAGTGTAAATGTGTGTGACTCCTCCAGATTACAGTGGCTGAGCAGTAAAAAAAAAAAAAGTGGTTGTTTTTAAAATTATGTGTCAAATTTTAATCATGTTTTTGTTCTAACAACAGTACTGAGACAGCATTGATCCATGTTGTGAATGACCTCAGATTATATATATAGCACACTAGGTCCTACCATGGGAAGGCGAAAGGCTGCGTGAGGCAGGTGTGAGGGTTAGAGCTTAGGTAACTGTACATTATGTAACTTTTCACACACATTAACACGATCTCGAACAAAACCAAAACCCCACCAATTTTCAGTGGCCTTTAGGTCTCAATAGAGTTTTCAGTCCATCAGCTGCTGACCATCTCTCTTTTCTCTCTGTGCTACTCTTAAAGGTGCCCACGCTGCCAAAGTCAGACCAGCATCAGCTGGCTCTCTTTAAGGCCAGCGTGTGCACCTGAGCTGAGAGAGAAAGACAGGGCTTTGTTGTTCTGCCTCCCCATCGCCACTGCTGTAGCATAATCACAAGAGTCAAATGTCAGGTCTAGAGGAGTGGCCACGCGGCAGAGACTCAGCATGCAACACTTAGGCCTCATGCTGCTTCTTGAAGCTCTCATTGGCGTTCAGGACTTGTACGCCTGACACATCCTTCTATATTGGTCTTAATGAGTCAGTTATCAATACTGCAAAACACAAGCTTCCAGTCCAGCTGGATAGGCAAATGGGACACAATTTCCATTCCTTCTGAGGATCTGGCCTTATTATCACTATATTGCCTATTATATGTCAGATCATTTCTCAGTTAATTAAGTTTTGTACTGTCTAAAACATGTTAAACACTGATACTTGGTACTACAATTAACAGAAAGCTGAGAAACCAGTCTGTTTCGCTTCCTGCCATTGGTATGAAAAGTTGCCAGTGAAATGAAAAGTGCTCTATACACATAATACATCAAATGTGTTGTATACATCTTTCGTTTACATTTATATACATTATATCTATCTGTCAACAAATATGAGTCTAGACTTTTGCCAGAATGTGGGATGTTTTCTTTTTTGGCTAAACAAGACTGTATATACAACATTCATACATGATGTCAAATGACAATCTCACAAAAACATTCATGTGAGAAATATGAATCAGAATGCAAAGAGAGGTTTTTAAGACAGAAATACCATGGTGCACCTAGAAGGTTTAATTAAACCCTGGCACTTCTTGACCTCTTATTTGCTTTTGCAATTAGAAATTTAAAATAAACATTTAAACCATTACTAAATTAAATATTAGCTGTTTTTGTTTTCATTCAGAGACTACTTTTGCTTTGTCAAAGCAAGAATGTCTTTTAACTTTGACTATATAAAGTTCTGAACATAATAAAGAGATCTTAAAAAACACAAAAGGATATAATGGATTTGAAGTAGGCCTCCAAAACCCATCGCCTGTCGGCTGCACTGCTACAGTGCAGTGCGTTTGCTATTTCTATTTCATATGACCTCCAGTACAGCATAAATCAGCAAGAAAACATAAGAAAACTTCATAAACTAGCTCACAGCCGGCCTCTATCAGCATTTTCACATTGCCTGTCCTTAAAAGATGTTTGACTAACTGAGAACTTAATTAAAGCAGATGAGACATCAAATGAGACATCAAATGCTAATGGCATAGCTTAGAATTTCATATTAACGGTTTTTTTAATTACCTCTCTGATTCTCCGACAGAAGCTTCACCATGGAAAAACTATAGTAAGGCCATGACACAGGAAAACCAATGGACTCTTTACACAGTCTGTTGAACACAGATTAACACAATAACATAATTTCATCGTCCCTACCTACTTCATGCAGCTTTTTTTTCTTCGTTATTATTTTGCATTCTTCTCTGCATATCTTTGCTTTTAAGCAGAACCACTAAATATATGCTTTCTTTCCATCATCTGGCTCTATTTTTGGGATACTGTGATTTCAATCCCAGGGAATTCCACCCATGTGACTGGGAGTCCAACAGAGCATAATTGATATTACTCTCTCTGGGTGGTTTGGAAGGACATCCATCTCTCCATCAATGCTAGTCAATTTGGGCATCTGTTCGCTGACATAACATAACTGGCAGTTAGGACTCTCCACCAAGGGGGTTTAGCCATTCAGTTATGTAATACTAGCAGCAGTTCAAAAAGGTGAGATGTTTTGTGCATCTTGCTGTTCTCTCAGCTTGGTAGTATCAGGTGATTGCGACCTAGCTAATGATAGAATGCCAACTGCCCTTTATTTCATGTGAGTGTTAAATAGACCAACAGAATTATTTAAAAAGCAGATGTTTCATATTTTATTACTATACACACTGGCTTTTTTGTTGCTGTCTTGTTTTCAGATCCTACATGGATCTCCACCAATCTTGGCATTCTGACATGTATTGAGTGTTCAGGAATCCATCGGGAAATGGGCGTCCATCACTCACGCATACAATCCCTGTCTCTGGACAAACTGGGCACTTCTGAATTGCTGGTGAGGTGATTCTCCATAGTAATCAATAAAAATGGAACAGTGTAGAGATTTGAGAGTACAGTGTTAGCTAGGCCTAGGGTTGTTCCTCTGTCTCTATCTCCCACTAATTCTGTCTCTCTCTTTCTCTCCATCTCTCTCTGTCCAGTTGGCAAGAAACGTGGGGAACTCAGGGTTTAATGACATTGTTGAGGCCAGCCTCCCCAGTCCGTCTATGAAGCCTGCTGCAGACAGTGACATGTAAGTGATGGGCAGACTGGATTTGTTCCTCAAACTGCAAAGGAAAGTTTCTTTCGGCTGTTTGTCTTGCTGCCTTCATCACACCTACATAAACCACAACAGATCATTGCAGTCCAACATTTTCACATAACGCTAATACAACTAGGTGATTAAAGTAAAAATAAGAAAAAATAAAAATCAAAGCAGAATCAGAGAAAAATCTGAATCAGACTACAATTTAAAATGAATCAAAATGAATCAGAATCAAAATGAAATCAGAAATTAGAAAATCAATCAGAATAGAATCAAAGTAGAATCAGACTCACAATCGAATCAGAGTAGAATTTGCATCAGAATAGAAACAGAATTAGAGCTAATTCACAGTTCTAATAGAAATTGAATAAGAATCATAGTTGAACTAGAACCAGAAAAGAACCAGAATCAGATTTGAATCAGAGTGGGAGTAGATTCAGAATCAGTATAGAATCAGAATGAGATTCTACCAGATATCTATCAATCCTAGACTTGTTGATAATAAGAAAAGTTTTTACTACTAATACTACATGTACATGTGTTCCAATTCTCTGCTCTTTAACAACTGTAGTAGTCTGCATTTATCATCTAAAACATTATTCTGCTTTTGCAACACGACTTATCAATTCAGGGTGCGTAGGTGGATAATATATGGATCATTGTACCAAACTGGATGATACAGTGTTTAATCGACCAGAAATTTTAAAATGAATTTTAAGAAAATTCTACAGGACTGGACTACTACATAGTACTGGCTATAGAGTTTTAATAACAGATTGTTTACCCTAAAGGCGTTTATACTGAGAGTTTACAATAATAAACTCCAGCGTGACCTTCAGCAGATGCCTCCATTTGTGATGGGAGTATTTTTTTCATTATGAGCTCTCAGGCCACTACAACACGCCTTATCTCTGAATCCACTCTGAGTTCCCTCAGAGGAAATACTGTGCGCTTTGCTGAATCATTTAAATATATATATATAATAGATTTTAAGTATTAAAATATATTTATTTTTCAAATGGTTTACTATATATAGCCTAATTAGTGCAAAGGTCAGAGACCACCCATTATTTATTTAATTTCCAGTTAAAATGGCCACTAATTGCAAGTTATATGTTTATATGGAGATCATTTGAGGGAGTTAATACGAGTATGAGCAATTGGATGATTTCAAAGTCAAAGTAAAGTCAAAGTAAACTGTTGCCATCAAATAAAAAACAAGTTCAGGCTTTCATATTTGAGAAAGCAGAGAATTCAAGCTGAAAATCCATGGGTTTGTCCATCCTCAAGTGTTATGGGTCAAAACAACACGTACCAGTCACAAAGAATAATGGAAATGGATGACAAAAAAAGAATGTACTGCAATCCCAGAGTCCAGACCTCAAAATTATTGAAGGGGTTTGTGCATATTTGGATTGTAAGAAGCTTTCTTTGAGAAATTGAAAGCATGGTCTCCCAAAAAGATTGGAAGGCTGGAGCCTGGATACTAAAAAGTCTGTTAGGGGACATGAAATCTAAAGCATAAATCAGCAATTTCATACATTGACTGGTGGCATTGTCGCCACACCTTTCTCTTCCTCACATATTTTCAGGTGGAAAATGGTTTAAGTGTACTCAAATCTTGACCCTGCACTTGAAGCAGGATGCATAAACAACACATGTGATGTATAATACAGTCAGATTGTTAGCTACAAGCCAGCATAGCTATTCTTGTCCATAACAATCCAGTCAAACACAGACAGAGATCCGTTTAGAATTAGCGAGGCAAATCAAAGAAATTGCTGTCTCACTGATGTTCCTTTGAATAACCTGAGGGTGGTGCTGTTTTGCACCGATTGATTATGTAAATGTAAATGATGATGAGTCAAATATAACAATGTACAACATTTACAATAACTATGAAATTCTTAGTGAAACCCTAAAAGCTCACTGAATACTTTTACATTTAAAAAGATATTTTTGTGAAGGTCTGACCTGGCAGGCAAGAAGATAACATGTAGTGTAGTGGTTATCTATGCTATTTGGATTCACCCTCTACATAGGCACCAAACATCAAGTTCTCACATCACCCAAGCTATCTCTTACATAACTATGATGGGTAATAAACTATGATGTGCTGTATAAACTATGGTGTAGGCTGACTGATAAAATGGGGTACTAACTGAGAAGCTTTCTAAACCTTCTAAAATCGTACAGTAGCCAACCCTGGTGAGTGACTCTATGGTAAATTATGAAACTACATGCACTAGGTGTAACGAGAAAGACCCTGCTGCCAGAACAGCAGCTGACTCAGGGTGGTTTTGGAGTTACGTTTGGTTTGAACCAAAATAGCACCTGTGAAAGCTTGGACCACTGTCCAGGCCAGAGGATTAGACTGAGCCATGCTTTGGTTCATTTGCAGTGTGAAAACACTTTTTTTGGATGGTTTGGAATTTCAGACCTATTAGAGGAAGTTTAGGAAGTTGAAGCATTAAACAGTAGACAAAGAGAAAAAAACAGAAGAGAAGTAAACATGAGCCATGGTAGCGCTTGAGGAGAGGAGTCATCAAAATATTTCATTGTTAATTGGTCTGATGTTAGTCAAGTAAGTCACCCTCAAATGAAAAAACACCGTAAAATCCCCAATTTTATACCTTATTTTCCAAAGGTATGGCAAAGAGAGGATAGTACAAGACAGCAAAGCAGTATATGAAGCTACATTTATACTTGATGCAGGGCATTAAGGTGTGCGCCTAGGCAGCTACGTGCAACACATATATGCACCTCTGATTTTTTGTGACTCAGAATGAATTTGAAGGGAGATTTGCTTAGCTCTACAGGCACGTACATGAACATGAACATTCTAATCATTTCATTTCACAGAGTTACTGCAACAAAAGAATCATTAACTCTAAATACAAATTTGTTTGCTACAGGTTTGAGCTCCATTGTGTGCCACACTGCTATCAGTAAAAAAGCTGGGTGCTGCCAAATTCGCAACACACTGACATCAGATACACAATGATCTAAAAACCAGTCAGTGTAAAGTATGGGGAGATTCAACCCCTATTAGGTGATGAAGACACAAAAAGTGGTAAGAGAAAGCAAGAAACTAACTAGAACCAATATATACAAGGTAACAAAAGGTGTGAACTTTAACATGCTCTGAGCAGCAAGCATGGAAGTAAAACAGTAGATCTGTAAAAGAAGGTTCAGTGGTTGTAAGAGGCCATGATTCATATTCATATTGATTATTAGTTTAACAGTAAAAAAACAGACCAATGGCTACAGCCCAATAGCCAGACCTGAAACACACCCATGGGCTAGCTCCAATTCTGAAGAGCCAGAGGTAGCTATGAACATATCTCATATATAGATGGCTTAAAAAGTGACGCAGTTTTTAAGTAGACTGTATGCCTGTACAAATCAAACTTCGAAATCAGAGGTACTCTAGTCCTGTAACCCCACCCCTGCTTTAATCCCTGAGTTACCGGTTAGCCGATAGTAGCAGCTCCCTCTGTTGGCTAAAACAAGCACTGCCCATCTGCTCTGCTTCACATCTTTCTTAGGATGTGTTTTTAGTTCACAGTTAAAAACAGGGACGTTTGCGGGGACATGTGGCACACCTACACCTATACTCTCTCCTAGGAGATGTCATAGGATAGAAGTCCAAATCTTTAACTTCTAGTAATTTAAACATTTCTAATTTTATTCTAAAGCACTTTAAGTACCTAGTAACATAAACATGGTGATGGTGTGTGGGACATAGAGGCCATAGTTGCATCAGTGTTCATGGCAAACCCCCCAACAAATACATGCATTACCTTAATTACATATAACTTGGCCCTACATGTTCTTTTATAGCCAAGGTGTGGGGTTCATACATACAAGATATTTCAAGCCAATATCGAGATACAAGTATAAGATATTGGCTTGAAACCATGAAAACCTGCCCCGGTTTGTTTCTATACAATCAGTATCCTAAGCATTTATTTGGTTCTAAATACTATAAATCCTAAGTATGACAGTCCCAGGCTCGTGCTTCACGTGTGGATCATATTCTGACTGGCCCCAATTAGCCAGCACGGGCCTCTGTTAGCTCACATAAGAGAGATGGGAAGATTTGAAGTCCTCAATGTCATAACCAGCAGCTGGAAATTAAGTCTGGCTTCACTTGTTGAGAAACTTCTGATTCTGTATGACCTGTGAGGATGTAATTTCACTTCAGGTTTTGCCAAAGGTGAAGTCTCTATGGGTGTCACACCTGTGCCTGTCCTAAAATACCTCCCAGAAGCACTGTAGAGAGACTGGATAATGAACCGGACTGTTCAACTGCATCTGACCATCTGTGCTCTAAAATGAGGTTAATGGATACAATTTAGCCCAGTGCTAAAATCTCTGACCACAGAGATCCAAGAATCACCCCCAGGGCCTTAACTGAAATGTTGGCAACACCTGTACTTTGACTGATTGTTACAAATGACTTGGCGCTGTACAAAGAAAAACAAGTTATCTTAAAAAGATTAACTTCATAGGAGAGTTCTTAACTTTTAATGTAACATAAATAGGTTTTATTATGAGCAATTTTGGAGCATTTCTGTTTGTACATGTATCATGATATTCACATGATAAAAATGGAGACACTTGGACAGCAATGAAATGTAGGTCTGGATATTCCATTACAGATCTTGTAGTCATTTGATTAAACACCAGGGATTTCCCAATTCAGAAAAAAACATTATTTTCAGGAAATATTATTTGTCAGAACAATTATTCAAAATCTGAATGTTTAAAAACATCACTTTCTTTAAAACTGCTTTGAATCTACTAATTAGTAACAGTCATGAATCCACATAAGGCACACTGATAGTCATTACAGTGGATTGCCACTGGCTGAACTGGCTACAGGTTATACATGAGGATACTTTGCTTCATGCACACATGAACATACTTATATAGTAAAGTTAAAGAAAGTATAAATGTAAATTAATACAGTTA
The DNA here is from genome assembly GCA_034552555.1 of Semaprochilodus insignis. Classification (NCBI taxonomy): domain Eukaryota; kingdom Metazoa; phylum Chordata; class Actinopteri; order Characiformes; family Prochilodontidae; genus Semaprochilodus; species Semaprochilodus insignis. The sequence continues at coordinate 13,280,656 of CM067494.1, read as the reverse complement.
AATTGTTTTCTTTGTTTGGAGGTGTGGGATACGGTGGTGTGGTGACTTATCAGAGTTGTGTGTGACAATTGTGGGCAGTTTCATTTTATGCTGATATGTATTTGGATTGGATGTTTTAAATGGTGTTTAATTTTTATTGTCTGTATTTCGCAACTGTGAAATTGCTGTTGCAATTGGTCACACCTGTACTACTGAGTTCCTGCAGTTACAGCTGTGTATTCAGCTGTAGTAAAAATTCAGTAAAAAAATCTGCAACTGCTCCAATTATTTGACTCAATTATTGAGTCAAATTATTAAGACATTTCTCAAAGCACTGAATTGCGTACTAAAAAATCGTAATCCAGTTGTTAGGTCAGAGATTCACACGTGTGTGTCTGTGTCTGTATGTGTGTGTGTGTGTGTGTGTGTGTCTGCATGTGCAGGGCGGAACGGAAAGACTTTATCTTAGCAAAGTATCTAGAGTGTCAGTTTGCTCAGCATAGCGGCAGTTCCCCGGACACACTGCGGCGCCGGCTCCAGGAGGCCGTGCATAGCCGGGACATCTTCAGTCTGTTGCAGCTTTACGCTGAGAAACTGGACCTGAGCCTGCCACTGCCCAGCCCACTACAGGTACACACACACAAACGTTTACTTATTTTACAGGACTTCTATAATCATAACAGGTTTCCATAATCAATGATTACCTGTTTTATTACCTGTATTATTGTCAGTTTACTTACTTGGTCACAAAATTGGTAAACATACTTAACAATAAAAGCATCTAACATTCGATGTTGTGAGCAGTGTCCTTAGCTTTAGCTTAGCTTTCATGATAGCAGCTGTGCTAACATAGAACATGTTAGATTCTGACTAACCAAAACTTATTTAAACCTGTTCCATGGTGTTTGGGTCTGTAGCATAATTGGCTAAACGCCTGAGACTAAAACAGCAGGCTAGAGACTCGACACAGTACCACATATACATGACTGTTGCTCTAAAAAAGTGTCAAAGAGTGATAGGTGCTGGGACTGCAGCCTTTTGGCTAACCTAAGGAGAGCTTACTAATAGCTGGCCAAATGTGCTAACTGATGCTGAAATGACACAAGTCATAGACTTGAGGATACCTGAGAGCACAATGTCGAATGACTAGCATTAGATTGTTCTGTGGTGTGTAGCTTTTACCTCTTGCCGAGCCATTGTCATGCTTAGTTTTTCCTGACTCTGATATTTCCCCTCTATTCGTCAGCATCGACAACAGTGAGCCCATCTTAAATATAATTGCGTGTAATGTGTGCCAGACATCAGATGTAGTACAGAAATTTGACACAGCATAATTTTGAAATAGTGTTATTATTTTTAAACACAATAAACCTTATTACCGTTAAGCTGCCAACCCTAGGACAGAGTCAAGCTGTGTTCTGTGACACAACAACCGTCTTTAATGATGTATCCACAAAGTGAGAACAATTTTGTTATGCTTGTGCAAAGCATGTGTGCAACAAAAGAACTAAGCATTTCTACTGTCCCACCTCCCCCCTGTTTTTCTCCTTTTTTAAGGAAAAACGAGAGACGGCACTGCACCTTGCTGTTTTATTGGCTGACCGGACCTCCTTGCACATGGTGGACTTTCTGGTACACAACTGGTAAGGTCACATTTATTCATTCATTCATTTATTTATTTGTTTGTTTTTTGTTTGTTTTTTTCAGTGCTTGTGGGAGGAATAACTGGCACAAGGAATTCTGTTACAGAAAAGAAATAAAAATAGTTTACAAAAACATGTAGCATACATTTTGTGCTTAGGCAAACAAGGGTGTTATCACTTTGAGCATCACGAGTTTAATTGCGATATGATTTTGTGTTTCTATATAAAGTGTGGCTGCAAGTTTTGGGCTGAGATGAGTGAGAGATTTTCTAACGTAGTGCAGTCACTCCTAGTGAACAGAATAACCATAGACTCTCTACCCAGTACAGGTGGAGTTACTTGTTTTCCACATTTGGAATTAACACTTGACGGCTGCTTGAATCCCATGTGCTGTGTGCTTGTGTTTTCTGCTCGCTCTGGTAACAGAGATATTTTGGTGAGTTGAAATTAAAGAAACTAAATATTAGCATGTTTACTAACCTGGGAAGGTGAAACTTCCTAGGTTGTGGTGGCAGCCACTACAGTGTTGCTAATGCAACATCATGGGACATCAGCTAACCAATTTTGTTGCAAGAGATAACGAACTAGCAGACCACATTTGCTATCATTGCAACTTCCTAGCTCCCTGTAAAAAAACAATTCAGTGTTTTGACTTGAAAAAGTAAGTAAACTGAAAACCTTAAAAATGTAAGTTTAACAGTAAGTTAACTGAACAATATGTGTTTTTGCATTCTGTTAACCTTTTATGAATTTATTATAGCTCATACATGCAATTAACTCAAAATTTTAAGTCAACCAAGCTGCTTGCATTTTAACAGCATTTGATAGGGCCAACACTGTGCAAACGAGAGCTTGTCTGCATTGTTTTGTCCAAAATAGTTTACTCACTGTGATAGATTAACTCTTTACAATATCAGTATTCCAAAGGGTCGGTATCATCTTCATGACTAACAAACAATGTATTATGCAACCATAGTTACAAATATACTGTATTCAACATGCAGATATTACTCTCTGTATCACATTTTGCTTATGTATTAAGTTGTTTCATGTACCACTAAGCCACATGCATCGGGTCCTCTGCTGAATGTGAGAAGAATGTGGTTAGCACAACATTGGAGGCTAAATGTCCTCTGGCATTTTCACTTTAAGGTGAACTGCTGTTTGAACCTGTTTGTAGCCTTAAGGGGAGGAGGGGAGAGAGTGAAGGCAATGAGAGGAAGGTAAAGATTAAAAGAGGGAGAAAGACAGAGAGGGAGAGCCCGCGGTGCAGCGAGTTTCACTAATACTCCGGTGTGTTTATTGTATTTCAGTAATAATCTGGATGCACAGACAGTGCGGGGTAACACTGCACTGCATTACTCCTGCCTGCACAATAAAACGGAGTGCCTTAAGCTCTTGCTGAGGGCCAAGGCCAACACACATATCAGTAAGTGAAAACACTTCGTTCTGTATGTCTGTTCTTTCTACAACTGTTTTTCTTGTGAATAGCTGCAACTATAACTGCGACTTTTGGTAGATGTTCATTATATTATTGTTCTTTCTATTACTGAGAGTAATGAAATGAAGTTAAAATACTATGTTTTGTTGTATATGGTGTGTGTTGTAAATTCAGTGCAGTTTGAGTGCAGTATTTTTTTTCAGCAGCTGGCTAGTTGACCCCTTAACATTGTCAGGATTTAGACTACGCTGTGTGGTAGATTCTTACCTGTTAGTAATAAAACGTTTTACTCAGTTTTAGGGATGGGTATCAGGTATTTTAGTGCTACCAACATCAATATGATACTGCTTATCAATACCAATATGAATTACAACTCTTAGTGATACAGCTCCTTATAATTTTGTTTAGGTTGTTATCAAATAATTATCAAACTATCCACAATTATTCTTTTACTGCTGGAGTAATTTTCTGGAAAGGACATTTAGACTGTGAAACTGTCCTACCCATAGGTTTACCACAAGCCTGAAGTTGGGTTTCTGTTCACCAGCTTCTTGCTTGATTGGTGCAGCAGTTATTATTATAACGGATGTGGTGACAGCATGTAACTGCTGTACCATGTAAGGTGGAACGAGAACATTTGATCAAGAAGCTGCTGGATAGGAGGCTGACCTAAAGTTTGTGTTTCAATGTTGGAAGCAGTTTTAATAAGCAGATGTAAGCTATCAAGATATCCTACAATTATGCGTTTCAATAAGGTAGCACAATTTGTGACAACACCAGGAAGATGACGGTGCAGCAGCTGCTTTGCTAAAGCAAACACACTGCACTTCTTTAGATTTATAGAATTTGTATGTGTTTAATGAGGTTGCTGTTGCTCCTGTCTCACCCTTTCAGCCATTACTGGAGAGCACATAATGATGCTCAGCATTGAAAATGCCTCAGGTAGTCAGAAGCATGCCGCTGCTTTCGTCACCCATCTTGCTTATCCAGTCTAGCACCAACCTTTTGAAAAAAGGTGCACAATGTAGAGTGAATTAACGTTATATAAATACCAATAGTAGCACCGTTTGTCAAGGAGTTTATTTAAATTTTGGCACTGACCAATTAGGAACCAGTACCAGTTTAGTACCAGTTCTCAATACCCATCCCTACTCAGTGTTTTGGAAGTACTTATGATACCTACAATATACTTATTATGACAGTTTATTGCTAATTGTGACAGTTTATGGTTATTTGTAATAGGAACAGATTGGGCATGTAATGCATTTGCAGATCTCGTCTTCTTCAGAAATGAGGCTGATTGCCTTGTAAACAGGCTGGTTTGGATTGTTGGCTGATTGTAAGTTAATTATAGAGTTGGAATGATGGTGTTAAGTGGGGGTTGATGGTAATTATTCTGTCCACATAGAAAATGAAAATGGAGAGACTGCTCTGGACATCGCTCGAAGACTAAAGCACACCCACTGTGAAGAGCTGGTATGCTGCATGGGGTTCCTTTTCTCTTTATGATTTACAGTACAATTTAAAGCTCAGCTACACATAGTGCTTTTACTGTTTTACTCTTTTAGTCAAATTTGAATTAATACTGCAATCCTACAAATTAAATACATACCAAAGAAGGCTGTTGAGGCTTACTCTACCTTACAACCCGGCTGACTGACTGGCTCAAACACATTAACAAGGACACACTTTGCACAAAATAACTTTTAACAAGGCATTCATCTTCATCTTTATTTAACTAGGTATTGATTATTCATATATAATGATTCCAGTTTAACAAACTGATGGTTTGGAGTGGGATGCATTTACATTTAGATGTGAGATTGTGTAAGAAATGTGCATCTGGACATAATTATATAATTATTTAATTATATGTGTCTTAAAAGGATATTTAAAGTATCTAAGTCCATGGCTCCAAATATCAAAGAAAATGCAAAACATGCTATTCCATCATGTTTTAAATGGTACAGTAATGTACTGTACTCACTCAGCTTTTTTCAGCATAATGCTGATAGTAAAGTTTTCTTTTTTCCTTGTTGTGTGGTAATACTTTGCGTATTGTTCAGATCCAGCAGTCCCAGAACAATCAGTTCAACATGCACATCCATGTGGAGTATGAGTGGAGACTGCGACAGGAAGATTTGTATGAGAGTGACGATGACCTAGAAGACAAGGTCAGCTTTTATATTTAAATAATATTTTCCAGTCTCAAGTAGTCATTTTCTTGCCCACTGTGCTGGTTAACTGGATCCGAATTGTGCTTTTTAGATGGTTAACGTTCTGGGATGGCCTGTTATAATGAAGTAGAATATATAGGTCACATTTGTTAATGTTCTTTTTTTGACATTGTGTGATTATGAAGCCATATTCAGACACTTTAAAGGCCTGTTCTCTCTTGGGTGGTTTATACTGCACCTGCCATACTTTCAGTTCTACCCTAGTGAGAGTTACAAACTGCACATTGTCCCAGAAACATCTTGGAAACATTTCAAGAACAAAAGATACCTGTAAAACAAAAAGTAAGCACTTGTTCCTAGGTTATCTAAAACAATAATTAACACTTCTGTTCCCAGCCAAATATTCTGGCCATGTTCTCCAAATATACTGGTCATATGAAGAATAAGGTGAATGCTATTTGCAGATGTAATTACAGTACAAAATGCAATTGTAGGGTAGCTTCAGTTTTATTGTCAGTAAACACAAGTCACCTTAACTTTGATCCATCAAAAAACTCAGTTTCAATTTCAATAAACAAAAGTCTTTGTCAGTCTGAGGTTCGAAACATTACTATACATACTATTTTATTTCTCCAATGTTGCACTGAACTTAATAGCACATCATAATCAGTGTAGTTAGACAAAGGAATACAGGTGTTTTCAGTATTTATAATTGTGTATTTTTATAAATGCTTGTAGTGTTTATGAGAGTAACTGTGGAGTGATGCTCATAGGTCATCTTAATTGTTTTTTTAGGCATGAAAACAATAAATATAAGTATTTTAAAATGTATTATTATGTATTACATTTAATGGTTTACATGTGTGTGTTTGAACTCTAACGGACCTGTCACCTGGTACAGACATACATGTTGCATTTAAGGGGTTACTACCTTGTTTGCATGCCAACAGAGCAACAGGCAAAATTAATGCTCATGATACCTTTACACAGCTTATGTACTGTAGTAATACCGGAATTGTGAGTGGTAGCGGCTTTCATCATTGTTTGAATAAAGCATTTCCATTTGAATATAGTTTTCCCATTTGAATATCCTATGCCTGATATGGATTTTTCCCTTGTCTCATTTGACGGAGCTTTGGTTGACACATGCTGATTTACCTCTGTCTTCTGGCTGTATGATTGTGTCTGCAGTCAGGTCCAGTGAAAAAGGACCGGTCAAGCCGGCCTTTCAGTCTTTACCACAGTGGATCTCAGGAACGTGGTGCAGGGGGTTTATTCAGTGTGGGCCGCCGTCTCGCTCTGGGCCGAGGCGAGCACAAACGAGAAGCATACGGCAGCCCCAGTCCTCAAACACGCAGCCTGGACAGTCCCCCACCTCCCCCACCATCATCACCTGCACCACCACTGCCCCCTAGAGCCCGTGGTGAGAAGCAGGCCTTAATACCGTCAGTTTCTTTGGGAAATTGGTGAAAGGAATGGAAGCTCACCTCTCCTCTTCTCCTTTCTCTCCAGCCCCAAATGTTCCTCCACCTCCACCCCCGGTCAGTCCCCCAGATGGATGGACAGAGGTTGGTTTCAGTAAGAAGAGAACTCCTCCCCCTCCACTGGTGATCCGACACAAGCGGACATATTCTGAGCCATCTCCTCAGGTTCCTCTCAGCCCACACGGAGGCTCACGCCCAGGACATGCCGGTATGCCTCCCTTCTACACACATAGCTGAAATGAAAAACATGTACACTGAATTAAATGTAATTTTTTCCTTTTTCCTATGAGGTTACCCGCTCAGATGTTACTAAAACAACAGTAGTGTCCACACTTTATTTTTTAGGTGAAAGGAAAAAAGTCAAAGGAAATTCAAGAGATTTCTCAAAATTTCTGCATAAATAAATTGTTAAGATGTTAACAAAGTCATTTTACATGTGGACTGATGTGAAATTCTCCATTCTAGACAAACTTTGGAAGCCCTTGATAATTCTTAAGCTACCTCACAGATAATACAAAATAGCTTTGCAATAGTTTTGACATATCTTATTTGGCATGAGGTACATAGCATACATTATTTGAAATAGTTTTATACATTTAGCAGAGAAATACATAATACAAGCTAAATTCCAAAAAGTAGGTAAAACAAACAAAAAGTGATTTATAGATCCATTTCGACCTGTATTTTAACAAAAGCAAAGATATTTGATGGCTTATTTTATTACGTACATTCTGAAATAAATCCCTGAAATTATTGAACACTTGGCACTTGAAACATGCTCCAAAAAGTTGAGACAGGGGCAGTTTAATGTTGTTAAATGTTCAGAAAACATTTTAAAAGAGGTAATGTAATCATGCTCTATGAGCAAGAATGAGTCGGCAAAAATGCGTCAACAAGTATTCCAAATGTTTAAGAACAGCTTTCCTTGCTGAGCATTTTCAAAGATTTAATAGATGCACAATGCACAATTTTAAAATGTCCAAAAATGCTGACTTCTCCAGGTTGGAGCTCATCTAAAATGGAATGATGCACAGTAGAAACATATTTTGATCTAAGGAGTCAAATTTTCAGATTACGGATTATACAGAAATAATGAACATTGTAATGGATATTGTGTTATCCTGGCCAAAGAAGTAAAGGGCCATCCAGATTAAACTTGAACACCAGGGTCTGTCATGGTTATGGGGCTCGTATTAGCAGGTAATGTGTACATCTTTAGCACTGAATGCTAGAGCAACATAGCCTGCTTTCTAGACGTCTTTTTCTGTCAACATGACAATCCCAGGCCACTTTCTGCTCATGTTACAACAGCATGCCTGCGTAATCAAAGAGTGTGGGTGCCAGACTAGCCAGCCAGTCTCTTATTGAATATGTTTGCTTGATTATTAAGAAAAAACACAAAAATGAAGGTGTTTCACTGTAGCACAGCTAAACTTTTGTAACAGAAGGATGGCAAAAAATTCTGCTTTCCAAACAGGATCTATCATATCCTGCCTAACATAGCTCATGTCTGAATGTTTCTGCCTTGTTTGGGTAGATTACGGAGTCCCGGCAAGTCCCCGAGGCTTCAGCAGTCACGATTCATCCATGCAGAAGTGTGTGTAAGTGCCTGCATCTTGATAGATAGGGTCAATTCTGACCTCTAGTGGTGAGCCAATGAATTATTCTTTACTGTAGGCACAAATACTTGTCATTATAAGCATGGATTGGACAGGTGGGTGTTTGTGTATACAGTTTTTGTTACACATTATATGTATATGTATATCTGAGCAAATCGTATGCTTTCCACCTCTTCTTACCTAAACTAAGCAGTGTACTTTGGTGTATCAGAGTGTAAGAATGCTGATAATAAGTTTGTTTCAGCTCAGGATCTCCCAAGTACACCATGACTGCCCTCAACTCTCTGTCTGAGCTCCCAGAGCGAAGTGAACACACCAGACCTTCATTCATTTCTGGTGGGTTTTCGTTTTTTTTTGTGTGGTGTGTTTTTTGTAATTGTAAGATAATTGTAAACAGTCGTTTGCAAGTGGATATGGGAAGATAGGCCACCTGCGATCTCGTTTTTCTAGCGTAATGGTCCTCACATTTTTTACAGTTAAGAAAGGGCATTTTAGTTCATTGATATTGTCTTGTCTTTAAAAGCCTTTGATCTATAGTCTTTATCTAACATTGCACTTTGAATGGTTGAAACAATCTGCCATAAATATTTGTAAAGCGTCAGAGCAGTACGATGATATGTATCATTATCGTGATTAATTACTGCATATCATGACTATCATCGATACTTATCATTGACCAGCCCTGTGATGGACTGGCAGCCTGTCCAGGGTGTTTTCTGCCTTCTGCCCAGGGAGCACTGGCATATGCACCAGCACCCATCACAGCCAAAAGGATAAGCGGTTTAGAAGATGAATTAATTAATGAATTATCAGTGACCAACTGCAGGTTGTATTGCATAGAGAGTTTAATAATCCTGTTTATAATCCTGATGTTGTGCAGAACAGTATGTAAAATGTAAAATCAGTGAATCATTTTTTAAAGCAAATAAATATTAAACTAAATATTGTGCTGGATATCGTATTGTGATCTTTGCCATATTGGCCACCCCTAATGTTTACAGGGGTTGTTAATGTTTTTATTTAACAATGATCTTATATTGCAAAAAAAATTGCTTAAGGCAACTATAAACGTGTAAAAGTACAAAAGTACCGCTGGTCAAATTACATTTTGTAAGTAAAGTTAAGTTAAAGTAAGTTAAAGTATCCTCTTCACAGAACGCAGTTCTGCTAAGGTTTAAGTGTGTTAACTTACGTTCCCTTTGAAAATCAACAGAACATGTAATGTGACACAGGGGATTTCAAACTTACAAATATATACGACTATATACTACTTTAAGCAGCTTTTTCCCTGCAAATGCTAAAAGCCTCCACCTCTCCAAGTTCTTTTGTTACTTAAAGTATTAACTAATAATAATAAAATATAATGAATGGATTCTTGACCAAAATACCCACATGCATGTACTTGCCAGATACTTTTCTAGTGTAGTAAAGTAGTTTAAAAGGGAGTGGCTGGTAGTGTGAATGGTTTGGACATCTCGGTGCATTATATGCGAACGAGAAAGTGCAGACAGAACAATAACAACAATGTTCCAGGCTGTTAGTTCTGTTTCACACAGACGTTGTGTGAGATGTGTCACAAAGCAAAACGTGAAGAACGTGATGTCTCTTTGCAGGTTTTCGAGCAGATGGGGAAGGCAGCAGTTGTCACTTCCTGTACCAGACTCCGCAGGCCAGCAGTTCTGTCCGTCATGCCCAGGGGCTGTCCCCTACTTCACCTAGATCATTCAGCTTGGACTCCAACGGCAGCTCAGCGACTTCCTGCCCCAGCGCCCCACACCCACTGCCAAGACGCAATCTGGTGAGAGTCCCAGATGACTGCATTCTCTTGACTCATACACCTAGCAGCACTTGTGTGGGTGTGGGTGAGAGTCACAATAGATAGTTTTATAAGTACTTTTTTAAGTGTCATTAATTCTCAGTTACCCAATCCATACACACAAACAAAAACAGCCTGTTTTGAATTTAGTGCTTTTGTTTTAACTCTAACATGTCACTGAAGAACTTAATATGTGTTATGCTTAACTGGACCTGGAAATGGCTCCAGCTTTCTATAGCCAATTCTGGCTCTTGCAAACTTTTGCCACTCCACTCTGGACCACTCACACTGTCTAGTGTTATGTCACATGCTAGTGACATAAAAAAGGTGGACAGACAGCCAGTCTTTTCAATAGGTTATGATATGAATCAGTCAGATCAGTCATATGTCTTCCTGATCCAGAAAACTAGTGTGCTAGATAGGATTAAACAGAGGTATTGGGACCATATAGAGTATATCTGTCAGAGATAAAGCAATGAAAAAAACAGATCTGGGGGATCTACTGGGACATATACAGTACAAATACAGCAAAAGTCAGAGACCACCAGGGGTCACCTAAGAGCCCTGTTTTCTATAGCTGTGACCAATGTAGGAAGAATACTGTGGGGTTCTCAGCATGAAAATGTGATTAAAACTAATTGCCTTTCTTTTCTGACTTAAAGGCTTTGTATATGATACTGAAGATTCAAACTCTACAGAAAAACAAATACACCCCTCTCTTCAGTGCCCCTTTAGAATCCCCGGCCACCAAATTGATTGACGTGTTTAATAAACAACAGTAACAATTTTTTTTTTGTCTTCATAGCCATAAAACTCTTCACAAAACCCTTCATGCATTGTACGGACAAATACCATGATAGATGATTAGAGGGAACAGCGTCACAGCTATGTAACCTAGTTACCGTTGTGGGTTAGCAAACTGTCACTACAGCTGCTGCTACGATTCTAACCTGTTGCTATTATAAACATTAGCAAACAGGACAAAACAGTACTGACATTTTGGTTCCGTGAAAAAATCACCCACCTGTCAAGCAGAAGCAGAGCAACTGTTCTTCATGCTTTCTTGACCTTCATGCGTTCTTCAACCTCACCGCTCTTCATGCTTTTCAACTCTCAATACAGCATTTTCCCAACCGGTTTCCCTGATCCACATTACATGTCGCAGCAGTTCCATGCTGGCTCCTCAGGCTAACGTAACAATACTCCTGGCTCACATGTGGATTTTTAAATATGCGAAGAGAAGGGCTGAAATATGATCCCTTGTTGCATCTTACTTTTTATTTTTAACCACTGCCAAACCCGTATGTCGCATAAATAAATCCTCACAAAGCATTCATAACAAACCCTGTCAATTACAGCCTTCAAACTTTCAAACAGCAAGTTTACAGCGTGTTGAGGTTAACACCCTTGCCCTTCCCCCTTGTCCTGTTCCGTTGCTCATTGGCTGGAGTGTTGTGATGCTCTGCCACTTTCTGAAACATGTGGAAGGTTCACTTCTGTGCAACACTTCACTGCAGAGGGGATTTGGTACAGCTCTTCTCAGACAACTCCATACCCAGTTTGCCTTTCACTAACCTCTGCCGAATTATTTTAGACTTTTTGCTAGCAAGTAACGTGCACATGTGTGCACCATTAAGCAGCAGTCAGTTGCTTATCTAGATGTCTAGTTATGCCAGCCTGTCAAACTTAGTAAAAGAAAATTTAGTAAAGCTTTACATGAGCAAATGTTTAATTTTGCTTCTTCGGTCATGACCTACGTGACAAAACTGATTGTTATTACTTTGGATATAACAGGATAAATGACAGCAAATACTACTAATAAAATATGTTTCTGTTGTAAATTGTATATTCAGTCCAGTTGGTCACTTCTGGTAATTAAATGGATTTTATGATTTACATTGCATGTAAATTGCATGCTATGGGTCTGAGAGGATGTGTAGCAGTCAAGAAGCTGTTACTGAGAAATATATACCGTCAGGTTTTTGTCCCTTTTTTGAAGTTTTTTTTTAAAGGAATTCTCCTAAAAAGAATAAAAGCTACAGTATAGACAGAGAGTGGAAACATGAAATATTGAAAAACATATCTTGGTGCTGAAGAATAAAAATGCGTACTTAATGGCTGTTTTGACTGGAAATTAAATAAATGAATGGTGGTCTTTGGCTTTTGCACTGTGCTGTACATGATGGTAGATTTAATAATGAGGAATGATGGGGAATAATGTAAACTCTTGAACTCAGCTGATTTATCTATCTTGTCTCATAACCACTAGCTAAACTTGCAGGAATGTAGTATGATGTGTCTCCAGCAATGAAACTGCAGAATTTAGTGTGCATGTGTGGACGTGCCTCGTGTAGTGTGTGGTTGCTTCTAGGCCAACTAATACAGGGGAAGAGTGGTGTGTTAAACCCCATCCTGATATGTCTCTATGTTTTCCAGATTAAGCCAAAGCTGAAGAGGGTGAAGGCCATGTATGACTGTGTGGCTGATCACCATGATGAGCTCACATTTAATGAGGGAGAGGTACTGGTAGTTCTGGCAGAAGAAGATGCAGACTGGTGGGTAAGTAGCACAGTCAAAAACTCACTCTTATATGAATATCACTTCTCATTAACACTTAGAAGTCACAGTTACAGCTGACGAGAGCAAAATTCTCATTGTAGCTTATTCGTGTTTAGTCGTAAATTGATTGTGTTATTTGTTGGGTTTCAATGCTTTATTTGAAAAGACCTCTGAGCACACAGTATGGTGTGGCAGATACTCATTTTTGGTTTTCACACATGTGAAGCTTAGCGCTTGCTCTACTTTCTAGTTTCAGTTTATGCTTAGTTTTCTCTGTTTTCTCTGTCTAAGATACACAAGCTAGCATTTTACAATTAATAAGCTAATGTTAATATATTATATATAGCTAATATATTTTTTTTACTAGTAATTAATAGTATTTGTCATATCCAAAGAAAAACATGGATGTCCTTTTGTCCAGTTTTATTTTCATGCACCATTAGATGTGACTTTGTGACAATTTCATGATGAATGGACCAACAGAAATGACCTAAAATCAATTAGAAAAAAAAGCCTGGTTCCATTGACTTACATTAAAATTAAATTAGGTTTTTGCGCTCTCAAGTATTTTGGAGATACTTGTTTATTTTGACAGCGATGATATAATTTAACTTTATATTTTATTAAATTAATGTTATATTGTAATATTATTTTTTTGATACATTCATCATCAAAGGAATAGGTGAATAGTGTATGTATGTATATAT
>CM067494.1:13248424-13266884 GCA_034552555.1 Semaprochilodus insignis | reverse complement strand
ATATATATATATATATATATATATATATATATATATATATATATATATTTATATACACACTGATCATCAAAAAAAATAACATAGTTGCGCCTAGATGGAAGTGTCAGATTGCAAAATGCTATTTGGAAGGAAGATAATGGTTAGCAACATGCCAGACGTCTCAACATTAAGTAGAGGTTCCTAATGTTGTCCTGCGATAATCCACCCCATGCAGCTTGAATATTCCCACTAAGTTCCTGCAGATTTTGCTGTAGGGGTGGAGGTGGAGTGACACCAGGCCTTCTGGACGTGTGACATGACAACAAATCATTCATCTTGGCGCTGACTACGGTGCCTCCACACACAGATTTCTTGGTCGGATACCCAAGACAAAAGTGGGACTCGTCACTGAAGATGACCCGCTGCCATTCTGAGTCACTCTGAGTCACTCCATGACTCAGTCTGGCACAACACCATTGCAGTCTTTGGCAATGTTGACATGGTGTTAAGGACAGTCATCATAACGGTCTGTGCGCATGTAGTCCTGCGTCGTGCATCCATCTGACAGTGGTCCTGGCGCTAACAGGATGACTCATGGAGGGCATCACTGCTTGCTGAATGTCCGCAATCATGACTGTTGGGTAACTGTGCGCATGTCATACAATCCATCCGTTCTCCCTCTCTGTGGTTCATGTAGGTCTCCCAGATCCTTCAGAATGGAAAGCACGCACAGCACGACAACCTCATATAGTCAGTCAGGTACAGCGATGAGGCCCATCACTGCTTACATCACACGTGCAGTCGAGCGTGAAGCTTGAATTATTCGCATGTCTCACAATGTCAAACCTGCCCACCAAGTTTCATTCCTGTTGGTTGATTCCTTCTGATTACTCTGATTGTACCCTTCCATGTTTTAGCTGGTCATCCTTTTCCTTCTTAACCTTCAGCTACTCCATGCATAATGGTCTTTTCCAATTGATCTTTCAAGTCTGAAATAAGCTTCAGGTTGGTTAAGATTCTTTTAAGCTGTGGTAAAGCTTCAGTTTGGGTTGTTTGGTTATCAGGTTAATTATTTGGTTAACAGTTTGGTTATCAGGGCTTTGCGTGAGATGAGATAGTTTAAAGGTATCAATAATTTTCCTGGATCGTTGTTTAGTTTCTAGTCTTTGTATCCACAGAGAAGACCATAGCCTGGTAAATTTTTGTTTGTAGAGACAGATTTGTATCTGAAAGTCTTTTGAAGCTTCTTCATCCGTGTACTGTGAAGTACCAATCTGTGTCTTAGTGTCAATCTGAGAGCTGGATCCTCTGTTTATAATTACTGATCCAAGTAAGTAAAGTCTGTCCTCCATCTGCACAAAAGTTAGCAGTCTTTCATGACGTTATAACCTCTGTCTTGTTGTTTATGGTTAATTATAATAAAATTAATTTAGGTTAATTATAATATATTGTTGTCTCACAGTATATCCTTCCTCTTTGTCTTCTTCTTCTTCTTCTTGGTCTTGGTACACATTTTTTGTGTACTAGTTCCGCAACTAGTCTCGCAGAGATATCGAGACCATTCCAGCTCCGGAATGTTCGTTCTGATAGGGAATGGTGTGCTTATATACAGCTTTATGATGGGATGCACATTTCTGAACTGATTTTTTTTCCCATTAAGAATGAATGAGATAGAAATGAGCATGAGCGTCTACTGTACTTTTGCTCGACCCAGAGACCCCGTTTCTGACACACCATCTCAGACCCCCAAGCACAAATTCAAAGTTGGTTCGATCGCCACTCGTCTGCCTTTTTTCTATCCCTCTTCCCCACATAGTATCTTATTTCTACCCCACCCATTCCTATTGTGTCCTTTAACCTACAGTCACCAAACTGTATGTACTGACTCAATACAGATACCCAAACTCTAATCCACATGCAATAATTTATTTATCCCTTGTTCCTCCCATAGCAACTACAGCCTAGCAGCAGCGTAGCAGAAAGTGGGAACTATTTGATCTGCGCAACCATTCCAAAGTTTCCTTCAGGAAATGCACATCTTTTTAATCAGTTCTTTAAGCTTCTTTATTGGGGCCTTCCTAAACCTTCTCTATAAGGTGACAGCATGCAGCCTTGTCTAAATCCTTAACACAAGTGTCATTTGAACCATAATTCATGCGGTCAGTTTGCTGTAGCCAGCTGTAGTTGCTGTAGTTTGCTGTTGATTTCCTGCTTGAACTCCTTGGCTTTATCAGTACTTCAGCAAACATCCACAATGTTATCTCTTGCTCTTCTGCCTTTCCTGAATCCTGTTTGCAACATCTGGCAGTGTAAGGCCAGTCTGGCCTGAATGATCTTGAGCATAATTTTACTGGTGTGATCTTTGGAAAACTGTGTGATAGTTTGGGTGGACTACTTCCTGTCTGCAGGCCAGTTTCAGTTTTGTTGGCATAATTTGGTCAGAACTCTTTCTCACAGTCTTGAAATACTTCCATTGCAAGCTTTGCCACAAGCTACAGTTTGCTACAGCAGGGTGTTATATTTATTAAGTTTTTAAGAGTTTTATGGCATCTTTTGGAAGCAGTTATCGATTTGTTACATTACCAACAATATAACTGATAATTGTACAACAGCATAAATAATATACTAAATACTGTAGGAACAGTAATGACTGTACTTCTAAGGGTTAAAATGAGAATTCAGTGATGCAGGTGAACCATTGTCTTGCATGAACATTGAATCATGATGCTGATTATCATATGGGCTTTTATGAAAATTTATTTCAGGAGTTGCTGCCCAGGCACATTTTCATTGCTTGTAAACGAAATTCTAATAATTTGTCCTACTGGCAAATGTGTTTTTCAACCGCTATATTAAATTGGAAGCTGGTTTTATGCTGAAGCAGTGATTGCTAGAGCCATGCTGTGTGTACAGATGTATTCCTTTCTCTTTCTGGGGAACAGATGGAAATGATTGGTGTGGGTCACTCTGTGCCTCTTTATGTTTTATTCCATCTCCGTATTGGAGAGAAAGAACCGTCCGCACGTCTCCAGAGGGTTTAAATAAAACCCCACGAATGCAGCTCCGCTCAACAGCAGGTCATGAATGGCCCATCAAAAGAATGCATTTCAGTTTGAGAGAGAGAGAGAGAGAGAGAGAGAGAGAGACTGAGAAAGAGAGAGTTGGCAGGAAACGAAAAAGAGAGTGAGGGACAGAGTTAGAAAGAAGGAAAGCATGTGAGTGTGAGAGAGGGCCTTGAGTGCAAACGCTGTATAAGTTGACTGGAAGGAAAGACTGAGAGCTGAGAGAAAGGAAGGAAAGGGAAAGTTGAGATAGAACAGGGAGAGAAAGAAAGAAAGAAGGAGACTTGAGAGGAGAAATACTTGAGAGGAGAAACATTAGAAAGTGAGATGATGGCCTAGAATCTTAAGCTGTTCATGAATTCTGTGTCAGCTTTTTACAGGATGGCATACCATGTTTGTATAATTTTCTTCCTCCTCAAATTTAAACTGTAGGATGTTTCTCTGAGGGCCGTGCATCACTTTCGATGTTTTTTCTTCCCAGCACGGCTACATCGAGGGACAGCCAGACAAGACGGGCCTGTTTCCGGCTTCCTTCGTCTCATTGATGTCGCAGTGAAACTGGACAAAGAAGTTCGAGATCAAGGTGAAAGCACTGAGAGAAAGAAGTTTGAGACGTTACAGCACTTGTGGTCACACTATGACTGTGTGTTACAAAGCAATGCACTGGAGTCCTTTACGCTGGGCAGAGAGAGCTGTACAACACAGAGTAAGCTTTTATAACATCTAACAGTGAGCAGGTGTACAGGTCCTTATAGATACAGAAGAGCTGAGTATCATGTACACTCTTCAAAATAAAGTTCCAAAAAGAATCGAGCAGTGCTGTAGAACCAGCATGGCAAATCATATTCGCAAACAGCCAATGTGGCTGCAGGTTTTCATTCCATTAGTTCATGCGTCTGATGAACTTCACCAGCCGCTGCTGATAAGATAAGAAACACTGTTGGTTCCCTAAACAACCTTTAAGTCATTTTTGTAAATGAGATGTGAGATAAAAACCCCTCATGGTTTCTCATAGAGGGAGTGCATACAAGCCAAAGGCCATCTAGTGTACTTTAAGCCTGGCACATTATGAACAGAATACCAGTATTATTATTATATTGCTACATACTGCAGTTGCAATATTTTGCAGTATATTAAAGGGCCCATATAACAGACAACCAAACTGCCTTCACCTATTTTGACAAAGTCTAAAGTAATGTGTTTCACCATGTACTATTCACTGCCCACTCCCTGAAATCCATGTATGGAAACTATCCTGCAACAACTCCACGTCAAAATTCATTGGTTCTGTGATGTCACAGAAACCAACTCACTTACATATATACATTTATTCAGCCTACAGCATTTAGCACTGTGCAGTCATATTCTGAGGCTCCCGCTCTGAGTGCGTTTTGTGAATCAGACCCGATACAGGACAGCCAATCAGAACAATCTTAGATCAGCCTAAAAGGCCTAAGTACCAAAACAGCCTGTTTCATTCTAAAAGATAAAGAGAGGTTGTAAAACGGTCTGGCCAAACGAAGTGTGGCCATGTTTTCTAGGTAAAATCACACAAATGTTGTGAACCTTGAGGGAAAAAAAATGTAGATATAGGATATGGGCCCTTTAAAAACCTGCTGGTGAGTCAGCGTGATATGGTTACAGATCAGTTTGCATTATTTTGATCTAAATAATTGACTGAATATTTTAATTCCTTAAAAAAAACCACCCACAGAGACATTCACCTGGAGTGGTGATTCGTGAAAATGCTCACAGTAAAAAAAAAGCCTCATGTGTTTAGAGCCTCATTTGCATATCAGCACCTGTCATCATGTACCAATATTAACAATTAACAATTAAGAAGCAATATATATTGCGCAGCCCTGATGTCCATGAGAGAGATGTGTTAGAACATAAACTGCCTGCATTTAGTTTCATTTTTTAAACAGGAATATTGTCGATACATTTCATTATAAGATAAAACAAAGTCATTGAACAAGGTTTGATGTAAAGCGCTCCATTGTAGTGAAACCGAATTGTGGTGGTGATAGAAACCAGACACGTTTTTAATACCACTAAAAGCTACCTCTGAAATCTGTTACAATCACTGTTTAGGAATACGCTGCCTGATGCCTCAGACATTGTTTTATGGTAGTTTACCAATTAAAAGGTTTTAGCTGAAAACATTTTAAAAATTCATTCATGCAGAGGTACACGCAAAACGCTGTAAGGCAAAATAGTCCCCAAATATTACCAGTTAACATTTATTAACATTAAATATAGAAACTCACAAGAGATGTGTCGATTTACTAGCCATTTTTATAGCAAATAAATAAAATAGTTTTGTGTGTGTTGTAGCCAGCACAACACCTGGAACTTCATTTGTAAAGGATTCCTGTGTAGAGATTTTATTCCCATGTTGTGCTTTAACTACTTTTTCATCATGTTACTTAAATGTGAAAATTCAAATTTAAGTAATGATTGTATAAAAAGGGATTTTGACATAAAAACATACATAAATCAATGCATGTGTCCAACATGACCTACGAACTTTTGGCATTCACAGCATGAGTGATGAACCATGAGAGGGAGCATCTACAAAGGACCAGGGTAGGAGGAAGGCTCCATTGTATTCACACACCATAGAAAAAAGCAGAGTCACATATTACTCAGGTTAGACTCTACAGGAGAGCCACACTGATAGCAAAACACTACAAGTCTACTCTTCAAGGAAATCTGCAAATGTACCTTCCCATAACATCCCTATAATGCAGCAAACTGATGCATTCAAACCGCATGTTTGTCGATGTGGTCTTTTATATAACTGCACATGTTTGAGCAGTAGCAGACAGCAAAAGCAATCAAAATGAAACTTGACGTGGTCTGCCTCCGTTTCAGGTTCAATTTGCTATTGCTGTCTGTTATAGAAGCATGAACAAATTGGACCGGGTTATGACCCCTGGCCTGGCTAACATATTGCCCTAGATTTACCTCCTAATTAATCTAGCCTACTTCATCAAAACCACAAATACTGTTATTAGAAAAATGTATTAGACAACATGATGAACGACTGTCACTAACGTTAACACATCAGATAATTCATATGGCTGTGCAGAAGCGAGACCGCACACAGAGACTGCACTGCTGTCGGGAATGGGGTCCTATCACCACCACAAGTGAATTCTACAGTATTTTTGTAAGAAATCAGAGAAGTTACAAGTACAACACTAAATTTGGATGCATGAATTAAATGTATGGGCTGGTGGCCTGTAAGTGTTTTGCAGGGTATAAAATAGGGTGAATGCACAATTTCACTCAGAAAAGGCAATTATTTCAGTATTTCAATCTTTATGGATTGCCAAGGTCAAAAAAGACCCCATACAGGGGAAGTAGTGATTACATATGTACACAAGGCTTTATTTAAGACAGACCACAGGTTTATCAAGATTTCTTGCAAAACTTGGCACAAAGTTGCTTACAAAGGTGCTTACACATGATTTGGTACTCTGTCCGTTAAAATGGGGGCACATTGTCACATTCAGGTTAAAAATCTTTAAACGTGTGATTTTTGCTTTTCTCTCTAAAGTGCACTGGGAGACCGAAACATACTTAAATAGCTGTCTGTCAGGGCCGAGGCAAGCCCAGGCCTGGACAGTATACTGTGTGTAGTCACGTCCTGTGTGTTGAATGCAGTGTAAATAGTAGAAATCTGAAAGTAATACTTGAAATACATTCATATCCCACAATCTTGTAAATAAGTCTCCAAACTAACCAGTGACTTATTTCTTTATTTTTCTACAAACTTGTACATTCAAGTTTACTAGGTAGGGAAGTAGTTGTGTGTGACTGATGCTTGTAATATGAATATGCTGTATTAATGTTGTTTCTCTTCACTGTTTTCATTAAGTCTGTAATGAAGTAGAATTGGAATGAAAATTTGGACAAAGTGAAAATATTTAGTGCATTTCAAAGAAATATCATAGCAATGTTGTATCTCCTTATTTTGTATTTCTGCAGTTTATGTTTTTATTTATACCACCTAATCTCGTAAAATCTCTTGAAAACTTTTTCATTGTCTATAATTTGGTTCTATATTTCAAACAAGAGGTTAATGGAAACAAATGCACTATTTTCATTACTCATTAATGAGTTTTGTTATAACACTTATTAAAGTGTGTATAAAAATGATTCAGTCTTAATGGGATGATTGTATTGTTTAGACAGTGTGAATCTGCATGTGAGGCTTGACCTTGAGTCCCAGTAGACCACAGTAATAATAATAATAATAATAATAATAATCATCTGACACAGGGCAACGTAGCAGAAAACCATAATACATTCATAAACATAAAATCACAAGGTAAACCACAAACAACACAAATGTAGAAGAAACCTGGTAATAACAAACAAAATGAAAAATCAAGTTTTAGCATTTTCACAGTCCTGCAACAATTGAAAGGCTACAAAAATAAAACAACTTTGACCAAAACTGCAATCATTAAAATGATCCAAAACACATTACACGTATCACTCAGTCTAAGATGCGTTTCAGCCTCGGCGGCTAAAATAGAAGCCGGTAAAAATCTAAAACTGTGGTAAGTATAACTGGCAAAGGGAGTAAAGTGAAATGCATGTAATCAGTGCAACCACGCAAAGGCACAGGGTGCTAAAGGACGGCTGGGGTCTTCGTGTTTAACAAGTAATTTTTCCTACAATGCTCCATAATCGATATATTGAAGAAAAAGTCTCACAGTCTACCAATCTTCATGTTCTAAAACATAATCCATAATTACAAAGGGAATTACATATTGCTAAAACAATGCAAGTAAAATAACCAGCTTGAATTCAGATGCTAATTCAGGTCTTTATATGCTTCAGTGACCCATACAACAAAAACTGATTTAAAAAATGTCAGATTGCCTACAAACACTAGTTGGTAGCTAAGATGCAAATTACATCTTTGAGTTTTGTTCTAAACTGCAGTAAAAGTGCTTTTCTGGCTAAAATGATAAACGAGCCATGAGTATAACTTCACTAAACATGTTGAGTTTTAGTTTTAGTCATTTCCTCATTGCAGTCGACAGTAACAGCAAGGCTCAGTCTGTGTAAGGCTTGTCGGTGCAGCACAACGTGGACATGAAAAAACAGCTTTAAAGCTTCAGTGAAAAATTACATTAGCAAACTTTCTTCAGTTTTCTACCAGCACTATGAGGCTAATATGGCTAACAAGTAATAGACAAATACATCCTACAACATGGTTTGAGGCAAATGATGATTTAGACATACAGTTTGCATTACAGTAACTGGTGTATAAGCTTCCATTACTTGTTAGCTATATTAGCTTGTTAGCTCTGGTGCAACACAGAAGCAAACATAAGACACCAGTCATGTCTTGGCTGTCTGCTTACCAGTAAATTTGTGAACATTGGATTTTTAACCAGAGTATCACTTTAAGCTTTTTCCTTCCATGCACCACTTCCACTCCACTCGATTGCCCTCCTGCATCTTCAAGAGGTGTTTTGTTCTGATTGGATTTACTCCATCTTGTGGTTCTGTCAAATGCATGACAAGTAACAATAAAATGTTCATTAAAAAAAATAAGGTTTGTTTGGTCTTGAGAATACAGCTTGTTGTCAATCGGTTTGGTGCAGTATTTCTCACAGTGGTCATTTAATAGCAGGGTGGATCACAGGTGTGTCTCTTAATCCTCTTTGGCCTCTATTCCGACCCAGCATGTCGAGTGGTCTCATTGATTTACTTCATTCTGCTTCAGATTGACTTGATGTTTCACCTTGGGGTAAAGTTTAATTTTGCCCTCTGCGGCCAATTTATGAATTATTTCGCTCTCAAAGTCAGCATTGTGAACGCCAGTTTTCTTAAAAGCTCCAGCATACTTGTTGTCCTCCCAGTAGTGATGCCAGTTTCCTAGTGGATCCGCACCATAGCCGAAAACAGACACCTGCGGGAAAACCACAATAACATGAGGATGTGCTCCAACTCAACATCACAGTAGACGCTCTGGATAAGAGCGTCTGCTAAATGCTGTAAATGTAAATGTAAAGTAGAAGAAAACAACGTAGAAGTGCCCACTTCTGGACACACTTCTGGAGGAGGGCGCATTGGGAATGCTGGAATGATGTTAAAGGTCTTAATCTAATAACAGAGTCTCTCTCAAAGCATGTGTCCATGTTTTTTCACCAATCACTTTGAATAAAATAAACATAAATACGTGCCATATTTTAGTGTGTGTGCGCTGTTGTGTGGAGGAAATGGTATTTTTGCTCAGTTGAGGTTTTTTCAAAAGGTTAAAAGCAATAATTTGATTTAAAAAAGCAACCCTGCTTTAAAGACATTATACATATTCAATACCTTTACATACTCTTATCTATAAAAATAGAAAAGATTACGTATAGCAGCCTAAGGATTATTATTAATATTGAGTTATAACATAGAAAACATTGCAAAGTGGCCGAGGTATTTATAAGTTATAGGGGTTAGCCCTGCAAATCTGGAACTGCCGGGCATTCTGTGGAAATATAACATATAACTGTAGTTTGTGAGGATTTAGACATGCAGTTTGCATGACGGTAACTGTTGGCGTATAAATCTCAACGATTATACGACTCAATCAAATAACAACATTATATAATGTATCCAAACTAACAGCAGACGGCAAGGGATTTACCTCATCACAGAGATGCAGAGCGAACACTATTGCAAGCATGCCAGTGGACGGATATCTTCCATGCTGCTCTGTCCAGTTGTCATGAGTGTACTTAAAAAAACTTGGATTCACCACAATCACCTGCAACGCCAAACGCACCATAATGACACAATCAGTATATAATATTGGACAACTGATACTAATATATTACTAGAATAGTTTTATAATGTTCAATAAAATATTTCCACATTTAATGGCCTAAAAGAAAATCTGTTCATCTTGTAGTAACATAATTGGATAGAATTGAACGGTGGTCAACTTTTAGCTTTCATTACTGATGTACCATAATAAAATTCCTGGCCAAACCTGAAACTGAAGCAGCACCTGACTGAATCCTGAAAATTTTTTTATTTTTAATTTACTATAAACACAAAAACTACAAGGCTCTACAGGATGACATCACTGTGCCTGCTGAAACTTTTGTTACTGCCCGTGTTGTTTGGCTTTAGAGTAGGACGTTGTGTTTTAAACTGGTATCAAACCTGTAGTGGAGCAGTTCCTTAGCACTGTACCCTCTCCTGCTACTCAACATGAACAGTAACAATAATTTTTTGTTGCATAACCTGTTGGATGTGATGACCAGGAGAGTAAAGGAAATAAACAGTGTTTGTAATCACTGTTGCACATTTATCATCATTCAAATTATTTGTTACATATCAGATACTGATACTTCATTGTAGTCCTATTTAATCCATTTTCTCCTCTTTCAGCCAATAACAGAAAGTGAAAGAGTTTTACCATTTTTACCTGAACTATTCATTTTGGTCAATGTTTTCATTGCCAATATATTCTTGAAGAAAGACATTTATCTCTATAATGTTCCAAGCAACTGCTTTGAGCACTGCTTAATGCATGTAAATCGAGCACAGGCTTTGGCTAAATGATAAAACACCACAGATGACATCACTGACGTATCTGAGGGCTCACACTTACCTTGTCTTTATCTGCTTGCACACGTTCCTTCACCCTCACGTATGTCCTGAGGTTAAACAAAAAAATCTCTCAGTAATGAACTGTTGGCAAGAATTCTTAAAAAGAGTGAGCCAGTCAAATATGAGTGGATTTCAAGCCAATGCCAGTTTAACACACACCTTCAATACAACCCTGATTCCTTTACATTTATGGCATTTAGCTGACACCTTATCCAGAGCGACTTACAAGGTTAATCATATTACAGGTAGGCCAATGTAGTGTTAGGAGTCTTGCCCAAGGACTCTTATTGGTGTAGCACAGCATAGTCGCCCAGACCAGGAATCGAACCCCAATCTCCCACATGGTGTGGCAGCTCAGTGACACCAACCACACCAGTGATTCTTATTCTTACTTTGAGAAACTATGAAGTAACACATTGACCTGACTAAAAAAAGTGATATCTGTTTTAGATTATTCAAATTAGCCCTGTTTGCTTTGATAAAGCTTCCTGGCATTTTCTCAAGCAACTTCATGAGGAGCCACATAAGATGCCTGTCCAACAAGCTTGAAGATACCCAGAAGCTGCACACAAAATACTGAGTAAAAAATTTTGTACATGTACATTTTTGTTTTGAAAATCTATTTATACAGAAACAACTGCTCAGAAAGATTTTATGCATTTAAGATCAGAACATTTAATATCTAAGAATAAGAAAAAGGTCAAGTGAGTTCAAAGTTTTGACTGAGAAAGCAGACGGTGACGTGGCTGAGGAGTAAGAAGTTTGTCACAGGCCACAGAAGGAATAGATAGCTAAAGGGTGTAACTGTTCTAGAGGTGGTTGTTCTCCCAGCCCAGAGTTATTTCAAAATTATAAAGTAAATGAAATAAAGACATGTTGGTGATGTTTGCTGGATAAGAAACATACGTTTTAATTTCTCCAGTTGAAAGTGCACTGGCCACCCACTGGAGATCCCTTAGTTTAAAGGGTAATAAGACGAGATGGACACCAGGTTTCAGATCCACAGCGCTCTCTGGGTACATGAAGTGGTGAGTGGTTTTATTCCCCACGTGGTGCTCGAATCCTACAGTCGTGGCTTTATTCATCCTGTTGGAAAAACCAACAGAGATGTCAGCTGCTGTATTTTAGGCCCACCTCATTTTCTAATGGCTAGCAGTTAAATTTCAATTTGATACAAAAGTCTGTTGTTGCTGACACAAAGTAATACATACTCTTTAAGAAGCTATTTGTAAGATAACACAAACTGTCAAATTCATGTCAAATTCACATGTCATGACCTGACTAAAAAAAGTGATATCTGTTTTAGATTATTCAAATTAGCCCTGTTTGCTTTGATAAAGCTTCCTGGCATTTTCTCAAGCAACTTCATGAGGAGCCACATAAGATGCCTGTCCAACGAGCTTGAAGATACCCAGAAGCTGCACACAAAATACTGAGTAAAAAATTTTGTCAAACTGTCAAATTCATGTCAAATTCACATGTCAAATACTCCATTGTGTACACTTGCTTTAACCTAGCCTCTTTGTGTATGCTATTAACCTATGGAGTTTTCCTTTTAATAATATCATCCCTGCTAGGATATATACACTTGCTAAGCCACTGGTTATAACTTTACTGATATGACTCCAAGGAAAATACTGCCACTTCTTTTGTTTTCACTGTTCCCATAATGTATATATGGCAGTATGATGGAGAAAAAGTCAGCAAATCCCTAAAGTACCTTCAGCGATGTTACAGTAGCTAGTGCTGTACTCTGCAATCTTAACACCTGAGGCCATGAATCAGATATTTATCCCTAAAACCTTGAGTTATGAGTGGTTGTAGTTTTTTGTTTGTTTTACATTCTAACATATTTCATATGCATGCACAGTAAACATTCATGATGAAATTTGAAATTGATGTATTTTGAAGAAAGGTGTAAAGTTTCTCATTAGATTTCAGGTTTGCCAGCGTTTTTGTAAAGCTTGCAACACTAGCTGCAAAATAGCAAATGTGTGGAGCATCAATAGGTCAATTAAAACAGTCTGAATGGTTACATTGGTGACAGAGTGGCAGAGTGGAACATACCGAAAGACAATGGAATGGGAGTCTATTTCAGCTCCATAGCTGTACTTCAGCAGATTCCCTGAGTTTCCGACCACTGCACATGTCCGACAGTGAGTTGGTTGATGCACTTCCACACGCGGAGGAGAAATCACAGTGAACATTTTTGTCATCACTTCCTCGACTGTCCCATCAACTGACCGCTGCAGAGCCTGTATTCACATTAACAAGCGCTATTAGAACTTAAGAGGATCCAATAAAGCATCGTTCCTAGCTCTAGGAACCCTCATTCAAGTTCCTCAAAATAAGCACCCTGAGAAGCCTCTAATTTTGAAAGCCCTGAAATAAAACTCGTCTTTCATTTGACTGTGGGCTTGACTGTACCTCAATTATGATCTGCCAGCCTAACAGCCTTATCTTATTACAGCAGTTTGGATTTCTCAGTAAAAGCTCAACAAGGTACGCCGATGCAAGGTTGCCAGAGTGTGTGTATACCATTGTGGAAAGAAAACCACAGCACATGTGCCAGTGCCAAGCTTATCTGGGTTTGGCCACAGTGCTACTGCCTGAAACTAGAAAGCCTTTAATTACGTTAAATTAAACCTTACTGAAACACATGCTTGACCTAGAACGTAGCTTATTCAGACTGGAACTGCCTCTGCTCACCACGATAAATAGGTTTTTGGTTAAGTAATTACAATAAAAGATGACAGCTTGGGGGTTCACGTCAGTGAGTTGTAAAGATATTTGTTAAACAAATGATAGCAATAACAGAGATCTGGATGATTCAGCATTCTTTTCCAGATGTGTCTCTGGGTCAGTGTGGTTAAATGATATCTGCAGCTTTCAAAAGATACTTGCAGGATGCATTAGAAGCCTTGAGAGATTCACTGTTTGGACAGTGTTCAAACAAGGTTTTTTTTTCCCATGCTGCATCTGCTTTGCTCTTCTGTGTCCAGGGCATGACTGATGCAAGCAAACAGCGCACTCAATGAAGGAGAATGTGCTTAAACTTAGACAGAGACTCACTAGCTAGATGCAAAATCTGTTATTTTCACTTATATAATTCACTTATAAAAATAAACATTTATTTAATGTATGGTTAAAATAGCCAGTAAGTGCAGGAGGAAAATAAATGGTAAAAAAAAAAAAAACACTTCAAAAAATTTCAAGTAAAAAAAAGATAAAGATGTAGAGAAAATGAAACGCCTAGCAATCATTGCCCTAGCAGACCACCAAAACTGCCACCATTAGATGAACAGTACTTTCTATCCATCCATCCACTAAAAGCAAGTCTCCTGAAAAGAGTGGAAACTGTAAAAAAAAAAAAAAAAAGGCAAAAGGTGGATTTACAAGATACTGGAAAAATAATATATTTAGTCATTGAGGTTATTCTGCATGTTTTTTATGAGTAACAATTTTTACTGGAAATTAGCACTGTACCTGTATAACAGTTAATATTAAACATATATATAGCAAATTAAAAAAATAGGTTTCTTAAGCATCTAGTATGTAAAATTCCAAATGTATATGCCATCCAGTCAAGCTGAGTGTGTTATTATTTGTGACACAGAACCGATTTTCCCAAAAAAATAAAAAATAAAAATGTAAATGTAATTGTATAAATATTAGGATGTATAGATTAGTTAGGTTAGACAAGAGTTAGTATCAGTATACATATTCCGTATGACCTCATGTGAGGATCAGGTATCAGTACCAGAAGGAAAAAAGCATAAATAAAGATATAACTCAATCTTAATTGATTAACTGAACTAGAGGAGACTGTCCTAACTGGGTAAAATAACTCCTAACTTATCACCTCCTGCTGTTCAGAAAAATAGTCAAGATGAAATAGTTCTGAAACCTGGACACACAACAACACTGACTGTTTCTGCACGTTTCAGACTGTATATTATTATCTGTATATTAATATCTCAAGTCAGGGCCCACTTTGCATCTACTCTACAATAACACATCATAATTTGAATAACACGACTAGCAAGACTGCCACAGCCAGTTAGGGCCATATTCGCAATCATGACTAAGGCTCATATTCACAGTCAGTCACAGTCAGTGACATATCTAGAACGCATTTACAACACCCCCCTCTTTTTATTTAGTCAAATTAGTCCTGCCCTGATGTGTTTTCTGACAGCAAGGATTTCTTCCTTGCTCACGCTACTACCATGCAGTCTCTTTCTTTTTTCTTTCTGTATGCACTCTGACATCAACTGTAGGTCCTGTGATGAAACTTTAGGATTGTTGGAGACTTCTTTACGCATCTTGCGGTATGCTCCTGGGTCCACTCTTAACGTGTTAAGACAGCCTGATCTGCCCGTGTTGGTAGTTGCTTTAAATGTTCTTCACTTGTAAATTATTTTATGGACAGTGGAATGGCTGGTTTCTAAAAGTTTTTTTTTTTTTATTCCTTTCCAGACTGCTGCACCTGATTCTAATCGTAGGTACTGTAAGTAGTAATAAATGTGGGGGTGTGCTAACTTTTTACGCACCAGAAAACTGCATTCCTGTTGATTCAATTTTACAATTTATTTCAACACTTCTAATGCATTACTTTACTTTTATTTGTTTAATTATATTACCCCCATCTCTCCATATTGTTAAAATTATAATGGCCATAATTTTAAATATGTCAAAATAGACAAAGGTTTTATGAGGTGTCCGAAGTATTTATATACAAACACATGTGTATATACACACACACACACACACACACACACACTATATATATATGTATACTCTCTCTCTCTCACACTTTCTCTCAAAGCAATGGCAAAGCATTAAACCATTAATGGTCTTCACAACAAATCATTAAAATATTTTTTCAAATGGTAAAGTCTTGTGGGTAAAATTTGCAGACAGAAAACTTTTTCTTTTACAGAAAACAGTCAATATTCTTCTGCTCAGCACTGATGGCTTTAACAGTTGAAAAACACTCGCAAATCAGTTTGTGTTTAATGTGAGACAGATTTTTTCCTCTATAGGAGTTTGAATCTGGACCCAGCCAAAACAATCAGTAAAAAACATTGTACTTTTGGCTTGTACTTTTTTACCATAGGGATATATACATTTGCTAGCAGACAGTATTTACATCTAAATCACTTACCAGCCACCACTTCAACACAGAATTACCCATTTCACTTCCTTTGGTTGTGAGGTAGGGTTGCTGATTGTGGTCATAGCGTCGGTCAAACCACTCAGAGATGCCCAGATCCGCAACACATGTGGAGCAGCTGCAGGTGCGCTGCTGGTTGGACTTGGTCACTGACTGGGAGAGCATGTGGTTTTTTATTAAAGGTCGCAACGTTGCGTGTGTAGCCTCCTCTGTCATGGACAAGACATTGTTTTTCTGAATGGTGTGGGTGGCCAACATAAAAAACAGGATGCCACAAAACAAGGCACAAAGGCACAGTTTCTTCTTTAGCAGCATGGTTAAGGCAGGTTTCTGGTGTTCTTTTTGCCTTTTTGCAGCACTCAGTACTCAGCAAGCCAAAAATCTGAAATTCCTTAATGGTAGGAGGCCACTTTTGGTTTTATGACATGATAAATCCAGTAGTTGGTTTTAATCATCTATTTCTCTTCTGTGCTAGCCAGAGGCGAAATAAAAGCTGACAATCTTCTCACAAAAGTGCTGTTTGAGGTATAAAATTACAGTAATGTTCATACAAGTTGGTCTTTGTATGTCTTAACTGTATCTCCAGATACTTTTTGGGGCCACTGTAGATGGAGTCTGCGACAAGGGCTTTCCGTTGGTCCCAAGGCATGCAACAGTTTCAACTGCTTTTGTACGCGGTCACAACAATTGGTGCAGGGTGGGATAAAATGTGCAGTTTCACTTCCGGTTCGCTTCTATTTTCGATCTCCATCTCTCATCAGCATGGCTTTCGTCCCATTGCTTCACAGCTGTTTTGTTCCTAAAACACACAGAACATTTGTTTACAATGGATGAATCGTTATCAATGTTTATCAGTTTTGCAACATCTAGTCCGCAGCGAGTCTCAATGACAAAGCACGGGGAAAAACGAACCCTTGGCAAGAAGCTTACCTGCCAGCCTACAGAACACGCTGGGACAGTGCCAGTGTTTTTGCAGGCAATAGCTTTAGCTGGAACCTCAGCTCCATTTGATGTTTAACAAAACATAAAAAGCAGTGACCCACCAATCTTGCAGTACAACTCACGTTTGGGGGAACAATAAAAAATGCTGACTGAAACAGCTGCTTGAAAGGCTATTCCTGCAAGTCACAGTGCAGCTACTCAGTCTCTCAAATCAGAGTAGCGTCGTGTTGGTGTAGGCAGGCAGTAAAAAACAGACGCAACTGTTGACGTTTGCTGATGCTGCAGGAATGGAGCATAGCCTCCCCCTACCCTGGCTGCATCAAACAACTTCATAAATAAAATGCCTGGGCTGCTTTCGTTCCAACCTACAGGAAGCACGAGGCAAACACTCCACTGAATTCATGCGTGTCAAACATAGCTACTTCCAGAGTGCCCATGCTGAGCTTGAATCAATAAGCAGTCCCTGAGGACTACACTCTGGCTTACTTGCAGTAGCACTGCCCTGCCCTCCTTAGCAGGCATCCTGGGACAAGTCACTTCAGTTTAAGAAGAAGCACTGCTGATTAAGGTAAAACTAGTATTGTGATTGTATTGCAATGTAATAGGTGTTAGCTGTACTAGGACATGCCATACCAATTTGTACAAAATGTGTATTAAAATAATATTAAAGATGCATTGGTGAATCAGTGAATCAAGCACAGTTAAAATAAATTTAAAAAAAAAACCTAAAAGACTAGCTATGGAATTAATGTAGGATTATTATTTAATGAAATGTGTAATGTCCTGCAGTGATGTTATTACTTGTTTTATATGGGGTGTGTATATAATAAATATATATATTTATTTATTTATTTATTTTTCTTTAATATATTTTATTTAGCAGGGGGAGAAAGATGATACTACTGACTTTCGTTTTTGATATGATTCCAAGTAATAAAAGCTTTGTCACAATACCAGTACAGACCAGTACTTTTATACTTGTACCTAAAAGTACAGATACTTTAAAACTTTTGAAACATATAGTGCATTTAATAGTGAATAATTATTTTTACAGTATAAATAATGTAATGGTAAATAAGTGAGTACAACTTATTTATACAGTACTTTTTTTACAGACATAAATCACCTTTACAAAAACACTTTACAACATAAAAACAGGGACCTCAAAATAAATCAACACACAGCCTTTAATGTCTAAACCGCTGGCAACGAAAGTGAGTACAGCCCTAAGTGAAAATGGCCAAATTGTGCCCAATTAGCCATTTTCCCTCCCCAGTGTCATGTGACTCGTTAGTGTCACAAGGTCTCAGGTGTGAATGGGGAGCAGGTGTGTTAAACTTGGTGTTATCGCTCTCACACTCTCTCATACTGGTCACTGGAAGTTCAACATGGCACCTCACGGCAAAGAACTCTGAAAAAAAAAGAAGACTTGCTCTACATAAAGATGGCCTAGACTATAGGAGGATTGCCAAAACCCTGAAACTGAGGTGCAGCACGGTGGCCAACAATATACAGCGGTTTAACAGGACAGGTTCCACTCAGAACAGGCCTCGCCATGGTTGACAAAGAAGTTGAGTGCACATGCTCAGCGTCATATCCAGAGGTTGTCTTTTGAAAATAGACATAGGAGTGCTGCCAGCATTGCTGCAGAGGTTAAAGGGGGGGG